>CM048841.1:66958216-67405682 GCA_026545765.1 Plantago major
GGCCACTACTCCAAGAGAGGTGACATGGAGGTTGGAAAAGGGAGAGAAAAGTGGAGAAAATGGAAAAAATGGAGGAGTTCCCGGAGACAAGGCTCACCGCGGTGAGCCCCACATCCAAACGGGCTCACCGCGGTCCAAGATAACAGAAAACAAGGCAGAAAGTCCAGACCGCGGTGAGGAGGATTCCCCAAAGAGCCTCACCGCGGTGAGCTCTGTTTGACAGAATCAACCCACGTTTTTCTGGCAGTTTTTCCCATGATTTCTAGTTTCTTCTTCCTTGGTATTTGATGTGCTCAAATTAATACTTAGAAAACCAAGTAGTAAGCAGTTGTTATAGACAGGCAAAGCTAAACCACAGAGTTGTTCGCTAAGTCTTAGGAATATCTGTTTAGATTTTGATCAGCAACCTAATGACTTATCTTAGCTCAGAAAGGTGGTTAGTACTCTTGGTTCACTTGAACACTATAAAAGAGGAAACTCACTAAGTATGATAGTCTAGCAAATCTTGTATAGGATGTTAGTTCTCTGAATGTAATTTTTATTCCTGTAAAGAAGACCAAGAAGAAGGCATCCAGCAGGAAAAGTTCAACGGATTTGAAGATTTGAAGACTGCACAAGATTGCTGAAGACAAGGGTTTTCAGATACCTATGACTAGATATCTTGAAGACACAAGCGTTTTTAAATAAACAGTGTTGCAAAAGATGTCTGAGAAATAAAAGGTTTCTGAAACGAGGAAAGTGCCCACAGATATCTACACTCAGATACCTTGGACATAAACTATGTTTCTGAAAAGAAATATATTATAACAAGTTGTTTCAACAAGTGGTATCTGGAGTTGTGATAATCTCTGGAAAAGGACGTGCCAAGCTTCAGAGAACTCTGATAGTATAAGATCTCTGATACAATGCATAGTTCTGTTGGCACTACAGGACAAAGTATACTACAATGCATTAAATGCGCGGACGATATACGAACAAAAGCGGTAACCACGAAGAAGAAGACAAACGTACTACAGTACTATACTCATATATCAATAGTTTGAATTTGATTTAAGCCTAACGGATACTATTCAAACGGCACTCAAATTCATCTATAAATATCAACACTTAGGTTTCTTGAGAACACACCTTAGAACACTGAACACACCTTGAACTTCCATTGAATACTCTCACAAAAGCTCTCTCAATCACACTACTTACCTTCAAGCTTTCTGTTGCGACCAAAGCTATTGATTCTAAGTAGCACAAAAGTTCTAAGTGTCCTGATCCTTAACAAGCATTGCTATTTGTGAAAGAGTTGAATTAAGATTTGATATCTGAGATTCATTCTCTTGAACATTTATCATAGACTTGGGTCAGTAAAGAACAAGATACCATACATTGCAAAGTGTATTAATTATACTTAATTCTCAGAGCTATCTGCTTAACTGGACAAGTTATTAAAGAAGCTCACCTAACAAACTACCTTAACCAACACCTTAATTGGCGTGGAGTACAGAAAGTACTTAGGTTGGTAAACTAAGGAACAACTCCAGGAAAAAGGTTTCTGAGTACAGGAAGTACTTGGATGTGAAAGTCGGGGAATAACTCAGGGGGAACACTTGGTTGGGAACCTAGTGTAATTAGGAATCGAAAGAAGATACTTGTAAGGTTACCTTAATTATCTGTCTTAGTGGATTCTAGGTCTGAGAAAGGCCGAAGTGGATTAGTTGAAGGATTACGCCACCTTCAGATACCACTATAAAAAGACTTATGTTATTTACTTTCTGCATTTTATTACTTGCTTTATTTACCTTGCAATGTATCTACACCTATCTTGCTGAGCACGTGCACTTATCACAGAAAAGTCTTCCGCTCTCTGAAATTAAGTATCAGATATCTGAGAAACCGTGTTTATCGACAAAAGTTTTAAAAGACTATTCACCCCCCCCCCCTCTAGTCTTTTACTTTGCCGTTATCTGGACCAACAAGTGGTATCAGAGCAGGAGATTCCCAAGCCTGCTGCACTGAACCTAGATCCCAGATAAGTGCCCACTAACTGCTTTTCACCTACACTTGATTTGTTTGTTTAGTGTGTTTGCTACAGGATGTCTTTAAGTGACGCCCCAATTCTCAAGCCAGAGAATTATGAGAAATGGAAGAACAACATGATGCTCCACCTAGAAGCCATCAGTGACGAAATGATTGACGTGATAAAGAATGGCCCAATAGTCATTCAACAACTCAAGCAGGTCATGGAGGTTTCTAATGGTAGAGACAGAGAACAAAGCGATGGGTCTTCCGCAGACGGATCGTCGACGGTTGGGAGACCTACCAGTCAAGTTATTTATGAACCAAAGCCCAGAGAGCTCTAGACATCGGAAGATGCCAAGAGAAATCGACTGGATGGTCAGGCTCGTAATATCATCATACATTCTACTCCAGAGCACATACGATTATGGTAGGTGCAAAAAGCGAAAGTGGCACGGCAACTAATTGAAGAAATACGTGCAGCCTTTGAAAAGCGAAGGAAAATAAGTTCAAGTTTTGAAGATCAAATTCCAAAACTTTAAACAAGGTCCCCAGAGACTCTTGAAGAACTAGATTTCGGTTTACAACACTTGTGAGTGACATGTGGACTTGGTGAAAGTAATAGATATACCCGGTCGGAAAAATTAAGACTATTGAGAAGTCTAAATCATAATGGGAGCACACAAAGTTTTCTACTTTAACCGAGGAATGCGGATATCACTCGGTGGAACTTTTCTATCACCTTGCCATTGTTGACTATGAGACAACTCAAGAGAACAAACAATGAAAAATTGCGAATGTTGCTCTAGTTGCTCAAGGAACTTACGAAAGAAGGAAGGCAAGGAGGTGATGAGGATGCTCTTCGTAAAGCAAATGAGAAAATATGTCGGGAAATAGAGAGAAGAAAAGCGAAGAGAGTGAAAAAATCATCTAGGCTCAAACTATCACCAGTACAAAAATATGCAAAGCTCGCTGAACAAGCCGGCTCAGAAAGCATCAAATCTTGAGGCGAAATCGAAAACGATATATGTTTCTATCAGAAACCTGGTCATTTCAAGAAGGATTGCCCTGCCTTCAACAAACTAAAGACAGGTGACAAGAAAGATAGAAGAAACTTCAAGAGAAGTCAGAGAGCTATGCTCACTGAAGAAAGGAAAAAGATTCAACTCCAACTGGATGCTCTAGACATTAGAGTCTGATCCTGAGGATGAAGACTCAGATGATTCCACACTGCCTTCTCCAGAAATGTGCGGTGTTTCTCATGAAGTGATCGACTTTGGTCAAAAGAAGAAAGAAGTGTGTGGAGTGGCTGAAGAAATCTTTCCAGATATCTCCAACATTGAACCTTGTCTAATGGCTGATGAGGTAACACATACTTCTTGTTATACATATGAAAGTGATGAGGAAGGAATCAAAGATCTGGAACATCTCAGAAGAGAGCTTGATCTCTACGAAAGAGAGTTTCTAATGGTCCGAGCTAGAGCCGAAATCTTTGAAGAAGAAAAGAATTCTCTTGAAAAGGAAAATTCAAAATTACTCAAGATATCTGAGGAAAAGGATGCTGAAATTGCGTTTCTCAAAGCTCAGATATCTGAGACAGAAAAGTAACATAAAGAAGCATTGGCCAAACTCCAAAAGAAATGTGAAGATCTTCTTTCTGAGAATGAAGAACTCAAAAAGAAAGAACTATCTTTTCAATCTTATGCCAAAGCTAGTAACACTCTTACTGAAGTACAATCTTATTTAAGAGATCCTTCAGAAAAGAAAGGACTTGGGCTGAATACACAAACAGATAGTTCTACCACTCTGAATAAGAGTGATGAAAGAAGAACATTTGTCAGTGCTCAGCAAGGTGGTTCCCAAACAACCTACAGTATCGGTCAGAAAGCTAAGGTTGTTGACAAAGGAAAGGAAGTTGCGACCAAACCTTTGTGGGAAAAACAAGTCCCAAGGAAAACTGTTGAGAATGTTTCTGAAAGGAAACATAACACTGAAAAGTGTTATCACCCACAATGCTATGTCTCTCAGAAAGGAAGAATTGCAGGAGCTGACAAATTCTCCTATGTCAAGTTTTCTGGAAAGAAAATAGATTACCCAGAGATGAGCAAAGCTGCTGAGAAAAGATCTCAGATAGCACCAGGTGCTCGGAATGTTATTGGCTATAAAGCCATCGGGAAACAACTTGCTCGTGAGTATAAACAAGAGCAAGAACGATGGTTAAAGGCTAGAATTTCTCAAAGCAATTATCAGAAGTGGAAGATGAGTCAAGCCACTGAAAATCTGAATGCCAGGGCTAGAAGAAATCTGGCAAGGAAAGCTAAGTTTGCTGAGAAGCAGACTCAGAAACCTGACAAGTATCTGAAAGCACCAAATGGAGCACCTAGGAACACACCAAGGAAGAAAATAGTTCTTGATAACAATGATACTAATCATTTAACTAGAATTCCTCCTTATGTTCCTGTTAGACAAAAGAATGTTCCTAAGAAATTCATTCAAAAATGGATTCCTACTGGAAGATTCTTTAGTCCAGATGGTTCCATTGTTGGTATGAGAACCTAATCTCCTGTTTCCTGTTTTCTGCAGAACACTCTAAAGACTAATCAAAAGTGGCATTTTGATAGTGGATGTGGGAAGCACATGACAGGAGACAAAGTAAATCTGATTGACTACAGAAAGTGCAATGATGGACAAATTATCAGGTTTGCTGGAGGAGATGAAAATCCAAACATAGGATTTGGCAATCTGAAGTTTGGAGCCCTTACAATCTCTGAAGTACTACATGTAAAGGGATTGAAATATAATCTCCTAAGCATGAATCAATTAGTAGGCAAAGGATACACTGTCAAGATCAAGTCAAAACTATGCAAAGTGATTGACAATGAGTCAAAGCAGACAGTCTTGGTTGCAAGGCATAAAGGAAATCTTTATGTTGCTGATTGGGCATCCGCCACAACTGAAGAATATCTCATGGTGAGTCAATCTGGCTACACTGGAGAAAATTGGCTATGGCATAAAAGAATGAGTCACTTGAATTTCAAAACTTTGAACAAGCTAGCCAAGAAAGAGTTGGTGGTTAGTTTACCCAAAATGGAATATAGAAAAGTTGGTGTATGCTCAGCTTGCCAAATGGAAAAACAATCCAAAACATCTTTCAAGTCTAAAACTAGACATTCCAGTGAAAGGTCACTGCAAATGTTACATATGGATCTTTTTGAATCCTCTATAACTAGTTATGCAGGAAAGAAGTATGGTCTGGTTGTTGTTGATGATTACTCAAGATTCACTTGGGTTGTCTTTCTCAAACACAAATCTGATGCAAGGGTTGAGATACGCAACTTGCTGAATAAGCTCAGAGTCATGAAAAATGGCAAGGTATCTGTCGAGCAGACCATGATGCGAGTTTGTGAACCAGTACATAAAAGAGTTTTGTACCTGCAAAGGTATACAACATCAACTATCTTCTGTAAGGACACCACAACAAAATGGTGTTGTTGAGAGAAAGAATAGGACCCTGAAAGAAGTGGCAAGAACAATGATTGCTGACACTGAAATAAGTGAAATCTATTGGGTTGAAGCTGTAAACAAAGTATGCTACACTCAAAATAGATGTTTGATTAACAAACACCATGACAAAACTCCTTATGAGCTTTTCATTGGTAGACCCCCTAGTATCAAACATCTAAGGGTGTTTGGTTGCAGATGTTTCGTTCTTAACAATGGAAAAGAATACTTGAGAACATTTCAACCAAAGGCAGATGAAGGAGTATTTCTTGGTTATTCTCTGAATAGCAAAGCCTATAGAATCTACAACAAAAGAACGCAAAAGATTGAGGAATCTGTTCATATAGTATTCTATGAAGGAAACAAGAAAGTACTCTTGAATGATGATCTCTCAGATAGGTTCAAAGAACTGATGATTAAAGATTCTGAAAAAGGATCCTCAAAAGGAAACAATTCTATCATTCCATTAGGGGATGAGTCTAACGATGAAAAGCAACCTATGCTTAGTAAGAACCAGATGACTCTAAGACATGATGAAGAATTTCCTATAAGAATTCCAGAAATGGAACAGGTTACTGAGAACCTTCATCATGAAGAGGTATCTGAAAATGAGATTGCTGAAATGCAAGTTCCAGATATCTCTAACACTGAAAGAGTGTCAGATATCCAAGGCATTTCCCATGTGTCAGATATCTCAGATATTTCACAAGTATCCCATCAAGATCATATTGATTTACATTCAAATCAAAATGATATTGATCCTACTAGTTCAAAACCCATTATGAAATGGATAAGAAATCATCCTGCAAAGGATGTGATTGGTCCCATAGACCAAGGAGTTAGAACTAGAAGAGCAATCGCTGAAAATGCAAATTGTCTCTATGGATGTTTCATATCAAATATTGAACCTAAAACTATAGAAGAAGCATTAAAGGATCAAGATTGGATCTCTGCAATGCAAGAAGAGTTGGATCAATTTGAGAGAAATAAAGTCTGGAAACTGGTTCCATTTGTTAACGGAATATTTGTAATCGGAACCAAGTGGGTTTTCAGAAACAAAATGAATGAGTCTGGTGAAATAACCAGAAACAAAGCTAGGTTGGTTGCCAAGGGATTTACCCAGACTGAAGGACTAGATTTTGATGAATCTTATGCACCAGTTGCAAGATTGGATGCAATAAGACTCTTTCTAGCCTTTGCAGCTCATAATAACTTTACAGTTTATCAAATGGATGCCAAGAGTGCATTCCTAAATGGTGAACTTGCTGAGGAAGTCTATGTTGAGCAACCACCAGGTTTTGAAGTTTCCTCAGAAAGTAGGATGGTCTATAAGCTTCAGAAAGCTCTGTATAGGCTGAAACAAGCTCCAAGAGCATGGTATGATACATTGGCCAGATACTTACTAGAAAGTGGTTTCAAGAAAGGAGATGTTGATAAAACACTCTTCACATTGAACCATGATGGGAAACTACTTTTAGTTCAAGTATTTGTTGATGACATTATATTTGGATCTAAAGACAAGCAACTTTGTGAAGACTTTGCTGAACTCATGAAATGTAAATTTGAGATGAGCATGATGGGAGAATTGAATTACTTCCTAGGGCTGCAAGTCAAGCAACTCAATGATGGAATATTCATTAGTCAAACAAAGTATGCAAAATACATGCTCAACAAGTTCAATCTAAAGCTTTCTGAAAAGAATGCTAAGATACCTATGAGCATTGGAACCAAAATGACCTATACTGAATCTGACAAGAGTGTGGAAGAACACAAGTATAGAAAATTGATTGGGTCTCTACTGTACCTCACTGCAAGTAGACTTGATATTCAATATGCAGTTGGAGTGTGTGCTAGATTTCAGACAAATCCAATGCAATCACACTACAACATTGCTATGAAAATATTGAGGTATGTAAAAGGTACTGTAGAAGTTGGATTGTGGTATCCAAAAGATAATGGATTGAGTTTAGTTGGCTATTCTGATGCTGACTATGCTGGATCATTGCTTGATAGAAAAAGCACCTCAGGAACTTGTCAATTTCTTGGTGCCAGATTGATATCATGGTTCAGCAAGAAACAAAACAATTGCTACATCTACCACAGAGGCTAAATATATTGCTGCTGGGTGTTGTTCTTCACAGATATTGTGGATAAAACAACAACTCAGAGACTATGGACTCAATGAAGAGAAAACTCCCATTTTCTGTGACAACACAAGTGCTATTGCCATAACTCAGAATCCTAAGTTTCATGCAAGAACAAAGCACATTGATGTTAGACACCACTTCATCAGAGACCATGTTGAAAAAGGCAATATAGAGATACTCAAGATTGGCACTGAAGACCAACTTGCAGATATCTTCACTAAGCCACTACAAGAAAGTAGATTCTTAGCCTTAAGACATAGTCTTGGACTAATGGAGCTACCAAAGAATTGAAAAAGTTCAGATATCTGAAGAAGATATCAAAGGAGAGAAAAGAGGAATCTGAAATGGGTATCCAGAGAAGAGGAATCTGGAACGGGTATCCAGAAACCAAAGGCTAAAGGGTAAAATGGCTATTTGAAGATTTCTGAGACGGATACTCAGATATCTAGATCACTCAGTGAGGGGGAACACAAAAGAGAATAGTACAACTGTCTACATTCAACTACTATCTTGAAATCTGTATTATTTCTATCTTTGTGTAAAACTTTGAAAAGACAACAAGTATAAGATAGACTCAGATACAAACAGTGTTCTCATTCACACAGAAACGTGATTCAGATAGCTAATAGCCAAAATTCATTAAATGGGCACAATTACAATTGTTGAATGTGATCATTGCTGAAGAAGCAATGGTGACCCTTGATGAAATGGGCGATTGATCTTAACGGCGGAGATTAATTCTCTGTAAATAGTGGATTGTAGAAATTCAGACGTGGCCCACTATGCATTTAATGTCGAACAAACTCTTACCCACGCCTTACTGCAATTCACAAATACGTACATACTAAACCAATTTGTATGTATATGTTTGTTAGAATTATGTTGCTATATATATAGGATTTTGGCAAAAGAAATCTCTTTCGCCTAATCTGACATTTTGCCTTGCACAAGAATAGCAAAAACCATTCTTCAACCTCTGCAAATCTCTGTTAGTTTTTCTGCAAAGAATCACTAATCTCTCACCCAAATCTCTTTCAGACTTTCAAACACTTGCACTATATAAAGAGATGGCTCCTAAACGTTCGTCTACCCAAAAATCCCAATCTTCTACCACTGGTACTGCTGAAAAGCAAGCACCAGAGTTGGTTATAGTGAACAAACGATTGGTAGGAGACTTTAATCCAGATCATTGGACTTCAAATCACATGATGATTTGGGGTGGTGCCATGATTGAGGAGTACCTCACTGCTGCCGTTAAAAACCAAGCTGATAGGAAACTGATTCTTGACATGCTTGAAAAGGCACAAATCAAGGGTTTTCTATCTGCTCTTCCCAGTGGAGTTTCTTCACTGGATATGTTAGAATTCTACAATAACTCCAGGATTATATCCTGTGTTTCTGAAGGCACTACAATAGTGTCTATAAAAACTAAGGTCCAAGGAAAGGAAATCCTTTTGGACTTAACAACTTTCTGTAAGTTGTTTGATCTTCAAAATCTTGGAAAGGATTTTGAAATAGACACCAAGGATGAAGATCTCCTTGAAGGTGTAAAGCAATGTCAGATGGTGTGTGTGACACTGATAAACAAGATACACCCACTGATTTCAAGCTTGCTGACATCAGAACCAGACATCTGTTCGTTCACTGGGATGTGTTGGCATGCATTCTTCACAGATGCTTTGATGGTCTACAAGGAGGTGCTGACCAGATAAGCCAAGAACGCTGGATGATGATGTCCTTGTTGCAACAACAAGACAAAAGGCTGAAAAACCCTTTCAATTGGGGCAAGTACGCCTTTATGAAGTTTGTGAAGAAGATTCAAGGCTTTGAGCCTAAAATCGCTAAGGGACTTGTTGAGCCAAAGGCCACAGTGAGCTATGGTCTAAAGATATGCTACTTACTGGAGAAGTTTGGCATTGAGCTCAGAGAGAATGCTGAGATAGCCAACAGTAACCTACTCTACAAATATGAGTATACGAATTTGATGAAAAAGGTTACTGGATCTCTGAAAGGTTCCAAGAAGAGAAAGACTGAAGAGGTATCTGAGGGAAAAGCTGCGACCAATAAGCCCAGAACTTCACGAAAGAAGTCTGCTGGCAAATCAGAAAACAAACCCATTTTGGTTGTCGACTCTCAGATATCTGCCGCCACTGCTGATGAACTCATCAATGCAGGTGAACTCATCAATTCTGCAAAAGAGGTATCGACTGCTGAACAAGTAGACTCAGCAAGAGAAAGTGCTTTCAGAAACGTCAAGACTACTGCCGAAAGCCTTGCTGATGAACTTATCAATGTTGCTAAAGAAAGTAGTGGTAGGTACCAAGCCCTATCTGCATAAACCGCAGGGATTATGGACTAATCAGTTCCTCATGCTGATGAGAGCTCTGACGATGAAGATGATGATTTAGTTATCTCTCAAGTCCTAGGAAAATCCAAAAGGGCTAAGGTTGCTGAAAAAGCAACAAGTTCCAAGGGTGTAAAGGTATCTGAACAAGAACCTACACCACAGGTTGCTGAACAAGCACCTGTTTCAAAGGTTGCTGAAGAAGCAACTTTGTCCAAGGTCACTGGACAAATTACACCATCAGAGAAGGAAAGATTGAAGCATATTGAAGATGCTCTGATGAGTGATACTCTAGTGTTGGAGGATACTGCCATTGCCTCAACACTCAAAAGTCTGTCTCAAGCACAACAACCACAACAGCCAGATGTGGATACTGCTGAAATGGTACTTGAGTTACAGATACCAGCATCTTTCCTTGCTGAAGAAAATCCTGCAAAAGAGCAGGTTCCCCAACTCAATGAGAGGGATCAAACTGAGACATCTACTCAGAATGATCAACCAGGGGAGGCAACTGAGTTGCATACTCAGGAAAGGTCTGAAGTACCTGAAACTTCAAACAAAGAAGCTGAAATGGAACAACAAGACCAACGCATGGAAGGGTCACAAGTTCCAGAGACCAATCAGCCTGACATTGCTCAGGTAGCTGAATGGTTTAACTCTTTACTTGTGATATTTTTGTGTCTGGTAAAACTTGTTATTAAATGAAATTTCTTTGTTACAGGCTGATTTAGAAACACAACAACAAGAGGAAGCTGCAAAGCTTACCTCAGAATCTGAGAAGGAGGCTACAATAGCCTCACCACTTAAGGAACAGGAGCCTGTCTTACAGGTAGAGAATAGTTCCTTAAGATATAACTCAGATATGTGTTTTATACACTTGACTAATAAGTGTTTGTTTCTAATAGGCTCCAACTGAGAAGAAAAATGAAGAGACTGAAAAGTCTATCTCTTCAGAGAGGAATCCAGAGACTTCCAAGGTCTCTGAAGAACGAGTATCTGAACCTTCTGAAGATAAGGTATTTCATTCAGATATTAATATTCTTCAAAGAACAAATCTCTAATCATTTTCTCAAACTAACACATTCTACTTAACAGGTTCAAAAAGAAGTAGAAGTTGTTGAGGAGTTGCCCACTCAATCCTCACAACATATGGAAATTGATGAGGCATCAAGGCCTTCATCACAAGAAAAGATTCCAGAGACTTCACAAGTCTCTGAGAGATAAGTATCTGAGCCTCCAACGGAGGTAATTGACCTCTCAGATATCTGATTTGTCAATAAAAATTTTCTTGATAAAATTTCCTAAGTGTTATGTTTCTAATCTCAGGTTCAAGCAGAAAGAAAGGTTGATGAGGACCAGACTTCCTAGTCCCCACCTCACAACAAGATATCTGAGGAACCCCCTACCTCAGTAGTACAAGTCTCTGAGCCTGATGCATTCATTCAGGAACAAGTGTTCCAGAGGTTTAAATCTAACTACACAAATACTCAGATATCTACACAAGTTTTAAATCTAACTCAAAACTCTTTCTTTCAGGCTCAAACAAGTGTTCCAGAGGTTTCTGCATTCTCAACAGAAGACCTGATTACATTCTTCAAGAACCATACACTCAAGAAACATCTCAAGTGTTTCAGAAAGTGGCAAAAGCTCAGAAGTTCAGATCTGACTGAATTAACAAAGGTGACTGATCACCAATTGAGAAGAGTCAGAGCTTTTGACTTGGAGAATTATGTCCATGCTATGTTCCCAACAGAGCAGTACTCTTTTGCTACTCTGATGCATAAGGACTTTATCAATAGAAGCTGCACCCAAGCTCATAGAAGCTTTTGAGAAGGAAAATGGTTAGACCAGAATGCAGATGGCATTCAAGCCTACTTTGCCCCAGACCTTACAATGCATACCCTCTGAACAAGAGGAGGTAAATGGGAAAATGATCACTATTCTAGAAGTGATCAATCTGGTCTCTGAAGATGAAGAAGAGAAGGAGACTGATAAGAATGACTATGAAGATTCTCCTTCTGACCATCACAAGGATGAGGATGATAAGAAGGATGATGATGATGCCCCTGCACTGTGAGACGGAGGGATTACACAGAGGAAGAATGCCTCAGCTGCTGAAAAGCACACTGAGAGGACATCACAACAATCCCCTCCTCCATCTCCTCAGAAATCTATTCATCCATCTTCCCAACAACAAAAGGACACTACTAAAGAAGTAGTTGAGCACTCTGAGGAAACAACTCAGAAGATATTGAATACACAAACAAGAGCTGCTCAACTCAAACAACTGTTGGAAGAAGAACAACAGCTCCATCTTCAACTGGAAGAAGAGCTAGTTAAATCCAGAGATAAGCTTAATAAGCTTCAAGATCAATACTTGAAAGAAATGGTAGCTTACTCTGAGGTCAAAGAGCTCCAGGATACTGTAAATGCCATTGCTAAGGAGCTAGATACTGAAGAAGTATCTGAAGAAAAGCATGATGCTAAGACTGCATCACCATCAAAAGATATACCATCCTCCTCCCTGAAAGGAAAGGAGCCCATCTCTGAGATGGTTGCTGGACTAGAAAATCTTGAAAATGTCCAAGAGGATGAAGATCACTGGGCTGATGACTCAGATGATGAAGAAGAGAAGAAATTGGCAGAACACCGCAATGAACACTTAGCGGTTTCTCATTTGAAAAGGAAGCTGATTGCTCCTGAAATATTCATCAAGCTGCCAAATGTCAACTCCAATGAATAGTTAAACAGATATCAAGTACTTGCTAAATTGAAAAAGGAGTTGTTTTCTCAGGATAAAGCCGCCATTACATCAGTCCCTACAGAAATGAAGATATTCACTGAGCTCATCACTCAGATAACAACCAGTCTGGTCATTGCTCAGAAAGACCTAGGCATGGTTAGGGATGATGACCAAAACTTGGCTGGAAAAGCCTTTGAAGAGGCTAGCTATGCTGCTGGAAATGCAGATTCTATTCAAGGCCCACTGGCAGAGCTCACTGATAAGGAGAATGGACTTATCAAACAAAATCAAGATCTCAAAGCTGAACTTCAGAAGTTGGTCACTGCCTATAACTACTTACAAGGACATTTTGATTCTCTCTCAGAATCCTTTATGAGACTTAGTCAGCCAATAATGACTAAGGGGGAAGGATTGTACAAATCTAGACCTCAAAGTCAGGGGGAATGGGAAGAAGGAGAAGGACATAAGAAGAAATCTGGAGCTGGTGCTGCCCAGAGAGGAAGAGGAAACAAGAAAACTTCCCAGCCACCACTCAGAATCGATGAGCCCTTCTGAAGTCAAGCTGCTTTGCAAATAGTAGCTACTTCCCAGAAACCAACTGAAGGAACTTCAATGGTAACAAGGGCCATGGCACAGAAACCTCCAAGGAGTACCAAGGCTCCAAGGAGAAGACAATTAAGAGGGATTGATGAGTCTTCTGAAGAAGAAGAAGAAGAAGAAGAAGAAGAAGAAGAAGAAGAAGAAGAAGAAGAAGAAGAAGAAGAAGAAGAAGAAGAAGAAGAAGAAGAAGAAGAAGGCCAAATCAAATCCCAGGGCAATGAAGAAGGTTGCAAAACCTTCACAAGAATTAATCTTGATGATGATGAAGAGACTGATGAAGATGAAGCTCCTCTTCACAAAAAAAGAAAAAGGGTTGATAGCCTATCTAAGCCCATAGCTGCAAAGCCTTTGGCAGCTAAAACACCCTCTGGAAATACCAAGTCAATCCAGGGTGGTTCTTCAAGCAATCCCCCAAGGGAGAATTCAAGACAAAGGTGGAACAGACTAAGAGCTGAACAAAGAAAAAGTCAACTTCCACTCAGGCCAGAAGAATCCAAAATTGAGTATGTGAAGACTGACAACTACTCCTTTGTCTACAGGTGCATAAATCAGAAAAATGACTACTGGATTCTGGAACTCAAGCATTTACTGCTAAATTCAAGGTTTCTAGAACCAATCCATAAACAACTCATGGCATGGAGAAAAGACAAACCATTCTTGGTTAACACCAGCCACATCAAAAACTGGTTGGATTTTGAAGTTATCAATAGGATAAAAGCCATGAAGAAGAACCTCTCTGATGAATGTCCTTATGGAAAGCCAGATGATGTGCACAAAATGCCTAATCTGATATGAACAGGCACAAGGCCAAGACTTTTTGTGGAACCCTATGAGTCCTTCTACATGGATGAAGAACAATACAAGGGTGACATCAAATATCTGAGGATCATATATGATTATTTCAAGCTATCAGATATCAAGATTGTGCATGCCTGGATATGGGGAAAGTATCTGTGGGTCAAGCATTTTGTCAAGAAAAATCCTACCAAAACCTACAAAGAAGTCTATGGATTTGCCAGAGACACAGAGATGATTGTCAGAACTCTTCTCTATGACTACTCTGATGATATAAGAAGGTTTGGTGATAGGAAATTTGCAGATTGATCCATGGAACTGTTTTGAAGACTTGAAGATTTTGAAGACTTGAAGACTAGTTTGTTAGGATGTTCACTTAGAGCTTAGTTACTCCTGTTGTCCTAATTTACTATGTAATTTTTTGTATCTTGCTGACTGTACCTTATTGTTGTTTTATCTTGTAAAAGTTATCTAAAACTTTCATTGTAACATATCTGATGAACCTACTCTCAGATATCAATCTATAAAAGATAACTTGTCATCAAAGATCACACCTTGTGATTTGGTTGATGTTTACTTTCTGCACTCAATTATATGAATTGAAAGATCATAAGAAATGATTAAGTGGTGGATTGTTTCCTCATCCAGATTTGTAATAGGTCAGATAGTCATCGTTGACTGATCAAAATGGGGGAAATTTGTTAGGAATATCTGATTTTGATCAGCAACCTAATGACTTATCTTAGCTCAGAAAGGTGGTTAGTACTCTTAGTTCACTTGAACACTGTAAAAGAGGAAACTCACTAAGTATGATAGTCTATCAAATCTGGTATAGGATGTTAGGTCTCTGAATGTAATTTTTATTCCTGTAAAGAAGACCAAGAAGAAGGCATCCAGCAGGAAAAGTTCAACGGATTTGAAGATTTGAAGACTGCACAAGATTGCTGAAGACAAGGGTTTTCAGATACCTATGACCAGATATCTTGAAGACACAAGCGTTTTTAAATAAACATTGTTGCAAAAGATATCTGAGAAATAAAAGGTTTCTGAAACGAGGAAAGTGCCCACAGATATCTACACTCAGATACCTTGGACATAAACTATGTTTCTGAAAAGAAATATATTATAACAAGTTGTTTCAACAAGTGGTATCTGGAGTTTTGATAATCTCTGGAAAAGGACGTGCAAAGCTTCAGAGAACTCTGATAGTATAAGATCTCTGATACAATGCATAGTTCCGTTCACTACAGGACAAAGTATAGTACAATGCATTGTATGCGCAGACAGAAATGTCTGAACAAAAACGGTAGCTTCCGAAGAAGAAGACAAACGTACTACAGTACTATACTCAGATATCAATAGTTTGAATTTGATTTAAGCCTAACGGATACTATTCAAACGGCACTCAAATTCATCTATAAATATCAACACTTAGACTGCTTGAGAACACACCTTAGAACACTGAACACACCTTGAACTTGCATTGAATACTCTCACACAAGCTCTCTCAAGCACACTACTTACCTTCAAGCTTTCGGTTTCGACCAAAGCTCTTGATTCTAAGTAGCACAAAAGTTCTAAGTGTCCTAATCCTTAACAAGCATTTCTATTTGTGAAAGAGTTGAATTAAGATTTGATATCTAAGATTCATTCTCTTGAACATTTATCATAGACTTGGGTCAGTAAAGAACAAGATACCATACATTGCAAAGTGTATTAAGTATACTTGATTCTCATAACTATCTGCATAACTGAACAAGTTATTAAAGAAGCTCACCTGACAAACTACCTTAACCAACACCTTAATTGGCGTGGAGTACAGGAAGTACTTACTTTGGAAAACTAAGGAACAACTCCAGGAAAAAGGTTTCTGAGTACAGGAAGTACTTGGTTGTGAAAGCCGGGGAATAACTCAGGGGGAACACTTGGTTGGGAACCTAGTGTAATTAGGAATCAAAAGAAGATACTTGTAAGGTTACCCCAATTATCTGTCTTAGTGGATTCTAGGTCTGAGAAAGGCCGAAGTGGATTAGTTGAAGGATTACGCCACCTTCAGATACCACTATAAAAAGACTTGTGTTATTTACCTTCTGCATTTTATTACTTGCTTTATTTACCTTGCAAAGTATTTACACCTATCTAGCTGAGCACGTGCACAAAAAAGTCTTCCGCTCTCTGAAATTAAGTATCAGATATCTTCACAGATATCTGAGAAACCGTGTTTATCGACAAAAGTTTTAAAATACTATTCACCCCCCCCCCCCCCTCTAGTCTTTTACTTTGCCGTTATCTGGACCAACACTAAGGAATTAATTAAGCTACGTAGTAGTGAGAGTAACAGATACTTGCTAGTAACAATTCAATTGATGGGTTGGTTGTACTTCTAACTAGTTTAACTAAAGCTAAGATTACGATTAACAATGAGAGGAAGATGAATACAGTTGCAAGATCCAATTATGCTAATTCGAACTAGGGATAACACTCATATTTGTCACATGGTCGTTGTATAGCAAATCAATCAATTCGATTCAACCAATTGTTCTTAGAAAATATTATACTGGAGAAATCGTGAGTCGTCAATTCACGATCCTTAAACATGAACAATTTAGAGAATTTAATACGGACTTATCGAATTGAAGGTTTTTACAAAGATTTTATACGAGACTAACCTATATGAGTGATTTGATAAACCCTAGAACGAATATGCATAAGCTTCACATACTACTGTATTCAAAGGTGTTTAGCGACTCATACTTGATGATTGCATATAGAGATTAATGGTAAAAATCATATGAAACATAGATGATAAACTCGCATGCAATAACATACAGCTCAATTGATAAGATAAAGAACGAATTGCAAAGAAGAAAGCAATGGAGAAATCAATACCAATAATCTTGATGATAAAAATCAATGAATAACCAAGCTCCAAAGATGTCTTAATGTCAATGTCTCAATCTCAGAGCTTTTTCTCAAAACTAAGTTAAAAGAAGTATGAAAAGAAAAAAAAATCAAAATTCTAATCTAATAAGGAAAACAAAATTGATTCTGCGTCTCTCGCCGCGGCGGAAGGAATATCTCGCCGCGGCGAGCGTCTTTCTTCAAAACAGGGGAGCCAATCGCAAAATCTCGCCGCCATGATTGCCTACTTGGCAAAGCCTTCTTTATCGCAATATATATAACCTTAATCTAATTCGCGGCGAAACAAGGTGTTCATGGCGAGCTTCAATCTTTAAATCAGAGGCTCCATTCGCAAAATCTCGCCGCGGCGGACCAATTCCTTTGCCGCGGCGAGTCTTCTTTAATCTCAGAAGATGATCACTCGCTAAATCTCGCCGCGGCGGACCGATTTCCTCGCCGCGGTGAGCCATGCTAAACAGGTTGTGCTCATTCGGCTCAAAAGACATCGATTTCTACAAAATATAAACAAAACACCAAAGCGTAAAAACGAACTAAAAAGACTACAAAACTAAAGACAAAGACACATAAAGACCGCTAAAAAAGACCAAATGAGACGTTAGAATATTGTCTCATCAAAATCCCCAAACCGAACCTTTGCTCGTCCCCGAGCAAACAAACAAATTAAAGACAACTAGACTTAGACTACGATATATAATAACCAAAATTGTAACCTTCCCACGGCATATAAACTACTAATACTTCGTTCAAAAGATCTCTTGTTCTTATTATAGGATCGTGGTTGGATCCGCATATGTTTGGTAAAGAGAATAATCTTCTCCAACGAGTCAATCTTCCAAGTGACCAAAATCTACTATTGTAAGCGTTAAATTCACAAGATGCAAAAGGTCTGCACTCAACTGGCGTTGACAGAAATAGTGCACAAAAAATCCTGCAAGAGAGTTTTTCAAATAAATAACACTTAAGGGTCCCATAAAGTCAATACCCCACACATCAAAGGGTTCTACCACAAGATTGCTGGTCAAAAGCATCTCATTACGCTTGCTAATGTTACCACTACGCTGACATGCAACACAACTAGCACAAAACTTATGAGCATCTTTAAACAGAGAGGGCCAAAAGAAACCTGATTGAAGAACCTTCAGGGCAGTTTTCTTCCCGCTGTAGTGCCCTCCACACTGCATGGTATGATAAAAGGTGAGAACACTGCCTACTTCACTCTCTGGAATGCAGTGCCGTAGGATTCCATCAGCTTCGTCCTTGAAAAGGTGGGGGTCATCCCAAAAGTAGCCATTGGTTCGGCGCGCAAAGTTCCTTCTTTCCTGCAAAGACATGTTAGCGGGGAAAACACCTGCAACAAGAAAATTCAAAATATCTGCAAACCAAGGCTCTAAGCTAACAGAGAATAGATGCTCATCAGGTAGGTCATCGGAAATAGGTGGAGAAGGGGAGATTGTCTTAGGATCAAGCCTAGATAAATGGTCAGCAACAAGGTTATCTTTACCACACTTATCAACTATTTTGCAATCGAACTCCTATAACATCAAAACCCACCGAATGAGGCGCAGCTTAGAATCACTCTTCGCCATGAGGTGGCGGATCGCAACGTGATCCGTGTGGATGATCACTTTGAACCCTTTCAGATACGAACGGAATTTATCCAATGCGAAAAGAACAGCTAGGAATTCTTTCTCAGTTGTGGTGTAGTTAACCTGCGCAGGGTTAAGTGTCTTGCTGGCATAGTAAATCACATGAAAATGTCCATTTATCCTTTGTCCTAAAACAGCACCTAAAGAAAAATTAGAAGCATCGCACATAATCTCAAAGGGTAAGGACCAGTTAGGGGCAACAACAATGGGAGCGGAAACAAGCTGCTCTTTCAAGATGTTAAAGGCCTGCATGCATTCATCATTGAAAACAAAAGGCAAATCTTTCATAAGCAAGTTTCTCAAACACTTAGCAATTTTCGAAAAATCCTTAATGAATCTCCTATGAAAACCAACATGCCCAAGAAAAGATTGCAGCTCTTTCACACAAGCGGGAGGGGGAAGTTTAACAATCACATCAAGCTTTGCTCTATCAACTTCTATCCCACTTTTTGAGACTACATGCCCTAAGAAAATTCCTTCTCTAACCATAAAGTGACTTTTTTCCCAGCTAAGAGTTAAATTACACTCAATGCAGCGTTTAAGCACTTTATCAAGTTTATGCAAGCAATCAGCAAAAGAATCTCCAAAAAGAGAGAAGTCATCCATGAAGACCTCTATAAAATCCTGCACCATGTCAGAAAATATAGAAAGCATGAATCTTTGAAAAGTAGCAGGAGCGTTGCAGAGTCCGTAAGGCATTCTGCGATAGGCAAAAGTTCCATAGGGACAAGTAAATGTCGTCTTCTCCTGATCCTCCTGAGCAATGGGTATTTGGTAGAAACCTGAAAGACCATCCAAAAAATAATAGAACTCTCGCCCAGCAAGGCGGTTAAGCATCTCATCAATGAATGGCAGAGGGAAGTGGTCTTTCTTAGTTGCTGCATTTAGTTTCCTATAGTCAATGCACACACGCCACCCAGTGGTTTTTCTTACCGGGACCTCTACGCCCTTCTCGTTTGTTTCGACAGTAACCCCCGACTTCTTAGGAACTACATGCACAGGACTCACCCATCTACTATTAGCTATGGGTTAAATTATGTCGTGCTCAAGCATCTTAAGGATCTCAGTTTTCACTACATCTTGCATGACAGGATTAAGCCTGCGCTGGGGTTGCCTAACAGGTTTAGCATCATCTTCTAAACTTATCATGTGTGTGCAACGGGTTGCGCTAATGCCCTTAATGTCTCCGATTCCCCACCCTATGGCCGCAGAATTCTCCTTAAGAAGCTCAACAAGTTGGTTCTCTTCTTCCTTTTGCAATTTCGAAGAGATTATCACAGGTTTGGACCGATTTTCACCAAGGAAAGGATACTTAAGGTGGGATGGGAGTTCTTTAAGGTCAGGCCTAGGGGTTCGATTTCCCCAGTATTGCTACTGAGGGAGTCGCATTCACCTAATGGTTCACTAGGGGGATCGAGTTCACCTGCCGGTTCAGTTTCGGCTGAATCTAAAGTACAAATTAGCATATGACTTTCCTCACTCACAATTCCCTTATCAGAGTCTAGTGTCAAAGCGGACTCTAACTTATCGCTAGCAATATCATCAAGCAAAGTAGTATATACACAGTCATCAATGATGCAATGAAATTCTTTGGCAATCTCATGTTCAGTTTCACAATCTGTAACAGAATAGGCATTAGAGTTACCTGCAGGACGGACTGTATCCTTGCTGATTCGATTGCCTCCGATATCCATCGCTATCTTCCCTTCTGCAACATTGACTTGAAGTTTGACAGTTTTCATAAACGGCCTTCCCAGCAAAATCACATGGTTTCTCACTTGGTTCTTTGCATTGCTGGGAGGTAGAACTACAAAATCTGCTGGTACCAAGTATGTGTCAACCTTGACCAAAGCATCCCGTATAATACCAAGTGGTCGCTAGATACTACAATCAGTCATCTGCAATGTCATATTCACTAGTTCCAACTTCCCCAAACCGAGATCCTGATAAAGGTTATGGGTAATAAGATTAATGCTCACTCCCAAGTCGAGCATACCTTTTGCTACCCTCCCATTCTCCATTTGTATATCAATCACGAAACTCCCTGGGTCTTGTTGTTTTACTGGTAATCCGATCACAGAATTTGCTATTTCGGGAAGAATCAGCTTTTCAGTAGACGAAAACTTCTTCTTATTAGCATTTAGGTCCTTGAAGAACTTAGCATAGGAGGGGACATTATCGATAAGCTCCAGCAGTGGCATGTTCACGTTAACCTTCGAAAGCATTACAAGAATAGATTTGAACTTACTGTCGTCTTTTGGCTTCTTAACTCTCCCAGGGTATGGTAATGGCACTCGAACTGAGGTCCGGAAGGGGTTATTAGATTTATGTAGAACCTCAGTGCTGCTTCTTGGGTCCTCAATAATCTCCTCAGCTTCCTCCTCAGTAATGTCGATAGCTGGTGTAGGTGGAGTTTTCGGTTTAGTCATCATATCTGGCTTCTCAACAACCTTACCACTACGCAGTACTGTAGTTGCTTGAATCTCCTCTTCCAACTCATCTTCATCCCCAAATTCTAGACCTGCTACAAAGTTAGCCAACCTATCTGCTAAGTCCTCTATTCTGCTCATCATCCCTTCAATCTGTTGTCCTGTTCTCTCTTGCCCTTCCATAACAACTTGCATAAATTTTTCATCATGGGCAATTAAGGCCATCAATGTGCTTTCGCTAAATGGGCTGCTCTCCGGTAAAATATTTGCACTATTCACCCTTTCCCTTGCAGAGGGTGTGTAGTAGCTGGAAAAGGACTCCATTCCTGGATCTCAATAACAGTAATTCAACAAATGCTTAGTTTCTGTTAGTCCAAGTAAAATTAAATCACGACACGTAACCACCGGCTCTCAGCGCTACAATAAGAATTAATTCCCCGGCACCGGCGCTAAATTTGATGTGCTCAAATTAATACTTAGAAATCCAAGTAGTAAGCAGTTGTTATAGACAGACAAAGCTAAACCACAGAGTCGTTCGCTAAGGAATTAATTAAGCTACGTAGCAGTGAGAGTAACAGATACTTGCTAGTAACAATTCAATTGATGGGTTGGTTGTACTTCTAACTAGTTTAACTAAAGCTAAGATTACGATTAACAATGAGAGGAAGATGAATACAGTAGCAATATCCAATTATGCTAATTCGAACTAGGGATAACACTCATATTTATCACATGGTCGTTGTACAGCAAATCAATCAATTCGATTCAACCAATTGTTCTTAGAAAATATTATACTGGAGAAATCGTGAGTCGTCAATTCACGATCCTTAAACATGAACAATTTAGAGAATTTAATACGGATTTATCGAATTGAAGGTTCTTATGAAGATTTTATACGAGACTAACCTATATAAGTGATTTGATAAACCCTAGAACGAATATGCATAAACTTCACAAACTACTGTATTCAAAGGTGTTTAGCGACTCATACTTGATGATTGCATATAGAGATTAATGGTAAAAATCATATGAAACATAGATGATAAACTCGCATGCAATAACATACAACTCAATCGATAAGATAAAGAACGAATTGCAAAGAAGAAAGCAATGGAGAAATCAATACCAATAATCTTGATGATAAAAATAAATGAATAACCAAGCTCCAAAGATGTCTTAATGTCAATGTCTCAATCTCATAGCTTTTTCTCAAAACTAGGTTAAAAGAAGTATGAAAAGAAAAAAAAATCAAAATTCTAATCTAATAAGGAAAACAAAATTGATTCTGCGTCTCTCGCCGCGGCGGAACGAATCGCTCACCGCGGCGAGCGTCTTTCTTCAAACCAGGGGAGCCAATCGCAAAATCTCGCTGCGGCGAGCCTTCTTTACCGCAATATATATAACCTTCGCATATTCTCGCCGCGGTGAGCAAGGTGTTCCGCCGCAGCGAGCTTCAATCTTTAAATCTGAGGCTCCGTTCGCAAAATCTAGCCGCGGCGGACCAATTCCTTCGCCGCGGCGAGTCTTCTTTAATCTCAGAAGATGATCACTCGCTAAATCTCGCCGCGGCGAGCATGCTAAACAGCTTGTTCTCATTCGGCTCAAAAGACATCGATTTCTACAAAATATAAACAAAACACCAAAGCGTAAAAACGAACTAAAAAGACTACAAAACTAAAGACAAAGACCAAATGAGGCGTTAGAATATTGTCTCATCAGTCTTATAAATAGACCGCTTGTATCAGTCATAAGAACATATCTTCATTACTTCTACTTTCATATTTTCAATTCCAAGCATTGTAAACACTTAGAGATTTCAATCTCTCTTTTAATTCGAAGAAGCATTATTGATCTTTCTGACGGTCGCAGGGGCCAATAGGCGCCCAGGTATTCAATAGTATGAGTTAGGCGGTTGCTGTTAATGACTTGTATTGTGACATATTGATATCCGATCGTTGAACGCATGCTTGATCATTGTGAACTTGCATCAGTCTTTACCTCTAATTAGTATATATCCGGATGAGGGCATAGCTAGTGACAAGCTTTTTGTCGTAACTCATACGTACTTATAATCTGTATATATCTGGTTCGATTTTGTAATAACAAAGTGTTGCATTCGCGGGCAGTGTACCATTAGCTATATCGCGTCAGCACTTTTGAAAGATCAGCTTACTTCGTTTTAATTGTAGAAATTGCATGATCTAGGTATTACCTTGTCTTGTAATTGTAATTTGTTGTAGTGTTTTGAAGTATCAACCTTACCCACACTATCTGTTTACAACTCACACCTTTCGAAAATCACTCTAGTTCGTTTCACTTGTAAATAAAAAGTCTTTCTGTTTTAGAAGTCAAAAATCCAGTGAGAAGCCTTAAAACCGATAAAAAAATCTTGTACCGGCAGATGTGTGATTCTAGTAGGATGAGCAAGGTTTTTTAACTTGCGCCACTTCATATACACGTGCACTCTTTTTTAAAAACGAGTATGATGAACGGCATTTTCGACTTGGTAACTCGATTCTCGACCCTGTTCCAAGGAACAGGTTTAGGGAGGAGGATTCTTGTCAACTTCATACTCAGACTCACTACTTTCTATATTTGAACTATGGTCGATTTCGAAATTGTTTTGAATTGCTATGCTACTGCTCTTAAAAAAAAAAGAAAAAAATAGAAAAATCTCGAGGTGTATTCTAGGATCACTTGTGATCGTCTAAGATCGTGTTGGGCATTTCTAAATACTACCTATAAACCAACGCGGGGCTGATTGTGCGTATGCTGTGAGGGTTGATGGTTTTGTTTCCAAAATCCATGCCAAATACTACCTATAAACCAGCGCGTTGGCGGTGCTCGTATGATGTGAGGGTTGATGGGGTGTATACCAAACCGACATGTACAAAAGTACGGATCTTAGGAAACCTGTCGGGACACACTTGCAACATTGAGATAGAAAAAAAATGAAAAAATAGAAAATATGTGCAAAAAGAGCAAAGCACTTGTCACCATCCTAAGTTAAGTCTTGAGCGAATACCCTTATTTACTGGACACTTCCAGTTGAGAGACTTGAGAGTTGCACCATTATCTTCCTTTGTGAGGGACTACTAGGATAGGATTAAGTTTTATTTACTTGTGAAACGGAGAATTGTGATCTTTGCAAAGCTACTTGTCAAAGTTAGAGGGGATAGAAGTTTACATCAGAATAAGGGCTTATCTCTGGCAATACTTGTTCCGGTAGCTCATCGATTGAACTCTTATGTTTTTCGTCGTGTCTATGTGTTTTTTCTTTTTCAAGGTTTTAGAGTTGTTTGCTCGAGGACGAGCAAAGGTTCGGTTTGGGGAGTTTGATGAGTCGATATTTTGATGACTCATTTAGTGCCTTTTTCCGTATTTTTATTGCTCTTTTAGCCTTTATTTAGTGCTTTTTGTTCCGTGTCACGTTTGGATTTTTTGTGTGTTTTTTGTGCATTTTTAGGTGTCTTAGCGTCATTGCCAAAGAAATGGAGGACCAAAGTGCAAAGAAGACTTCAAAACCTTCTAGAAGCACCACTAGGCCAAGTTAGTGGGCCACTACTCCAAGAGAGGTGACATGGAGGTTGGAAAAGGGAGAGAAAAGTGGAGAAAATGGGAAAAATGGAGGAGTTCCCGGAGACAAGGCTCACCGCGGTGAGCCCCACATCCAAACGGGCTCACCGCGGTCCAGGATAACAGAAAACAAGGCAGAAAGTCCAGACCGCGGTGAGGAGGATTCCCCAAAGAGCCTCACCGCGGTGAGTTCTGTTTGACATAATCAACCCACATTTTTCTGGCAGTTTTTCCCATGATTTCTAGTTTCTTCTTCCTTGGTCTTATAAATAGACCGCTTGTATCAGTCATTAGGACATATCTTCATTACTTCTACTTTCATATTTTCAATTCCAAGCATTGTAACCACTTAGAGATTTCAATCTCTCTTTTAATTCGAAGAAGCATTATTGATCTTTCTGACGATCGCAGGGACCAATAGGCGCCCAGGTATTCAATAGTATGAGTTAGGCGGTTGCTGTTAATAACTTGTATTGTGACATATTGATATCTGATCGTTGAACGCATGCTTGATCGTTGTGAACTTGCATCAGTCTTTACCTCTAATTAGTATATATCCGGATGAGGGCATAGCTAGTGACAAGCTTTTTTCCATAACTCATACGTACTTATAATCTGTATCTAGTTCAATTTTGCAATAGCAAAGTGTTGCATTCGCGGGCAGTGTACCATTAGCTATATCGCGTCAGCACTTTTGAAAGATCAGCTTACTTCATTTTAATTGTAGAAATTGCATTATCTAAGTATTACCTTGTCTTGTAATTGCAATTTTTTGTAGGGTTTTGAAGTATCAACCTTACCCACACTAAATATGTTGATACGGACATGTGTCCAATCCGCTAAGGGCGCCGTAGAGCGTGTCCTAGAGCGCATCAAGGCTGAGATAGCCAATCCAGTGCTAGTCTAACCTTCAAAATGGTCTGACCTATGGGAGACCATCTTAGGTCAACTAGTATTTACAAGTCAACATACCACCTCAGCTAAGTCCGACCAAGCTAGGTGAATGACTTTCGAACCTGACAAAAGGTCACATGGTCCTTCCAAGTACCACAAACTGTCAGTCCTAGGATGCTAAATGGACCGGACGAGACAATCTTGAACGCCACCATCGCACTAAGACCAAACGTATATAACAGAACCACTGAGATACTTCCGTGGAACTCTAGGCTCGGACACAATGAGTTACCTAAGGGCAGATCAACCAAGCAGAAGGATCTGTCCGAAGGAGTTACATGGACCCAACGAGCAGAACAATACTCTCAGAGGGAAAGGTCCAAACTACCCTCCCTGGCCCATTAATTAGTACTGGATTACTGTTCACTATTGGGCCATGGGCCAAAGGTAGCATTGGTGTCCAAATCTGAATCATACACTTGGCATCATCTTATGAACCTCACCATAAGTATATGGTCTCTATAAATATAGCACAAGGTCCAAGACCTTGAGGGGAGTGACAATTCCCAAGTCAGAATTGCTAGGACACAATCCCTAAGTCTGATTGATATCATAACCTTCCTCATCACTATTACATTGAGAGCTACCAACTCTCTCTTGAGTAAAGTCTCTTACCGGATTGACATAAGCAATCCGGGTAACCCTTTCTACCCCCCCCCCCCCACTTAGTCCTTTCAAGTACTCTAGCTCGGACAGGTACTGCTCCGGACTACAAGTTAGAGGCGGATCCTAGTCTAGGTTACTTGTAATAGTTTAGTTAGTGTTCGAGGTGTCACCCCTCAACATTTTAGCGCCGTCTGTGGAAATCTTTACAAAAGGTTTCGCGACTGAGTTAGGCTGATGGCAAGAACAAGATGGACAGCACGGACTAGTGCTGCGGGCATTGGGACTCCACCCCCATGTCCGCGTGGACGTCCGTCCACCCGGGGACGAAGGGCCACTATGGCTGAAAAGAACGCTGGAAGGAGATATCCGAGCGACGGTCGCACAGCGAGCCCGTCCTCAGATGAGGGAGGAGACGTTCCGCACAGGGGAGTCCCAAGTATTCCTGAGAACGTTGTACCTGAGAACTAGGGAGAGGGGATCGTACGAGTTTTTCCGGCAGAAGCTCAAGGTCCTCCACCTGGCCAACACTTTACCATGCCAGACGGTCGTGTAGTCCGCACTAGTGACTTCGAATTGAGTGAGAACCAATTCGGTCTATTGCTCACGATAATCCAGGGTTGTCTGGGGTCTAACAATGTCCAACCCCAACAAGCCACTCCGCCAGTGGCTAATCCAAGGCAAGCAGAGCCCGCTCTATCAAGGAACGAGCACCGTCCGATCCAGCAAAGGTTGAGGAATCAGCTACCACAAGAGGATTTGTGGAACCTCCTAGACATGAGAACTTCCGCTTCCCAGGCTCGGCAAGAAGGAAACCCCAATGGACGAAGAGCATATCAAGAAGAGGGAAATGGGCAGCTTAGAGTTCCGCAACAGATAGCACCGCGGGCTAGAGACCATGAAGCAGAAACCATTCCAGTAGTTTGCCTAGACGAACTCCCCGCGGATGTGGCAATTCATCCAAGAATGGGGGAGATGATGACTGCGGAAGAAATCTATACTCAACAAAAAGCCTTGGATGCCCAGATTCTAAATCTCGGACGCCTGGTAAAGGATCATGAGCAGATAGCTACTAGTGCGCCAAATCCATTGTGCGATGACATTATGAGAGAGAAAGAAAGGAATAGAAACTTGGATCAAGTGATTCCGAACTTGGAATACTATTACGGGGAAACCTGTCCCGTTGGCCACCTGACAAGGTACAATAGTAAGATGGATTCCATAGGGATGAGTGACAATATGAAAGCTCTCACGTTCTCATCTATTCTCTTCGGAACAGCCATGGATTGGTACACTGCTTTGCCGAACAAGTCGATAAGGTCGTATGCGGACCTCTCCTCCAAGTTTCTAGGACAATTTGGAAAATCAAAAAGAAGAAAGCGCACTATCGAGCATCTGGCAGAAGTTATCCAAAGGGAGCAAGAGGATCTAAGGACCTTCCTAGATCGCTTTAACGTGGAAGTTCTTCGAGTTGAGCCACACAGTATTAAGGAACGGGTTCGTCACCTGTATGCTAATACTTTCAATTCAGAGCTCCGCAGAAAACTTTCTAGTCAGGAACTGAGGAGTGAAAAGCATTTGGATGATATCTGTGAAGAAGTGATGTATGGAGACGAATACCGAAGGAATGTTCCAGTGAGAGCTGGTTCCAAGAAAGGAAAGGAGCCGATGAAGCAAGAGCAACGCCAGGGGAAGTCTGCCCCAAAGAAAGATTATAGGGATAGAGGTTTCAACAGAGAAAGGAGTCCGCCAAGACGGTTCGCGGACTACACTCGTCTCAACAAACCAAGATCCGACATCTTGGCGACCATTGTTGAGAGAAAGTTGGATATCCAGTGGCCAAATCCATCTCATAATAATCGGAGAAATAAGAATGCAAAGGGGTACTGCAAGTTCCACAAGAGTCGTGGTCATGAGACGGACGATTGCATTCAACTGAAAATGGAGGTTGAACATTTGATAAGAGAGGGAAAGTTGGAAGAGCATGTCTATATGGATGAGCCTTCCAGACATGATAAGACGGAACGAAAAAGGCATGACAGAGTTACAGAGCTACTACCCCACCCTTTATCCTTGCCACCTCCGCCAGCCCACCGTCCGCCTCACGCGGACCGACGCCCATACAAGTACGATGATAATGTTGAAATGGAGAACCCTCCATACAGCGGAGTGATCAACACCATAGCAGGCGGACCAACTGGGGGCGATAGTAGGAACGCGAGAGAACGGACAGCTCAGAATCTCCGGAACAATGACAGATTGTATGCTGCTCCGGCAATTCGAGGGATAAATGCTATATACTTTGATGATAGTGAAATCACTCCTCCTACGGCAGGAGGCGAAGATGTAGATGATCCGGATGTTTCGCTGGTGGTTTCTTTAACCATCGCAACTTCTCGGGTAAATAAGATCCTGGTAGACACAGGGAGTTCCTCGAACATCATCTCCAAATCGGCAATAGATCAGATGAATCTGGGAAGAATCCGATATGAGAGAGTCAACACCTCCATATTAGGGTTCAGAGGAGGTACTGTCCGTCCTCTAGGAAGTGTCATGCTTCATGTTTCACTTGGGACACATCCCGCAAGAGTGACACAGCAAGTCCGTTTTGTAGTGGTGGACCGAACTTTCGACTACAATGCCATCTTTGGTCGTCCGGGACTCAATCAATTCCGAGCTATACCTTCCACCCTCCATAATAGGATGAAATTCCCGACCCCGTGCAGAGTTGGAGAGAAAGTAGGGAACATCCGAGAAGCTTGGGAGTGCTATATTATGTCCACAAGGAGAGCATCTGCGCCTATATTGGCAATCACTGTGACCCCTGATCCGCCAGTTGTTCTTCCATCAAAGAAAGAGAATCCCCACATTGGAGTAGGGATCCAGAAGGACAAGTTTCCAAAAACTGCACGGATCGAGCCTCATGAAACCCTCAAGGAAGTTGAGCTTGTTGTTGGAAGCCCGGATAAGAAGACTAGAATCGGAACAGAGATGAATGCGGAAGTAGAAATGAAGCTTATTGCTTGTCTCTGAGATAACATTGATGTATTTGCTTGGAGTACTGAAGACCTAAAGGGGATAGATCCGAGGATTGTTGTTCATCGTCTGAACATGGATCCCTCGATCAAGTATATCCGTTAAAAGAGAAAAGATTTTGGTCCAATCAAGGATGCCATCATATCCGCCGAAGTTGATCGACTCCTGAAGGCAGGGCACATCGAAGAGGTCCGTTATTCTGATTGGGTTTGCAACGTGGTTCTGGTAGAAAAATCGCCAGGCAAATGGCGGATGTGCAATGATTTCACCAGGCTAAATAAGTTTTGCCCAAAGGATCCATACCCTTTGCTACGGATAGATCAATTGGTTGACTCAATGTCCGGATGTGCGTTACTGAGTTTCATGGACGCATATCAAGGCTTTTACCAAATTCGGATGGCCAAGGAGGACATCAGGAAAACATCTTTCTTCACTGCCGGGGGAGTGAATTGCTTTAAAGTGATGCCCTTCAGATTGAAAAATACGGGAGCGACTTACCAACGACTGGTGAACCAGATGTTCAAGGAAGAAATTGGCAAAACCATGGAGGTGTATGTGGATGACATGCTCGTTAAGAGCAAAACTGAAGAACAACATGTAGAGCACTTGAACAAATGCTTCGCCATCCTCAGGAAGTACGGGATGAAGCTGAATCCGGAAAAGTGCACCTTCGGAGTGAAGGGCGGAAAGTTCTTGGGCTACATGGTCATATAGAGAGGGATAAGCGCGAATCCCGAAAAGATCAAGGAAATCCTAGATCTGCCTCATCCGAGGAACCTCAATGAGGTACAACAGCTTATTGGATGTCTCATGTCCTTAAGTCGTTTTATTTTCCCGATCCGCAGAGAAGAACCTTCCGTTCTTCAAAATCCTCCGGAAAGGGGAGAGCTTTGAGCGGACCACGGAATGTTCTGAGGCTTTTGAAAATTTGAAAAAGTACCTCCATTCCCCTCCGCTGCTCTCCAAACCCGTGGAAGGAGAACCACTCTACCTCTACCTAGCAATTACGGAAGAAGCAATGAGTTCCGTATTAGTACGGATTCAAGCTAACGATCACTTGCCAATCTACTATCTTAGTAAAGCCTTTGCTGGGGCGGAGACAGGATACGTGAAGATTGAGAAATTTGCATATGCTTTGGTTTACACCACAAGGCGGTTAAAGCCATATTTTAAGTCTCATAAAGTAGTAGTACTAACTACGGATTTGAAACAGGTCTTGGGAAAGCCCGACCAATCCGGACGACTCTCTAAATGGGCAATTGAATGGCGAATCGACATTAGCTACCGTTCTCTAGCCAAGAAAGCTCAAGTTGTTCTTGACTTCCTAGCGGAGTACCACAAGCGGATTCGAGAAAGTCCTGACAAAGTGCATTTGAATGCTTAATCACCAAGCAGGTCACACGAAAACCAGTTCCGCCAACGATCAACCCGGAAAACCTTGAGGATGCTCAGTTCATTAATCAGTCTTTGACTACATCATGGGAAGAAACACGGGTCAACCAAATGTTCCTTCTTGATGATATCACAAGGGAATCCGGTACCAGCAACTCTGGTCCGGATATTAAAGAGAGGGAGGAACACGGGTTAGAATATCAGGAGCTTACAGAAGACCTCCAAACCAAGGAACATCCCTCTGATGTTTGGACATTGGAAGTGGATGGTTCCTCCACTGGAAGAGTAGGAGGAATTGGAATCTATCTTAAAAGCCCTGATGGCGCGGAACTCGACTATGCGATATCCCTGTAATTCAATGTCACCAACAATGAGGCTGAGTATGAAGCACTGTTAGTCGGACTGCGTCTAGCCAAGTCCCTGCAGATCTGGAAACTCAAAGCATACACGGACTCACAATTAGTTGAAGCCCATTTTTCTGGTGCTTTTGCCACAAAAGGCCCTTCAATGATCAAGTACCTTGAGCTACTTAAGCAAGAGGTCAGCCTTTTTGATAAGTTTACCCTGGAGAAGTTTGATAGGGCCTGGAACGAAAGAGCGGACGCTCTGGCAAAGTACGCATCCGCAACAGCTGCTCTAGACACGAGGAGAGTAATCCTACTCAGTATTACTGACTCATCCGTCATGAGTCCTAATTCCACCGTTATGATAACTGACACAGGAAGAAACTGGATGACTGACATCTCTAGTTATCTCAAAGACGGATCATTACCAGCTGATCCCAAGGAGTCAAGGAGGGTGCAGTGCCGAGCCAATAGATATTTTATACTTGGAGAAGATTTGTATAAGAGATCTTTTGCTGGGACTCATTTGAGGTGTTTAGGCCCGCAAGAGGCAAAGACTGTACTGGAAGAAATTCACAGCGGAATCTGCGGAAGCCATTCCGGAGGACGAACTCTGGCTCAGAAGGTCATTCGACAGGGCTACTACTGGCCTACCATTGATAAGGATTCTGCTAACTTCGCCCGGAAATGTCCTGATTGTCAATATTATGCGAATATTCCCCATCGTCCGACACACCCTATGTTTCCGTCAGTCATAGCGTGTCCGTTTGACCAATGGGGCATCGATATTGTCGGACCATTCCCAAGGGGCACTCAACAGAAGAAGTTCTTCATTGTGGCCGTGGAATATTTCACCAAATGGGTAGAAGCTGAAGCTGTGGCAACTATCACGGAAAGCCGAGTGCGGACCTTCATTTGGAAAAACATCATTTGTCGCTTTGGCCTACCCAGAGTTCTTATCTCGGACAATGGTGCTCAATTTTCAGGCAACAGACTCAAGGAATGGTTGGCATGCTTCAAGATTGAACAACGCTTCACATCTGTCGGATACCCACAAGCTAATGGACAAGCTGAGTCCACAAACAAGACAATTGTTAAGATCCTGGAGAAGCGGCTGAGAACTTCTCAAGAAAGTTGGGTGGATGATCTGGATGGTGTATTGTGGGCTCATCGCACCACTGCGCGGACCGCCACTAGAGAAACCCTATTCACCCTGGTTTATGGCTCGGAAGCAGTCATACTAGCGGAAATTGCAGTTGAAACTATGAGAGTCCAGGAATTCAATGATTCCGTCAATCATGAAGCTCGGATATTCGATCTGGACATGCTAGAACAGAAAAGAACTGAAGCACTGGCTAATATCCACATGTACCAAGCTACTGCAGCCCGGGCTTACAACAAGAATGTTCAAGCAAAAGATTTACAGGTTGGAAACCTAGTGCTCCACCGGGCTGATATCTTGAGCAATGTTGGGAAGCTCAAGCCTAAATGGGAAGGACCTTACAAGATTGTCGGTGCAAGAGTGAACGGAAGTTACGAATTGGAGGACGAGTACGGACACCCACTCAAGCGTACTTGGAATGCTAGGAACCTTCAAAAGTTTTACGTATAAGGATGGTTAAGCGGACCCCTGCCGATCATTTGGATATTTTAGGCTTAAACTGTTTATTACGCGGAACTCCGTCAATTCTGTTTTGGATAACCCTTTTGTCATTGGCCATGCAGCCCACAAGTTGTAATTGAATTTCCATCAAATCAATATAACTTCTATCTTTTGATTCGTAAATCTGAAATTTAGCATTCAAAGTGACAAAAAAGCAAGCGATGAATTCTACTCATATGCGAAATAGAGTACATATGACAATGTCTTTGCAGTCTACAACTTCAAATCTTTATCCGGATCTACATCTACAATACATAAACTGTGAACGAGCTATCCGGAGAAACGTCGTCCTCCATTGAGTAAATTCCTCCGACTGGAAAGTGTTCCCTTTAGTCATCACTTCCGGGAAAGCCAAGAATCTGATATGCCTGCACAACACAAGATGTTTTAGTAAGTTGGAACTCTACAATATCACCATACATTTGATTCCCTCTACGGATCTCGTGCACAGTGTGTACGAACACATTAAAATAGTGGGTAATTGGCACTTGGAATCTCATGCTCATAAGCATATTGGACGGACACGTCTACTATGTCTGACATCAAACCTTCCATCTATAGACAGGGAGGTCCTTCAAAGGTACCTGTTTGGTCAAACCCGAGCACGGATCCGACGCATTGATCGTATGGCGACCCACCCGCCAGCAACTCCCCGAAAAGGAAAAGCTCCTACCGGGTGGATCGCACATACGACCGATAAGGCCATCCGTTAGTCTACCCCCGGATCTGAACGTTTTTCACTATCTGTATTTTCTACCAACTGATCTCGAGCAATCATCCCCTCCAGACCCACGCCACTCTTAAACTCAAGACAAGCGTCGATTTGAGAGTGGATGGGAGTCTCGAGGGGGAGACTAGTCAAGAAATCATCTTCTTATGGCTACTACCAGGCTCAAACTATGGAGACCTATCCGAGTTTGAGAAAAAAGTGGAAATTTTGAGTGAGGATGAAATTGGAGTCGGATTTAGGTAATCAGTGCAAAGGAGAGCTTGGGTATTTATAGACGGGACGAACCAATAAGCGTCCGACACGTAAGAACCTTGACGTCGACAAGGGGCTTGGGCCATCCGTAGGGCCGAACAGTGTTGGGTCGACTGAGCTTACCCTATCTGATCTAGACAAGTCCATTAACCACGTCCGCGTTTGTACTTGCTGATCATCTTACAGGGAGATTCATATAAACATGATCCAACAAAGTAAGGATATGAAAAAGTTGATGATTTCATCTAATGAGGACAGTCTGAATTTCATTGAAAAACCATCCGAGCATACAGAAAACGGAGAGTACAATTTTCCAAGGTCCGAAGACCATACATAGGTCAATGGGGCATACCCCGGCTTGTCCCTTCAGTGGATTCCCGAGGTTGAGCCTTGAGATTCTGGGCCCCCACCTTGAGCCCGACGAGCTTGCTGCCGCATTCGGATCCTCCTACGGATCATCTTCAGCGTCCGCTCTCTCTCTTCTTCGTCTCGCCTCCTGGCCACCACCGGACACAGAGGAGGATCGCCTTCTGGATCGAGAACAATTGAGTCATCCGCCGTGCCTTTACCAGGTTAAATCGGAGGGTGCATGTTCCCGCAAGCACAGTGTACCCAGTGCTGACAGCAATCTTACTTGGGATCGTCTGGTTCTCCAAAGTCGAAGTTCTCCAAGTCGGGTAGCACCGCGCTTGCATTAAGATGAAGTTGTCTAGCTCGGACTAATTTTTCTCAAGCAGATTCCGACATCCTGAAGAAATCTGACTTTTTCGAAGAATAAAATTTCTAAAAAAGGAGAGATTGAAGAAGGGTAAAGAAGTGAGAAGGGAAGAATTACAACGCCCTTATTTATAGGAACGACGAATCTTTACGATCAAGCCACGTGTCCATCATCAGACGGCTCGGAAGATGAAAGGACGCAGTAATAATGACAATCCCATTGCTTCACCTTCCTCCTTCTAGAAGATTACGCATCCCCATAAAGTAAACCGGTACAATGAAGATGCACGGTCCGAGGATCAGAAAGATAATGATTTGATTATCTTGCATCAGATGTCATTCAAAGTGATCCGCGTTGGCAAGAGGTTTACGATAACTTAGCATATGAACGACGGATCAAGGGAAATAAAGGAGAACGCAAGTAATGATTCAAAGCATGAAAAGCATTGTGTTGGAGATAATTACTACGGACGAAGGAAAAAATAAATATTGTACTTGGCAACATTTCGTGCCACCAAAAGATCATAATTCAAAGTGTTACAAATGTCCCACGGGGCATACCCCGGACTTCTCACTGAGGGGGAGGCTGGCTTGGTCGGACTTCATCAGCTGCAGGCGGATCGGTGGAAGACGGATTGGCAGTGGCACGGGCTGCGAGGGACGCAGCAACTTCAATAAAAGAAGCCTCGATACTCTCAAACAGATTGAAGTCCGCATCACGGCCGACGATCCGAGCAGGCATGAAGTACCAGTCCTTTAGATACGCCCTGTAGTTCTCGAAAGGCACGAAACAGACCTTCCCTATGGCTTCCGGGACACACTTCGGGAGGAAGGGTCCGCCGTTCCTGATGTCGATCTCTCCTTCCTCGGTGACCAGCTCCGCAAATTCACACGCAGCCAACCGTTCATCCGGCACATTGTCCACTGGAACCTCCACTCCATTAGCATCCGCGGAAGGAATCAATCATTCCGCCTTCCCATCGAAGTTCTGCGGAAGTAGTCCCTTGGCCTGCAACTGGCCGATGGCGGATGAAAACCCATCCAAGCGGGAAGCATCGGACTTGTCCGTCATGAAAAACTTGAAGGAGTCCGACTTCATAAAGTCTCGGACCGACTAAAGGCGGGTATATTGGAGGTCCTCGAGGAGCACATCCTTCGAGTCCAGGAATGTCTTCATCGACTTATTGATAAAATTCTCCTGCCACTCCAAGTTCGATTTTATCTCCTGCCAGCTAGCCTTCAACTTATCAATTAGCGTATTCTTTTCTTTTAGCTGGGCCTCTGCCTACTTCACCTTCTCCGCCTCATCCATGGATGTGGCCATAGCCTTATGCAGGTCCTCTTCAATGGTGGCCCGCTCACTAGCCTTCCACTGCATGGCCCTGATGAAGCATCCGAGCTGCAGGAAGTCCGCATGAATACAAGTTTATTTTTAAGATACTAAGAAAATGGCGGGGAAAACGTGAACAAGTTACTTACCCTCTGGTACAACTCATGGAACCCTCTAACCCACTCAACCTCGGGGAGTCCGCAAGCCCGCTCATATTCCGCGTCGAGAGCAGCTTGGTCAGATGGCAGAATAGCGGACAGTTGCTGCCTCTTCGCCGCAAGAGAGGCATCCGAGGTTGCTCCCCTCTTCCTCCCCGAGGTAATGGCGTCTCGCATCAACACATCCCGCTGCGGTGCGGATGCAGCAGAAGCTGGTGGCTTCGAGGCAGTGATGCTGCGAGTTACCGGGCCTTTGCCCTTGTCGGACACCACCAAGACTTGCGGATCCTCACCCGCCTTCTCCCGCCTCTCCTCCTCCGCAGCAAACACCGCCGCATTTTTTGGGTCCGCCATAGGGAGACCCGCGGATGTGTTGATTATCTTGGCCCTTTGGCCAGTAGCGAGCTCAAGGGCTTGCTGCTCCCTCTGTTGCCTCTTCTTTTCGCTATGGTAGACATGATATAATCAAACCAGTGAGCTACACAACAAAATAAAAGTTTCAGACACGGATACGTAAAGGGAGAATAACAGGAATCTCGGAAATGAAAATTCATCACAAGGCATTCAAAAGAAAAGGAAGCACAAATCCTAAGTTAAGGATCTCATCAAGTCTTTCCCCCAACTTCCACGACGTCTGTCAATCCGCACAAGTAGGGCAGCGGCTGACAAATCAATCCGTGGAACGGATACATAGGTGGATCGTTCTTCTTATGGATCTCCGCCACCCACGGAGCCACATTTTTCGGAAGGGGGCGCCAGTCCGGGATACTCTCCCTTAAGAACTTTTTTGGCAGCCCCCACTGCTCTCGCCTCCGTGCGGACATCCCGGGCTTCAGGGCCATTCGGACAAAAATATATTTATCCCACCACTTCGACCCCAGAGAAGAAATGGAGTCGGAAATGAAGTTGTAGGGTTTTCTATTTACAAAGGTATAAAAAAGGGGATTCCCCGGACTAAAAGCAACATGGAAGAGCTACCTGAAGTTCTCAAAATTCACAGGCTGCCCCTTCTTTTTACAAAAGACAACGAAACAGATAAGGTTACCCAAAGACTTTGGGATAACCTGGCTCGGACCTATACCAATATGGTTCAAGATGTGCTTCAGCTCGGACGCAATAGGGATCCTCCACCCACAAGCAAAGGCCGCTTCAAGCACACACATGTATCCAGCGGGTGGATTGTAAAAGGCATGCCCGGGCTCTGGAACCATAATTTCAATGGATTCCGGAATCTCCCACTTCCGCCTCCACTCAGGAATGTGTTCAGGTTTTACTTTAGACGGACAAGTAGGGAGTAGCCCGTCCGCATTCAACTCTCCGTATTCATCCGCTATCACGACGGCGGACGCAGGACGAGGGAATTTGATTTGCGCCGCCTTGGCCCCACGACCCTCAATCAGCGGAAGACTGGATTGAACGGACACCCCAGGATGCAATACAATTCGACGCCCAGCGCGTCTTCGCGGGTGGGCAGTTTGAGAAGCTTCCTCATCCTCTTCTTATTCGCCATCTTCATCCTCCTCTTCTCCACCTTCGGGCCTCCCGGACGTATTTAGGTTGGTCGAACCTTTTTCCACCACAACACGGTCCTCTACACCAGCCTCAAACATTTCTACATCATCCGCCTCATGACCACTATCGCCTCCCTGCTCAGTCCGAGGTTCATTCGGACCAATGGACGCCCCAACACCACCTATGGTCCGAGATTGGACTAGCGACCTAGTCCTAGCAACATCTCCCTGACCCACTGCCACGTCAGGCTGAGTCTCTGCTGCACCACGGACCCTTTCTCCGGCGTCAGAGTCCCTGGAAGACACGAGCTCCACGACCAGATAGTCTCCTACGGATGAGGTTACGTCCACGGACTTAGTCCCCAAATATACTCCATCATCGTAACCTTGAGCCTCGTGGTGGTTCTGACTATCGCTCCCGGACATCCTAGGGCAGAAGGAAACGGATCAGAAACGATGATTGTGATTGTCCGAGAGTTCACTTAGATATCTTATTAAGTCAAGCGATCCGAGGAAGTTCTACTTTACCAGATTTTCTGCATGAAGTACAGTCTCATAACACTATGGGCACTGAACTTGGCACACAAAGACGTGCCATTGGCACTATTATCTACCCTACCCAGCACGTTAACAGGGACAACTTACGAAAGACTGTGTGCCAATCGGCACCAACACATCACCAAACAGGCATGCATTATCGAATTTTAGTTACATTGGACGTGATATACAAGGCGAATCAACATGTTACCAATGAAGGAAGTTAGTACGATATCGCACACTGCAAGAGTATTCCAACTAAGTATACTACTGGAATCTACCACTAGCAGCATTTACAACCACGGAATCAACAGGCAGGTAATCGACCAAGGGAGAAGCATACAAGCATGAAGGCAAGCATATTATAACAAATAAAAACTTCAGGAAGAATCGAGGTATACTTACTTGATAAAGTTGACTTGGTAAGTTTGGTCGGACGACAAAGCCTGGCTAGCTCTCCGAGAGTGCAGATCTGAGGTGGAAAGTGCAAGATTTTGCGAGTTTTAGTTGTTCGGATTGCTCTTTGATTGCTCGGATCACTTGAGAATCGCTCTGAGTATTCGAGGTGGCTAAAGTGTGAAAGCGACAGATGAGGTAACTATTTATAGGGGCAATTGGGGAAGTCGACACATCGTATCACCTGGATTCTAATCCCAACCGTTGATCTTTTTAATCCAACGCAATTGTTCGCAAAAAAGGCAATGACAAGATTCTCCAATTAATTCTCCTCAGAAACGTCACATCACTTGAGTTTCTATCCCCACCGTTGATCTCCTCAAATCCAACGGTTGCATCGGTTCCTTCGGGATCCTTTCCAGTGGGCCGGATAGATGACATATTGGGCCTTTTGAACCACTGTTCATCAGCCCAAGTGAACCATTTCACATGTTTGGCCCAACGGATGGCTTCATTTACACTCTTCCACAAAGGGCTTCTTCAGATCCTAACCGTACTCGAATCTATATATCTCGGATACAAATACCTTTTCCATCTACAGTCCGAGCTATTACATAACTCGGACTGTAGAACGAAAAGGGGGGGGGAGATATATTGGATTCCTAAGAACACGGACGACGGATCCCACAAAAAAGGATTTTTTCCTTTTCAGTTAACGATTCGGACACGCTCCACAACACAATTGTTCTTTTCATAGTTACCAACTATCTTCTATAAGATACTTGGAAACTAGGGGGACATATGTTGATACGGACATGTGTCCAATTCGTTAAGAGCACCGTAGAGCGTGTCCTAGAGCGCATCAAGGCTGAGATAGCCAATCTAGTGCTAGTCCGACCTAAGGGAGACCATCTCAGGTCAACTAGTATTTACAAGTCAACATACCATTTACAAGTCAACATACCACCTCAGCTAAGTCCGACCAAGCTAGGTGAATGACTTTCGAACCTGATAAAAGGTCACATGGTCCTTCCAAGTACCACAAACTGTCAGTCCTAGGATGCTAAACGGACCGGACGAGACAATCTCGGACGCCACCATCGCACTAAGACCAAACGTATATAACAGAATCACTGAGATACTTCCATGGAACTCTAGGCTCGGACGCAATGAGTTACCTAAGGGCAGATCAACCAAGCAGAAGGATCTGTCCGAAGGAGTTACACGGACCCAACGAGCGGAACAGTACTCTCAGAGGGAAAGGTGCAAACTACCCTCCCTGGCCCATTAATCAGTACTGGATTACTATTCACTATTGGGCCATGGGCCAAAGGTAGCATTGGTGTCCAAATCTGAATCATGCACTTGGCATCATCTTATGAACCTCACCATAAGTATATGGTCTCTATAAATATAGCACAAGGTCCAAGACCTTGAGGGGAGTGACAATTCCCAAGTCAAGATTGCTAGGACACAATCCCTAAGTCTGATTGATATCATAACCTTCCTCATAACTATTACATTGAGAGCTACCAACTCTCTCTTGAGTAAAGTCTCTTACCGGATTGACATAAGCAATCCGGATAACCCTTTCAACCCCCCCCCCCCCCCCCCCCACTTAGTCCTTTCAGGTACTCCAGCTCGGACAGGTACTGCTCCGGACTACAAGTTAGAGGCGGATCCTAGACTAGGTTACTTGTAATAGTTTAGTTAGTGTTCGAGGTGTCACCCCTCAACAATATGTTTACAACTCACACCTTGAGCCTACACCTTAGAAATAGCTTAATCAATTCCTCGAGAGAACAACCATGTGGTTTAAGCATTGTTGTACTACGACAACCGCTTTACTACTTGTGTTATTTTACAAGTATTAATTTTGAGCGCATATATATATATATATATATATATATATATATATATATATATATATGTGTGTGTGTGTGTGTGTGTAACAAAACTAAACAAAATTGAATCAAATAACTAAATTAGGAAAGCAATAAATTGTCAATGCAATGAAATTACATAATCAAAAGAGTTACCTAAATGCATCCTAGAGTCTATGTGCAAAGCAATAAATCGTGCTTTGGTTATAGTCTATGTTTTATAATTCGGGTCCGACCGGTCGGACCGCTAAACCGGTATTGAACGGCCCAAATAGGGCTAAAAAATCGAGCTTAAACCGCTGCCCCCAAAACCGGCAAACTCGGCCCAAAACCGGTCACGGTTTTTTTTTTTTTTTTACTAAACCCGTCACGCATGTAATTTAGGAAGAAAAGTGTTAAATAAAATATATTTAATTTATATAGTCCAAGAATAAAAAATACAGGCACAAATAAAAAAAAAGGCTAGGGCATCTTTTTTTTTTTCTTCTAGTCGAGTCGTGAGGTCTGGGGCTTTTTTTTTTAAATTAAGGGCTGCTTTTTTAAAAAACCCCAAAAAACCTTAAAATCCCTTCTATTGAGAGGTACTAGTTAATTGTTATGTATATTTTGAGTTTTCCATTGAGTTTACACTTTATAATGCAAATCAAACATAAAATCCATATTTGTTCTATTTATTAGTTATTCATTTTGTTGGTCATTATATATATATATATATATATATATATATATATATATATATATATATATATATATATATTAAAATGACGTCATACCGGCTCTATCCGGGTGAACCGGTCCGACCCGATTGCACCTTTTTTAGAGGGTGGCCGGCTCAACCTCCGGTTCTGGCTTTTAAAACATAGGTTATAGTCGTTAGCGTCGACTTGCCCTCTCTTCATTCTCCGTCGTTCAAGGCTTGAACCTATGAATTCCCAGCCTTGCACAAGAGGTTGGCGTACACTTCCGGCCGTGGGGCGATGGTATAGAGGTAACTCGTAAGGAACTCCAAGCACCTCCATTAAGCACTTACGATCACGAACATTCACGGTTATCCCTGTCGTGTACATAAATGTCCTCCCCAGCAAGATCAGCTCATGTTCGTCTTTGTCCGGATTATCGGAGTCCATTATCACGAAGTCAGTGCGAATATGTTATCCGATGATCCTTACGTCAAAACCTCGGATCATCCCTTGCGGCTGTTTGATAGCTTCGTCCGCCATAACCATGCTGCATGCGAGAGGCTTCATTCCTTCAAGGCCTAGCCTCTTGTACTGGCTAAGAGTCATCATATTACAGCCAGCTCTTGAGTCCAGCGTGCCGATCACACGGTTGGAGTTACCCACTCCGACCTCGAGATCCATGCTAGGTATTACCATCGGCATTGGTTGGCTCTGGATCACCATAATCAGTCGGATTTCTCCATGTGGCTGAGGTTCCATCTTGAAAACCAAGTTCACTGGTTCATCGTCTTTATGATCTTCGAACCTCAGAACCTCATCCATGTCCATGATTTCGCCTTCTTCGAGCCACTCCTCCGGTTCATCCTTGATAGCTAGGGGCAGTTCTTCAGGATCCTACTCCGGATCCTCTTCCTCTTATGGGTCCTCTTCCCCCTCCGAGTCGCTGGGAATGTTAATCGGGAATTTTTCATCCCCATGTCGCATTCCTGGCTGAGTGTGCCTCATCCCACACATCTTGCAACGTGGGTGGAACTGAGGTTGACCAGCCTTCAACTCAAAGTTTATGGTCCCTCCTTTAGCCATACCAACAGCATTGGGTAGTGCGGTTGTCACAGCCTTGGTGTCGAGAATTGCGTTGGCACTTGTGTTCTCCATATCAGCTTTTGTTGAATTTTCTCCTTGCTCTTAAAGAAACAAGCAACTAAACTCAAAAGCAGGACCAGTCCTTATAATTCAAGTTAGGGTTTCAAATCAGACAAAGCAACACAACCCTCTTTGTTTTCGGTTTTTTTTTTTTAATTTTTTGAATTTTTTCTTTGGTTTTTTAAAATAAGTAAATTAAAAACAAACGCAACGAACCACAATTGATCCTACTCTAAAAGAACGTAGGAATCAATTCCCTGGCAGCGGCGCCAAATTTCTGATGCGCTCAGAAATTACTACTTATATTAACCCAAGTAGAAAAAGCGATTGTTGTAGACAATGCTCTTAACCACAGGATCGTTCTCTCGAGGAATTGATCAAGCTAGTTCAAATAGAATAGACTCGCTTGCATTCGTTGTAAACAGATAGTTGGATAGTTGGTGATACTTCATCCCTAGCATAAAATCTAAACAATCACAAGACAAGATAATACCTAGACCATACAATTCTACAAACAAAAGAAGATAATAAATCCTTTCATGGAGTGTGCTTATACAAAGGACCAATTAAGGTTACCTAGTCGCAGATCATCGCCCTGCTATTGCTAATTCAACCAAATACGGACTATAAGTACGTATGAACTACAAAAGGCCTGTCACTAGCTATGCATTCATCCGGATATAGCCTAATTAATGATAACGATAGAATCAAGTTCACACCGATACAACATGCGTTCTGTGATCAGAGGTAATAACCTGTCACGTACAAAATAAATAAGTAATTGTACGATTGATACCTGGATACGTCTAGGACACGAGATCGTCTGAAAGGAAATAAACTTCAATTGAAAGAGAGATTGAATCTCTAGATTGTTTACAATGCTTGAATTGAAAGAGAATACAACTAGAGGGTATGAAGATATCAAAAATACACTGATACAAGTGGTCTATTTATAAGACCAAGGAAGTAGAAATTTGAAATAATGGGAAAATACAGCCAGAAATCGTGGCTTGAATCAGTCATAACAGTGCTCACCGCGGCGAGCCTTTCCTTGGGTACCAGCTCGCCGAGGTCTCTCTTCTGGAAAGCAGCTCGTAGTGTGTTTCATCCTTCTGGACCACGGTGAGCCCCCGTGTTGATGGTTCTCACCGCGGTGAGGTACATGTCCGGAGAAACCACCAATTTTCCCACTTCTTCCTATTTTCACTCCCTTTTCTCAACCTCCAAGTCACCACCTTGGAGTAATGGCCCACTACATGGCCTTGTGTGCTTCTAGAAGCTTTGGAAGAGCTTCAAACTGCACAATGGTCCTCCATCTTCTTGCCTTTACCTAAAAACATCTAAAAAAGTACAAAAACACACAAAATACCCAAATGTGAAAATGAACTAAAACACTAATAAAAAGGCTAGAAGACATAACCAAATACGGCTAAAAAAGACTAAATGAGTCGTTAAAATATCGACTTATCAACTTCTTTCTCTTTCGATTACATGCTCGTATGGTTTTTACTTGATGATTTATGACTAGGAAACATACTTGCTAAGTCATATGCTCTTAGGATGATTCTTCATATGCATTATGCTTTCTAACTTGATACTTGACACCTTATGAGAGTGAGTTTATGTTATTAGTTCTCGTATCATTTTAGAAGAGCTATTGATCTTGCTACAAGCTAAGACTTGATATTCATGATGTGCCAAACACTAGGTTTGGGGGAGAAGAAACCCTATGGGATTTGCATGCTAGCCTTAGAATTGATTTAGCTCCACACATGCTATCTCACACACTTTTTGAACCTAGGTACCATGAGGAAGACACAAGTGGGAGAATCAAGCAAGAAAAGAGGAAGGCCCGGGAAGAGTGCTACTCGTCCTTCACTCTCGAAGGAAGCCCAAGCATGGTTGGAAGTAAACAGAAACCGAGGAGTAGCCCCCTAAAGAAACATCCAAATCAATTTTCCCTCAAGATATAATTTCACTAGGATACTCACGCCATTAGACGCACAAGGATGGGGACCTTTCACCACTTGTCTTGATGGTTACAACCTCGACATAGTCAGGGAATTCTATGCGGAGTTCTTCCAACTTGAAGTAGACGACCTGGATGAGGAGAGCGAGCTGCCTCCTATCACCATAAGGGGAGTCGAGTTCACGTTCGGACCTCAGACTATCAACAAGTTTTATGAGATACCGGAGAAGGACAAGAAACCGAATCTTGTGGAGCCCCCTCACTCTGACTTGAGCTACGAGGAAGTGAAAGATGAGATCCACCACTTGCTTTTGAGGAGTGATTATGAGGAGGAAGACATACAAAGGGAGATACCGAAGACAGCCCTCAACGACCGTGCCAGCTTTTGGGTGCAATTTGTGTGCTCGAACCTCAGACCCAGGAAACGTGAATGGAGAATCGATGAAGGGGAGACATTCTTGGTCTACTCAATAATGACGATACATTGCGTTGATATCGGGCAGATCATTATGGAAGTAATGCTCTCGCTTAAAGGAAACCACAGGAGGAATCTCCCATTCCTAGGATTGATAACAGGGATATGTAAAGAGCAGGGAGTGGATATGAAAGACGTAGGGAACGTGGCTCTGACCGAACCATTCACTATAAAAAGGGTCAAGCGGAGGTTTATCAGACGCCAGGAAGCGGTTCAGGAAGCAAGGGACAGGAGGAACGAGCAGCAAGGAGCCTTTGAGCTGGGCCAGATGTAAGCTTTCTTGGACCAATGCCAAGCTAATCGGCAAGAAAAGATAAGGGAGCAAGTGGAGATTTACACTAACTGCCAAAGAAGAGAATGGAATTCATACCTGAATTGCCTTCAAGCACAACAAAGAACTTCCTTTTTGGAATCGAGTTATGCGAAGTACCCTCGGCATAATTACCCACCTTGCTACCCTCAGCCACCGTTCCATCCGCCACCTGGCACAGGACCGAGCGATTACCATGGAAGCCAGGATGATTTATTTACTCCACCAGCGGATGATTCCCCGTCCTAAATGCATTTCACCATGGAAGGACGGAACTGAGAGGGGAGTATCTTTTTTTTTTTCCTCTTTACTTTCCTAGTTTTTTTATCTGCTCTTAGCTAGGTTTTGGGGAGGAATTTGATTGCTACTTGCTGAAGTACTCGGTCTGTAATAACTTTTAAATACTCGCAGTTTGTAGTTTGTAGTTTAATTTTTGTTTTTGTACTAGTTTCATTTTTATTTGTTACGTCTAAGGTCTTTTACTTTTTGAAAAAAGTTTTTGATCTGTGGAAGAGTACCGAGTGTGAACCATGACTAAGATGAGGGGCTGTGGATTTGTTTTCATGCTTCGCTACTTGCTGAATATATGCTCTGACCGAAACCGACCCATGCTACTTTGATGAGTGAGTTTACTTGCTACTCTAATTAAAGTCTTGTGTGCAACCGTGTGAACACTGCTACCCTTGAGTCCTTATTTGTCAGCGGCATGAATATGATTAGTAGTACTCACCTTTTTGAATCTTTTTCTATACCTTTCGCTAACTCCGTTGAAAGCTTCTTTAAGCCCTTATGAAACTCCACCATATATCATATACATGCTTTACTTAAGCGGTGACAGCAACCTACCGTCGAGCTTGAACGAAGAAACAAAGCAATGAGTTCCAAAGAATGGAGGAGAATCATGTTTTGATCATGATCGAGAATTGGTTTGGGGGGAAGTAGAGAAGAAAACCCTAACCCTAGTTCGAGAAATTGGTTTGGGGGAGAAGTGGAAGATGAACATCATCGAAGGTAACCTTGTTGACCCTACTGTTATATTACCGGTGCTAAAAATTACCAGCTCTTGCTCCATAAAAAATAGAAAAGAATGTACCGAAAAAAGCAAAGGTACAAAAGTCTCGGAGTGGATATGTGGTCCTTGTGATCACCATTTTCGTGTTGGGCATGTTACAGATACTACCCACATACCGGTGTGGCCCTAAAAAGCTACATGTCCGTGAGGGTTGATGGCATGTATACCAAACCAGCACGCACAAAAGTGCGGAATTCGGTAAAACAGACACTACCAAAAAATGTAGAGACTAAAAGAGCCCAATGATGGCCAACCAAAAGCATACAAGTCAGTAAAACGACTGCAAAAAAAAAAAAAAGCATGTCAAAAGAAAAAGAAAAAAGAAAAAAAAAGGAGCAAGTAGTCTATGTGTGAAGCAACCGATGAAGTAGTTATGATGAAAATGGAGAAGTTGAAGATTTGTCATTGAGAGATGATGAAGTCGAAGGAAGGAACTCGATGTCCGAAATGATAAGTCCCCCTGAAATACCCTTTTTTCTGCTTTGCTTCTCTTTTAATGATGCTCAGCCATACACTCCTCTATATTATCCTACATATTTCACTTACCAAGCCGACCTGAGTACTACTTTGATTTGTGCCTTGACTTTTGGGACAGGATTGCATAACGTTACCGTGTGGTAATGATTTTGAAGTACACCTAGAGGGACATTGGGTTACACTTGTAACCACTGGCTGTAGCGAGTGATACTTACTTGTTACTTGTTTGTTGTGCATCCATAAAGTTGGAGTTGAAATTAAGCGAGTCGGTAGAGTTTGAAACCCTAGAAACTGGCTGCTTGTATATGTGGTGGTTTATGCTTGTTGCTCATTTCATGGTCACTTCTTGATTATCGTTATTGCCTTGCTCAAGGATGAGCAAGAAACTGGTTTGGGGGTGTGATGTGACAATGAAATGTGCGATATTGCATGCTTTTAGACCCTCGTTTTTTGCCATAGATTCAATATTTGTATCGTTTTATGGTCAATTACCAACTTCGTGTGTATTTTGTAGGTCATGATCGCATTTTTGAGGAATTGCACGATTTCAGGCGTGAAAACGACATAATTGTGCGAAATCAAGAAAGTTAAGCGATACGCCAGATTGGCCGTTGGACGGAGTTCGAGGAGTCAAAACATGTCATGCGACCAACCAATGCGAAGATAATTGAAGATGCAACAACATTGTAGAAGACCACTTTTCGAGGAAACGAAGTTACGAAATCGAAGAACGAAGAAAACATATTCGAATCTGCAGAAATCGAAGATGGCGTACCGGGGACGCAGAAGCCTCTCGGCCCCAAAGCGACCATGATCAAGTTCTTGAATTCTTACAGGCGATTTCACGGCTGTCAGGCTAGAGCCCGCCTTCCTAAACCTTCCTTAATGATCAATGGCGGCCAGAGCACGGATTTTCAAGTATAAATAAGACCTCAGGGGTCTCATAATTCTACACCGCTCATACAACAACTCTCCTGAGACAGAACCAGTCCTCGGGGAAGTGAAACCCTAAAACTGCTGGCCGTCAAGCACCCAGAAGGAGAAAACGTATGTATACTGCAATTCAAATGATTAAAAAGAAGTGGCTAGAATGTGAATGCCACCAAACACCATATTTAATTATCAAAGACTCATTCAAATTGTTGCTATAGAAGCGAGTCCCCGGAGATAACAATCAACCTCGAATATAACGTCATACCATGCTTTTTCTAAAGCTCATTGAACCGTTGTCACCAAACCTAACACTTTTTGTGCACACATAGGTATGTTCCACATCCAAACCCGCAATCGAGTACCACAACCACATGGTTGAAGGTGGTAGGTGTACAATAGAAGGGGTGTGTGTATTTCTACACAATGCTAACCTTTAATGTATTAACATACATAACATTCAAACCTCTAAATCGAAATTATCAAATATATATATGTTAGAAAATGCCGCTCTTTTTTCTAAACATACATCACTAACATTTTATAATCAGTATATTTTGAGTGAGTTTCACTAATAATTAGAAAAAACCTTATCAATAATAAGAGATGATCCTTTTTACACAGATATGTAGGAAAAACCACTCCAAAGTCCAAACACACTTGTTGGAGTATAATGTTGTCGATTGAAAATGTTCTCCCATACCAATTGTTCAGTTTTAACTTTTTCATAGAATTTTTACTACAAATTAATCTCAAACATGTATACACACTTTATATTAGTTTGATTTTGGGTCTGCGAGGCACAGGTTTATGCTTAAGCATATCTTCGTCCCTTTGTGCATGCACGTAGCATAGTGTCAACATGGTGTGGTCTATACTCTAGATGATGATGATGTGATGGTGATGGTGATGGTGATGTTGTTGTGGAAGTACATAATCATGCATCTATGATACCTCGAGATGTAGTGTTTGTTTGGCACCACAGGTCCAGCCGTCCAGCTATAGTATTTGTGTTCTATCTACACATGCATGTATACGTACAACTAGCACTACTGCTGCACCATCTGTATTTCAATTTCTGTCTTATTTGTATTTCAAATATCTACCAATATGACAAGGGTTTATTACTTTTTAATTATACTAAAGAATATTGATATTCATTATTTCTAAAGTATTATATTTACGTGATTCTATAACTAATAAATATTCCATCCATCATTTTAGAAGTTCTTACATTATAAAATACATCTTGCTCTATGTGATTTTTTAATTAATAATGTGCAAATCATAAAATGAAGATAATATCCAAATGAAATTAGAATAGAAGAGAGATGGCAATAACTTTTATGTTGACGATAGAAAGGAAGGTGGTTTAAAATATTTTGATCCGCTGACTACCTTGTACTCTTCCTTTTTATAATAGTATAGATATATCCCTAGCCTTCAATTCCAAGAAAAACGTGACGTTTGGTTTTATGACATCGACTTTAAAATATATAATTTCTAATTCCACTTGAACTTTTTTAATAATATCATATAATAAAAATATAAATACTAAAAGCTTTTCCGATATAATTTACTTCCTTCATCCCGGTCAAAGTTTTCCATTTTGCCATTTTAGTTGTCTCAGCTTTCCCTTTCCATTTTTGGTAATGGAACCACCTATACTACATAATCAATAACATCATAATACATTCTTATTTACAACTTTACCAACCTACTATCTCCTTTTTATTCATTCTTGATTCTTTCTTCATTTAAATAATACTCAACTTTCCACTTTATTAACCCACTATCAACTTTTAATCATTCTTTATTAGATTTTCATTTAAATAAAATCCAATACTCCTCATTTCCTTATTTGGTTGACCAAAAAACCAAACTGTAATGATACGCCCCTGAATGTTATGCAAAACTACAATTATAAAATTGTTTGCAGCCTAAGAAACAAAAGAGCAGGTATGTTAATCAAGGATCGACTTATGCAGCAACAAGTTCAGTGACGAGCAATTAGTCGAGCAAGTCGGCTATATCATCAAGACCTCGACACAAGCCGAGGTGGGTTAGAGCTCCACCCAAGGTCTAAAGCACAGTCACGACTACTTTTACATTGATCGATTTTTTCAATAGTGGTTAACAACACCGCATTTACACCAACGGAGGGATGACGGGTTTGTATATATTTTAGACGTTCTTGTCAAGATGGAACCATTGCGGAGTGTTACAAATGATGCAGCTCTACTTGAGAGTAGAGGCTTGTGCAGTGGAATTAGGGATTGGTGTGTGGAGTACTGGAGTTAAGACCTGTGTCAATTGTACTACAAATGATGCAGCTCTATGAATTGAATTGTATGGATGGAATTTGAGCTAAAGCATTGATCACATACATAGGAACTCTTGTTTCAATGTGAAACTGAGTGGGAAGTGATATCATTGTAGGTTGCATGATGCCAAAATATGCTACATTATTACATTATACTCCAGGCAATGATTTTATTTATTTTATTACTTATTCCTTCAGTTACATATAAAAAATCTTTTTAAGTGTAGTGGGATAGTTAATTTAAAATAGACATAGTGACGCTGTTAACAACAATTAATGTTCTTAAATGTTAACAAAATGCATTTATTGTTTATAAATAACACCAATGTGGTTATGCAAACCTAACTTTTGCGTAACAACTCTAATGATTGTGGGTAAACTAGTTGAATATATATCAAACAGAATGACGAGCAAATTAGTTGTATATCTCAGCCTTGTATTTGATTTCAGGATTTCGAATGTCATCTTGACTTTGGATCAAACGAATCTCTAAGCTGCTAGACTGGCAATCATGCCCGGCTCTTGTGTAGTCGTCCAATGTCCTTGTCAAAAGCGCCTGTAGCAAAGACAGTGATAATGTTTGCATTAATAGTTTATCCGGTGCATTTGACAACATTGTAATACTAGAAGCAATGTTCATAATACCTGTACGCTTGATATGGACAACTCTGCTGCTTTGTCAAGATTGTCAGGATATTTCTGCAAAACGAAGAAACATTAGAGCAGGAAATAACTCATGGTTCTAAAGCTAAAGAACCTTATTTAATTTCAAACAAGAATTACATTGCTCCATCCAAGAAGCAGCGCCGTTGTAAGATCTCCTGTTCCCTGAAACATGAAGTACAAAAGGTGCATGCTAATTATTCCTGCTGACTGCTGAAATTTAACTTTAAAACTAAGAATGTAGAATCAGAAAAAGGAGGAAGGGGAGAGGCAGTTTGAGGGTAAATCACTAGATTCAGAATAAATGTTGGCTTATGTCAAGCAGTCAACGTCAACCCAATGAAATCATAAGTTGCTCTTGATTTCATTTCTTTTTTTCCATAAATAATTGTATACTCGCAAGGGTCTGAAAATATGAAAGCGGATATTATCCAATATCATTCAAAGTCCACGAGTGAATGTCTATGTTAGAATGTGGAGTGCATGATGTCAAGGAAGGTGAGTCAGAGCCATAGTGACAGTAAGATGAGTCCTGGTGGAACTAGTACAATTATTTCCCAAAAGCATCAAGATTGTAACTGGATCCGATTACTACAGATTTAAGCAGCAGCTGTAACTTGTAACGAGCAGTAAACATAAATAATTAACCAATAGATGTGTACCGTGAAATATGCAGGAATTTTGGGAATTGAAATCTTGAATTGCATAGGAGGTTGACCCTATCGTATCAAAATTAAATAAAAACGTCAGGTAAAGATAGGGTTGGGTGGGGGACACACCCTGCACAAGCAGACGAGATAAAATAATCGATGCAGAATGGCAAATAACTCGAAAAAATACCAAAGAGTTCTATGTATAAGGTGTTGTGAGTATTAGAGAATAGCAGTGGCCTTTCTAACATTTTATGTTCCAGTACCTTCTCTCTCAGGTGGCTGCCAATCAGAAGAAGTTTTCCATCTATGTTTATGCTTGTTATCACAACCTGAAAAGACGGTCATAGATCTTGAATAGCGAGTCATAAAGGTCATGCTCTAAATGGTTTATAGCTGTAACTGTGAATTGCCCAAATTATGAGTAGAAACCATTGTAGCTTGGTTAATTATGCCACTTTATTATATTCGCATGTTTTTGTAGAAGCATAAAGGTCAGCTTCAGGTATGAGGAAACATATATTTCACAGAAAAAGTTCAGAACCCATACATAAGTATACTTTTAAAATTTAAGCATCACACAGACCTTTGATGGTCCAGAAGCATGAAGCACATTGCAGGCTTCTCTTCCATCTTGCTCAGACACAATCCTGACACAACACGACCCACCAGGGAGGTAACAATTGGTAACATAATCAGAGGAAAGAGAAGCAGTTGAAAATCATTAGTGACACATCAATTGCATGGTTGTTTCCTATCAATGTGCAATGATGTTCGTTTGTGACTTTTACACATGATAATATTACCATTAAGTACATGTTGTGAAGAACATAATTTTGACACAAGCACATGACACGGACCATTCAAGCTTATATCACCTTGATGGTATTTTAGGACTGAATGAGAAGAGGGTAAGGATTCAACTCATTTGTTTAGGATATTCAATACCAAATACCTCAAGTCGGTTGATTTTTATTTTTTTTTAATATTATACAAACTTTTTCGACAGACCGGGTCAACATCACATATTTAACTATAAACATCATTTGTTTAACTTCAAACATCGTGTGTATAATAATCCTGCATTATAATTGCATTACCTACATTTCTAAACATGTGATGCTTTGTAGTGATACATGTGATGTATATAACTAAATATGTGATGTTTGATCTGGTCTCTCGCAAAAGTTGCTCATATTATCAAGGAAAAGTAAAGAATATATATATATTCTTTAGGGTTTAGGGTTTTAGGGTTTAGGGTTTAGGGAAAGGAAAAGTAAAGAATATATATATATATATATATATATATATATATACATATATATATTAAGTGCAACTGAATCTGCGAGAAATATACTTCTTGTGCTAACTATTAGACTGCCACTCAACCTCAAACTCCTCTGAATTCGGGAGAATAAGGTTTTATATGAGGGATGAATTCACCCTCCTTTCTCCCTATTGACCTCATGACAAACAAGACAAAGACCTTCAAGACTTCACTTATGGATTCACTCTCCCAATCCTCAAAACTTACACCGGGTCCGCAGAATATAATTATATGTTGTAAAATAGAAAGGTCATAGTTTAACGCCACCTAGGACAAGCAAGTACCTCAAACCTGACAAGAGTTCCGCCTCAAATTGATTTGGAGTTAACATCGAAGAAACAGGCACAACCTGTTCAGGGAGAGCGATTACGAAACCAGAAAATCAGAACATGAAACACCGCCCAAGTAGTTTGCTAGTTACTCTGACTTCCATTACAATATTTTGTCACTTAACCATCCTAAAATTTAAAGCATTAGGCTATTTAATAGTAATTTATCAAATTTAAATATCTGCAGAGCTAGTCTCTGACAGATTGGTTGATTTTTAGTATAACCAAAAGATGATCAATTAACAAAAAAGAATAAGAAAATATATATACCTTCTCGCGATATACAGATATTAATTCTTGAGGGACATAGAGCTTTCCTTCATCGCCAAGTACAGGATCACAAACTGAAAAGAAGAGACAGGTTCAATAATTTATAGAAAACCGAAAAAAAAAAAAAAGCAAGGTCCTGCTGGAATCTCTTTTATTCTAAACACTGTTCATAGTGACTGGAATCAGATCCCCTGATATATAATTGTAACCTGAATAACAAACATATATCAGAGTAATGTGTATTCCCTGCTATGCATGGACGCTCGTATCAGTTTTAGGAGAGCTATTGATATAAAATATACTCAGTGATGTCAGTGTGCACATTACTTACCATATGTAAGTCCAGGATTTATGGATCTAAGTTTATCGACACCTCTTAGTACGGCATTCAAGAAGGATACAGAGCCAATATAACCTAAATTGCAGAAGACTAAAATCAGGACATCATAAATAATAGCAACGAAAATGTAGGAACAGGGACATCTAGTGAAGTAACAAATGCGGAGAATATACTTATCAAGTTAATGATTCAATTGAAAATGAGAAAGTCATATCATGAAATGACAAGGAGAAGGTGGGCGACAACCTCAACATCCCCTTTTTGGGTAAATATTGAAATTTGTTATCAGTTTACTTGACAAAATGGCAATAGTTATAAAAAAACCAAATAAAATTTGACTCTGAAGGTATATATTGCTCTAACAAAGCATGTATCCTATATCTAAATAAGTATACCTGTAAGTAGATGTGTATAAAACAATAAATTATTAGCTTCAAGTCCATCTATCAAATCCCAGAGTTGGTCACCATTCAGAACCTGGCCTTTAAAAGATGGATACCCTGTGAACATCCAGTGCATAAAACAGAAAACAAAAAAAATTATTTTCTTCAGGCCTTAACTGACTGAATCAAGCAATAAGCGACTTGCCTGTGTGGTTAGAGAACTGTACTGAATTGATTGGGTCGACGTCATAGCCTAGTAATTGTAGTGGAAAGACAGCCGATTTGTTCCCTACGTATCCCTATCAACAAAATTAAAATTCAATTTCTAGCATGGCAAAAGACAGAACTAAACAAACCTAGCAGCTTCGACCAAGGCATGCACACAGTACACAAGCTGATAGTGTTAAAACTCTATAAGGTTACCAAACTTGTGCAGCCTATGAAGAGAAACAATTGCAAAGAACACATCCATGTGCAATACATTGATCTCTCACAAGGTCAAAGCTGGGTGATACTGATACATGTAAGGATTGTCCACACTCAAATGGTGTATAGAGTAGGACAAAATCAACCAATACTCCATCCGCCTCGAATTCAACTTCCCGCGTTCCATTTAGGTACGTCCCAATTCAACTTCTCATTCCTTAAATGTAAAATCAATCACCTACTTTATTCAGTATCTCTCATAATTTATTTACTATCCCTTCTACTTTATTCAATCTATAACTACTTTATTACCGTCCTCCTACTTTATTCACTATTCAATCCGGGACGGAGGAGCATACCATATGACTCAAAATACAACAAAAAAGGAAAAAAGACTGAAACTTTATCAGCGAAAAACAAAAAACTGATCGCGAGCGATCATGGCAGCAACGTGCATTACCAAAAATGATCAGCAATGAAAACAAAAACATCTAACAAAGAAGTAAAAGTGGAGATGCACAGCAATGAAAGAAAAAGATTTAGAGTAATTGGCAACTGAATCAAAAGCCAAGAAAATAAAAGGGAGTAGATTGAGAAACAACCTGAACGGTGTGAGACTGAATGCTAAGAACCCGACCAGTCCCGGAAGGGAGAGCTAGGGCCAGAATGGGAGGCGGCGCCATTGACAAGTTCCTCTTGGATCTAGAATTCGCACAAATAAGAGTGATTCAACTAATACAGTCGTCATCCCATACGTATCAACACAAAACGGTTCAACAATTACCCCACCTCGACAAAATGGAGAAATTTTGACTGGATACGGATTCAATCCTTCCGGAGAATATACAGTCGACCATAAATAAAGAGGCCAAAAATACTACCCCAAATTTAATCGAGTATTTTTACATGACACTTTGATCGAGTTGAACAATACATTTTTTTAATTCACAAATTATTTTTAATTTAATTAAATTTTAGTTCTGTATAATTTACTTTTTCATTTATTATAACACATTAAACCAATCAATAACGCTAAAATCAATTAAATAATTTTTAAAACTCATATACAAATTACTTCCAGTGTTTGGTTCCATATTCAAAATTAAATTTGAATTGAGTTGGAAATTGATGAATAGTAACTGAATTGAAGATGAGTTAGGCCAAAAATACTACCCCAAATTTAATCGAGTATTTTGACATGAGACTTTTATCGAGTTGAATAATACATATTTTTAATTCACAAACTATTTTTAATTTAATTAAATTTTAGTTATGTATAATTTACTTTTTCATTTATTATAACACATTAAACCAATTAATAACACTAAAATCAATTAAATAATTTTTAAAACTCTTATACAAATTACTTCCAGAATGTTTGGTTCCATATTTAAAATTAAATTTGAATTGAGTTGGAAATTGATGAATAGTAACTGAATTTAAGTTAAGTTTTGTGTTAATGAACGGACAACTCTTGAAAAGATGTAGGAAGAAATCGCAAATAGAGTTAGAACTGATGGTAAAAAAATGTAAATAGAAAAAAAATTCGAAAAATGCTTTCATTGAGAGTTGAACTCAAGACCTCCCGCTTACTAAACGGGTGCTCTAACCAACTGAGCTATGAAAGCTGATATGGGTAGGGCTTGGGACGTTTGTAATTAATTTATTGAAGTTTAACGAAAAAAATGAATACACACTGTAAGATACTTGGTCGACCAGTACAGCAGTCATAAATATACATAAATAATTAATAAAAATAATCCAAGAAACTTGAGATGATTCCTAATGTCTCTCTTTAAACAAAGGGTGTCGTACATATTGCTATTTCATAACAATTCAAGTATGAAAAGTTCAAAACTCATAGTCTTAAACATGTTCAATTGTAGCATTAATTCATAAACATTCAAAAAAAAAAAAAAACCACCTAATAAACTGCCCCGGGCTGTCCGGTTCGATAATATATTGGAATTCTCCAAGCTTTCTTTAACAAAGGTTATATAAAGTCTCTGTTTAGCAAAACTAATTGATAGTTGATTGGGTAGCTGATAAGTTAGTTAGTTTTTATTAAAGAGTTTAGTAAATAAATTAGTTGATTTGTTAAATATGGTATGTAAAAACAAATCAGCTAGCTTATTTTTTTACTCCCTCCGTCCCGGAGAACTATATTAGGGTTAGCGTGCAGTTTTATACAAAAAATTAAAGTAATGATAGAATATAGAAAATGTGGGAAAAAGTGTACTTTTAGTGGCAAAAGGTGTAATTTAAGTGTAAAGTTGAGATTATTTATTATTTGTTTGGTGTGGGGTAGATTCCTTTTTTGGTAATGTATGAAGCTCTGCGGGACGATTGAAAATGACAAATGTATGAAGTTCTGCGAAACGGAGGGAGTATAAGCTTCCGGAACAAACTGAACGTTAACGTAACAGACTTATTACGAAAATAAGTTTATCGAGCTGATAAGCTAGCTAATAACCTTGTGCTAAAGATATCCCACAATGAAGATTCATCACCAAAATTGCTGCTACTAAAATTGTCGATACAAGTGGACATTTCAATAATTCAGATACACTGGTAGTTGCCTTAGACACGATAAATCTACTGGGTCTACGTACTTAATATGAAACCAAAAAATCTTCCAACTGCTTGCTATAAAGTTAAAAAATATAGTTAAAGTAAAAAAATTTAGTTGATTAATAGTAACTGAATTAAAGGCGAGTTATAGAAAATGATGTTTGGGATAGAGTTAAAGTTTTATAGGTTTATAGGGTTGTTATATAGGGTGTATAAAAATTAAGTGATAAATTTGATTTTCTTAAGGTTATTTGATTGGTTTAAATATTATTTAATTGGTTTATAATTGTTAGTATGATTGAAAAAATAAAGAGAAATATAAAGTAGGGTAGTATGAGATTGATGATTGGTAATTGGAGTAAAAATTGAGTTAAAATGTTTGCTGACTGTTTGGTATAGAGTTAAAAAAAGTGAGTTAAGGAAAAATTTTAGTTGATGAATAGTAATTGAGTTAAATGTGAGTTATAAAAAATGGTGTTTGGAATACATAGGGTTGTTATATAGAGCGTGTAAGAATATAGCGATGTGTGTAAGAAAGAAGTGATGTGTGTAAAAAGGAAATGATGTTTGATATTTTTTAAGGTTATTTAATTGGTTTATGATTGTTAGTTAGTACTTAGTTTGATAGAAAAAGTAAAGAGGAAGTAAGAGTAGGGTATAAAGAAAATGATGATTGTTTAGTGGAGAAAAAGTTGAGTTAAATTTTTTACTGTAGAAGATACAAAACAAATACCCTGAAACATTTTAATAGATGAATAGTATATTTTAAATGAATGCGAAACATCCTGTTGATTTTTAACTTGATGCCAAATGCTTAACAAATAATTAACTTAGTTTTTGTTGTTTAAGTGCTATAACAAACGCCCCCTCATCTCTGGAGAATGAGATGATCCACATTTAAATAATTACATTCCCATTCATAATCGTTGATCAATATTAAAATTTCATTTTTCTTAAAACAATGTAAAAAACATAGTAAATAAAAATTATTGGTAAAATAAAATAAAACTAAAGTTTTATTATTATACGGCCTCTTATGCTTTAAACTTATCAAAATATCTATGAATCTCACTTTTCTTCATTTTATTACCCAAAATTAAATGTAAAACAAAATCCTTCATTGATCAAACGATCACAAAACACCCTCATTTAAACAAAAAAGATTTAATAAAAAATATCTCCGACTATATTTGTACTGGCTTAACATACATCTAATTCATAACCTTTAAAAAATTAATAAGTAATGGGTTCCAAAAAAGAAAACGTTAAACTTGTAAAAAAAAACACCCAAAATGGCAAATAGTAAACATTTAAAAATAACGGAGGGAGTAGTACTTAATATTGTCAACGTTCAATTTGTATACTTAATATTGTACCATGTACATAAAAGGATATTAAAATTGTCACCGTCCAATCTCTGACAAATTAATCATACGTTTACATTGTATTCTCAAAAAAAAAAAAAAAAAAAAAAAAAAAAAAATTAAGGGAAAGCTTGGGCCTCATTTTTGCAGAGAATTTGTACTCCCTTCGTCTCAATATAATTTCATGTATTTGACACTTTATGTTTTCATTGTTCCATTTAATTTTATACATTACTCGAAAATGAACTTACTCAACAAATAACAAACAATCTTAACTTTACACACAAATCAGACACTTCGCCACAAATACTACACTGTTTTCTCAAATTTTTACTATCTTTTATCGTTTATTTTAACTATTCATCTAAAACTAGATATCAACCCTGATGTATAAAGTTATTCCGGAAACCCGGACGAATGGAATACTAGACCCGTGATTCCCAATCTACAAATTACGTTCTAACGTTCAGATTCGTGTAATTCAATTAACGAATTTTGTTAATTTCCTACTGATTAGATAAAGCAAGTCATGACCAGAATTTTCAGAATTCACCTCATCATTCAACTATTTACATAACCAATCCATTTACCCACTTTCATTTCCTTTTCCTTTTGAATCCGAGTCCCACACTTGGACTTGTGAATACAGTCCAAACCATCTACTGCAATGTATGTCAAGAAGGAATAAGATTGATGGCAACTTAAATTGTAGAAGAATAACTATTAGAAAGGAAAATTTTAACCTTAGGCACTTAAGTGGAACATGTAGATTATAACAAAAGCAGCCAAGGACAAGATACAGACAGACCAATGATAACGAGTTTGTTCAAGGACTAATTTCATAGACAGACCGAAGATAAGCGCTCAACTAGGAAGGAGCATGGCCAGCCTGCATCAGAAAGGGATACACAAACACCAGGTCTTATTTGGTTGGTCTTTACTCGGTGTTCTTTAAAAATTACTTATGTATTAGTAATATTTGACATTACTAGTGCATCATAGTGAAAATGTTAAATGTTGCCACTAGTGAGAGCACAATTGAGAAACTGAACCTGAATAGAATCAGCAATTTTAACAAAACAAGGGCTTAAATAGACATCTCTACAGACTACAGTATCAAATACTACTACAATCCCTAAATAAAATTTTCTTGGCGTACCATAAAACAATACAGCACACAATTTAAGAACTTGGTGGAGACTTATTACTATCCTGGAATAAAATGCATACACAGACAGACGTGCATAATTCATGTATAAACAAGACACAAGCTTTCATAATTTGAGAACAATACCATTGTCATTAGTTTAAGAATTGAAACACTAACATTTGGACTTCTACCAGATTAATATCAAAATGAATAGTTAACTACGGCAAAACCTTCACATATTGGGTTTTATATGAAAAGCATTAAGAACTAATACTAGATTTCAAAAGAAAACATGGAGAACATGGAAGATCAGAGTAAAGTTTAGGAATTTAAGTGATAAAATCAACACCAGGAATCATCGAATATGATAACATAAGCCCTCACTTCGACTCATTATAATGAAACAAAATACAGTACTATAAGAAATATCTTAATTAAGTGATCAAGATGAGAACATAGATCACATAAATCCAAGGAAACAGAACAAATATGCGCAATCTGAACTAAAAGAGACCTGTTTGGACTGCCAATACTACCAGTTCACAATAAGAAAGGTTTTTTCTTGTTCATTTTTCTCAAAGCATAAGGCTAAGAAAGACCAAAAGTATTTTAGTATTTTCCCCGTACATGAAAGCAAAGAAGTCGTCAAGATATAAGAAATTTTGTATAAAGAGAACAATATATGCTATTGAGCATTGTAAACAATAGTCACTGCCACTCATTAAAGACAGGAAGACAATCTAATTGACGAGATCAGAAATTCATAAATGCAATTCAACCCCTTCCCAAGGGATGTACTCTATTTAGCAGTAACAAGAGAGAATATGGAAATGGAGGGAGAAGGGAATAGCAAGAGAAGTATGGAGATCATGGGAGATTCATAGAAGTCTGGGGATAACCACTCTTCTCCAAAAAGAGTGAAAAGTAAGAACCTTGCTGAATTCAATAATGAGATAAGAAAAACATACACAGTAAAAGGTCCGAACAGGATCATTAAGTAGATACATAGGATAACAAAAACAAGACCATCCCTTGAAATTAAATAGTAAGAAGTGACAAAATCCATCGTCTACATGATTGCATAGACTTAAATTAATGTTCAGTCACCCTTTTTCCTGAAAGAGCATCCCTCAGTGAGCCTGGCACGACCACCGGTGGGTTGGCACAATACCGACTGGCAGTTTCCGCAAACAACCACGGTCTGGGAGTGGCTAAAGACGGTTGTTCTGCACACAAACGAATAGCAAATCAAATCAATAACATCACTACATAATCATAATACTATAAACTACTAGTACGAGTCTAGTGCTGCTTTTCACAAACTACATACGAGTACTATAAACTTCAAATCAATAACATGACTACATAATAATAATACTATAAACTACCAAAATGAATAGAGAGTTGATAAGAGAACACTCACATACTGAAGCATCCTTGACACTTGACATCCTACAATCAGTAAACAGAAACGAACTTTAAAAATGACCAAAGCGGAATCGAGAAATCAAGCTCATGAAAGGGAACACATATACCATGAAAAAGGAGTTGGGAGATTGGACAAGACGCTTGAGCTTGTGCTTACTCTTCTCGATCTCTGCCGGTGGGTTTAGCAAATCGTAATCGTTTGACAGAACCTGAAATCGATCAGAAAAAGGAGATAATAAAGCTTACAGAGAGCTCAAATGAAATAAGAATCGTACTAGAAATCGGATTCGACATGTAAAATTGAATTACCATTGTTGTTGGTTGATTGAAGATCGGCTGATGTGCTAAGCTGAAGACGAAAGGTGGGAAGGGTATCGCTGGATTAGGGTTATCACTATAAATAAGTTGATAATTTGGGCTTCCCTGGCCCAATAATAAATAGAAATTGGGAAATAAAGATGGCCAGTCGACTGCTTGTAAATCAAAATTAGCCGACTGAAATTGAACACTTTGATTTGTTAACTTTTTTAAAAGCCCAGATTGGCATCAAATTAGCCCAAGTCATAATAAGATACTATGAAATTATTTTATTATTAGAGTTTGCGTATTATGCGTACGTGTTGCTGCGTTAAATATTAATGTTTTATATCTTTATAATCTTGTTTTGAGTTTACAAACAGCATCTTACAACGTATTTAATACGCTGTAATTGAAATGTGAAACTATTGTTTTATACATACTCTCTCATTAACTATAACAAAATAAACATATACTTCATCTATTTTATTTAAAATTTCATAACTTTTCTTTTTTTTTTAATATTTTATTAGAAATCTACTAACCCAGAAGTGGAGAGAGTTTTTATCCAACTATATATCCTACTTTAACATCACTTTATTCACACTCTATTACTATATCACTCAATCATAATTAACTTTATCAATATACTATCAATTATATAAAAAAAAATTCATGTATAAATAGAAAGTATCTTTTTAGAAAGCTCTTAAGTCTTAATGGATCAGAGGGAGTATTTGTCTAACTCTAAGGCATTTTTTTAATGACATATTGCGTCTAATTTATAGTTTTGCTCTTTGGCTTTCATATTGCCCTTTTGATGTGGTATTTCTTATTAATATCTATACATTGTAAGTTCTATTTAAACATTATTTTTTAAAATTTAATTTTACATTTAACTTGTGTAAAATTGATTTTACATTATCACATAACATGATAGGGAAAAGATCATGCCACGATATTCGAACTTCGGACCTTGTACTTAAGGGTGACACCGAAATACTAAATTTAAACTCACCATGTATAAATGGACGGATAAAATATAAACTCAATTATTATTTTTGTTAAATTAAGTCCAATTGTGAGTTGTATACTAAGGCCTCCGTTGTAGATAAAGCCTTTTGTATGTCTCCAATTCCAAACAACAATTTATGTCAAATATCCATCTCCAAACGACAACTATAAACGAAAATGACACATGAACAAAATATGGTCTGCCAATTGCTATCATTAGAATCAGAAATTAACCATGATGGCATGATCAATAGCAAAATCAACAAAACAAGGCAGATGCTCCAAGTCGAATTCATATGCACAATTTTGCAAAAAGCAATCAACAATTTATCACCAGCCCCAACCTCATCACTATTCACCTTCATCAACCTTTAATGAGAAACTCCAGCAGGCTCATCTTGCCTGAACTGGTCCTTGACCCGACGAACCAATTTGACTATAAAACCGACCTCTGCTCCAAGCTAGTATGAAACCAGTGTAGTCCTGCGAGACCACTCCAACTCCACCCATGTTCTCCTAGAAGTATTGCCACATCCATTGACGGGATCATGAGATTCTCAAGAGGAGTTGATATTTTTGCAAGGCATATCAGCACCTAGAAAGGCAGAAGATCAAAAAAAATTGTATCAACGCAATTACCTGAAGTTTCAAAAGTATCCAATTTTTCAAGAATATAACGAGAGGCAATTTTTAGGGTACAATAACTACCTAATCCCATAATCCTAAGGCCTATGATTGTAACCTGAAGCCCCATTCATGGTTTTTAATCTTTTATATGATTGTAACCTGAAGCCCCATTCATGGTTTTTAATCTTTTATCTAAGGGTCCAATAGCAGAAAGCGATGAAACTTAACGAGAGTTTGATCGATAATCACCATACTCCATACCCTATCCAAAGACCTGGACGCCGTAATACAAATCTCTATGGCACCATCGACTTTTCCTGTACTGTAACTCCTTATCGGAAAATATGTCTTGTAGCATCAAACCCACTATTCTCACAATGATCGACAATTCTTGAAAGCTCAATCTCCCATTAATCACCCGAAATCAAACTAAAGCGCCAGATTTGGGAAACCCCTAATCAAAATCTTAGTACCTGAACAATTAAATCAAATTCGGAATGAAAAGAAGAAGAAGAAGAAGAAGAAGAAGAAGAAGAAGAAGAAGAAGAAGAAGGAAAAAGTTCCAAGTTTAGATACAGGCGAAGGCCTTTCCGCTGGCAGTGGTGGAGTGGACTGAATTCTCTCACGGCTTCTCTGATATCAATGTGAAGCTTAGATACAAGCGAATCTGATTTCCTGCCTCTTTCGTCCTGGAAGTGAATGTTTGAGAGATTAAATTTGACATAGAAGTGTGACATAGTTGATTGAGGGAAATATACTGTAACAAGAGAGAGAGTATGTTGGTGAGAAAAAGAGGTGACCAATGTGGTCGAACGTGAAAGAAGGAAATAAATGGAATAGATAGAGATCTGAAGGCTAAGGAGTGTCCACGCGCCTCTTCACGCGCCAAGTTGTGGATTATATACTACATTTAATTTAATTATTATTACATTTTTTTAAACCTTAGCTGGAGTAAGTAAACAAAACGTGAAAAGATAAAATATATATAATTATGTTAGAAATTATATAGCTACTGTGATAGGAAAGAAGAACAATAAAAATGAAGAGAGTAGAGTAGAAGAACATTGCATTCTATTATCAAGTGATACCCGTCACTACAACATACATCATGAGCCACTATTTATAGGCTATAAGTAGGAGAAGATTTAATCTCATCATAATGTATACACATTAGTTGGGTGATTTATTGGTGTTGTAACTTACAAGAGTTAACAAAAAGGATTCATAGAGTAGTGGAGGAGGTTAATGGACATTCATTATATTACTCCCCCAATTTCAGAAAAAGTGTTACATTTTACTATTCTGCGGTCAACTGTTTCCGTGTTTGATCACAATTTACTCTTAAACGATATTAATAAATAATGAAAATTTAGTAATTAAATTTTTATTATATAATTTTATTAATTTATTTACTATTATCGTTTATGAGTAATTTGTGGTCAAACTCAACGATTAATAGCTCAAAATGTAACACTTTCTCTGAAATGGAGGGAGTATTACATAACACTTCCCCTTGAATGTCCATTGACTTGAGAATGTGCCTCGTTAAAACCTTACTAGCAAAAACCGTGTGGGAAAAAGTCTAGTGAAGGAAAAAGAGTACATCATTCTTATTAAAAGAAAATATGCTCTGTTAATACTGCCTCGTTAAAAACCTTGCTAAGAAAAACCCAGTGGGAAAAACCTTAATCAAGGAAAAAAGTGCAGTGCGTATCGGCTCCCCCTCATGAGTGCATCATTTCATTTATATCCACCATATTCATATTGTCTTCTGGACAATTTGTTGATCGACATTATCAACATTATATGTTGAACGTAAAGTGCTTCATTGCGAACTTCATCCATCATGTATTTGAATTATTTTCGATGTGCATCGAATGTCCCTCCGATCCATATATTGTTTGTCACATAAGTCCTTAGTGTTTCTGCATGGTTAGAATAAGAACACAAGAAATTTGTCGATATATACGTTTATCTTCGTGAGAAGAACGTACGTCTCGAGCACTTGAAGAATTAAATTTCTTCAAACTATATTTTAAGTTTCTTCAATAGGATATAGTGTTCACTTTGAAAACTTTGCAAAAGATCTTGTCACAAGTAAATGAGTTCTAAATCTCCATCATATTTTTAAATGAAAAGATAACTATCAGGTTATAAAACTCTGTCTTTATAAAATATGTCACAATCATGGAGATATGGAGATAACCATATATGCGCTTAAAATGTTGCCTCGTTAAAAACCTTATTAGGAAAAATCCAATGGGATAAAAACCTAGCAAGGGAAAAAGAGTGCAACAATCGCTCATAGAATGCGCAAATGTACTCATTGCTTTGCAATTTTCATCTCCATTTGACAAGATACATACCTTCTTCAGGAGGTATAATAAGGAATTGTAAACTTCTTGTTAGCTCAACCTTTAAGAATATGAATTTACTTGAGAAATAATTAAGGTACTTCTGGACCGTGTCAATCTCAAGGCCATCTTTGAAAATATTCTTTACATGCTCAAACTACAGGTTGAGCTATCATTGGTATAACCAATACTACTCTTCACGAGTATTGGGAATTTTACTCATTCAATCCATGTTTGCTAACATGATATTTTTAATCTCCTTTTGTGACAACTAAGTGTCGGAGATGATATCTTCCCTCATTGAACTTTCTCAAACCATATGACTTGTAAGTCAAACCAGTCATTATTCATGTGCACAACCTGAGGGTTGTGTATGAGTGATAACATTCAATATAAGAATAAACATGCAAGTATACAAAATGATACATAAGGATACTGGAAAAAACTAAATAATGTAAGCTATGCAGGATTAATCAACATATTAGGATGCATTACTTAGTATCTAAATGCACATGAAATTTGACTCGATAATGCAACGGTACCGTACGTATTTCGAATTCGTTAATCAATCGGACTACAGGTCCATGAGCTCATTTTTATCATCATGATGTCATCGAATGGATTCACGTGTAAGATTCCCATTTACATGTTTAAGAATTTATGTCCATCGAATTTCGCATATGATTATAAATTTCTCGGTTCCATGCATACCGGTATTTCAAATCTCTTTCTTAGATTTTTCAAGTCAGTACTGATAATTGATATCTGAATATTTTTTGGAGGTACCATTTCATTTCATATAGGCCATCTATTATAGTTCAGATATCTATGCCTTTTATGGCATACATTACTCTTCAGGAGTACCAACTGCTTTATCTTGCCATTTTCTTGTATTGTACTTAGCATTGGAACCGTATTTCACTCAGGTGAATGAATCATTAGTACAAAAAGGCAAGATATCTCAATGTCCAACACATGTCATTCTATAATCGATATGTAACTCTGTATGCCTCAAAATAGGGTCATAGCGAGTTAACATTCAAATCATACAATTTTATGTTTGAACATATCTTGATAAAGTAACATGAAGCTGAACATTTAGTTTAAGTATGAACTTTTTCAATTAATGGGATCAATTCGCTCAACGAATTTGTTTTACCAGCTTATTCATGTTCTTCCTCCCCTAAGCTGGGAAAACTAGGGCTCATGATAATATAATGTCCAGCTTAGAATTGATGTATGCATACAACTTTTGTATGCTTCAAGCGTTAGTTCTCTGCGAAAAACAATTTGATAGGGAGTCAATATATTAACACAGTTGGATTTTCTTGTGCTGAAAATTAATTTGCCCTTAAATTGGAGATCATATATGTGGGTTTCAGACCACTTATATTTTATTCATTGTCAACTTTAAAAGTGTGACTTTTGCTCATTTCAAGATCTCCATTTCCATGCTTAATCTCAATGTTTTGTCTTGCCATAATAATAATTACAACATGAGATAGCTTTCAGCACATAATCATATGGAAACTTTAGGTTTCATAACAACGGTTAAGTTATAACTGGATGGCCTAATTTGTCACATCAAATTTGCATATGTCAATATACGTATATATTATCACTTTGACATGTATACAAAAGTATTTTCAAAACTAGCCAGAATGATGTGACGTAAAGACATAAAACTTTGTCCTTTTGTATTTGACAAAACTTATAAGTACTCATTCAAAAAGTAAGTCTAATATGTGCTCTTTTGGGGCACAAAGTTTGCTTGTAAGCATGCATTATAATATGCCTGCTGAACATATTGCTTTTAATATGTATACTTGTCACGAGCAATAGTTATATGCGTACAAAATGTTTCATTTCTATTTTTAGAAGTCTTTGCTGTGGGAATTGTTACCCTACTTAGCCCAACACTCCATTCGGAGAGTATAAAGGACATGTCAGGTTTCCACCCAAACGCTCGGATAATAGATTGTAGCATATTATATAAAATATTTTTGAGAATAAAATACTTAATTCTCATTCTCCCAACTTCAAGTTGGTGAGATATATTTGATCATTCGTATATTTCTATCAACTTGAGGTTGATGAGTTATATTTTATGCTTGCTTCTGGTGAAGCTTTGAAGCATGTATAAACAAGCAAACTGTTGCATTCACTTCAGGGAATGAGAATAATCAATTTTTAGAAATTGATCATGATTTTGCAATTAAAATTTTAAAACTTTATTATTTCTCCAAGCACATCTTGCGGTTTGACCATAGATGTATTTGAGTATAGATCAAATAATGGTGGTTCATTTTCAATATACCAAATTGACATTAACTCATTTTGCAACCCTCTAATATTTTTTTTAAGTATCTCCAATCACTTATGGGAAAGGAGATTCATAAATTGTATATATTATTTATTGTACAAGATGAGACGAGACCAAACATTGTTCTTGTGAGCTAGGGGTATATCTTTACCAATAAATTTCAAATTTATAGTGGTGTTCAAGATCCATTAGTATGCACACGATTGCTACTTCGGGAGCAATGATAAGAATAAATATTGGCAAGATAAATAATGTCAATTCTATATGTTGTTGAGCTCAGTTCCGTGAGAGTACAAACTCTTGTATGATGATGAAATCAAGCCATACACTTTCGCTATGTATTCTCGACATAATCCATCTCTCGAGGATATATAAAACATGAGCATTTACAATATAATGCTCCCCTCAAATGCTTACGGCACCATAGATGTTTTACCAATTTCAGGTTGGTAATTATATATATCTTATGAGATATGACAAGCTTATCATATGTTTGCTGGACATATGTATTTTACTCAATAGAAGTTGTTTATATAAACCTTTTCAAATGATGGTTTTGTAATAAATTTGCCTCTAGAGCAAATAGCACATGAATTCATTACATGGATTTTCATCACCATTGATCCGGCCGGGATGGCTAAATGGTCATTCCAAACTTTAAAAGTGATAGCCATCATTTGTTTCATGAACATACATTATTGAATATGCGATGTGTTGATGCAATATCATCCAACACTATCATTCAAGCATATTTTGGCCTCGCTTGCCTCATATATTGTTGTCATATTTGCTTCAAGTAATGAAGCATGCCCCTTTTTTCCTCACTATATTGCAAATGCATTAGCATATTAGAGGCATTAAAAGTAGTGAATGCTTTTCTAGCATATTATCATTAGTAATTGTCTCACAACATATGTGATTTCGAGCATTGATATATCTCAACTATGCCGGTTGATTATTTCACAACATAAGTGATTTGAACATTGATATATCCCTGAAAGTGCAGTATGCACTTGTGTTTTGATAATCTTGTCTTTCATTAATCAGTTCCAAGTTTGTGTTTGTTGTTGTTGTTTGTGAAGCTGCAGGACTACCAATGTTGTATAACATTGTGATAGGATAGAATTCAGTACTGGCATAACATTGAAGATATAAAATTGCAGTCAACATCAAGAACAAAGCACATTGGACAGGAAACTTGGACTGGAAGTATTTACAAATCGAACAAGAGATGATTTAAGGAAAAAGAACAACTTGTGGTGAAAGCAAGAAGGAATATATTTTATGAAGAATCAAAATATGGAAAATTCCTTCTATGCGTATATTGAAGAAAACAAGAAAAAGGAAATTGCCTTTGCTGAGATCCTATTGCCTTTCGACTTGGATGGAAGCTGTCGATATCTCAAGTATATATACAAGGATTCAGCCGAGCAATCAAAACGCCTTTCTTTGTGATCAATCAAGATTTTATTAAAGAGTTTAGGCTTCTTGTTTTCTGCTAGCTTTAGAGTTTGTCTAAGAGTATTCTGTTGGGAAATTTGTTGGGAAATTTCTTGGGAAATTTGTTAGGAAATTTGTTAGATATTTTGTTAGAAATATCTGTTTAGATTTTGATCAGCAACATGATGACTTATCTTAGTCTCAGAAAGGTGATTAGTACTCTTGGTTCACTTGAACATTGTAAAAGAGGAAACTCACTAAGTATGATAGTCTAGCTAATCTTGTATAGGATGTTAGGTCTCAAAATGTAATTTTTATTTTATGAAGAGAAGACCAAGAAGAAGACATCCAAGCAGAACAAGCTCAACGACATTGAAGACTTGAAGAAACTGCACAAGATTACTGAAATTGTTTTTCAGATACCTTAGCCAGATATCTTGAAGACACGAATAGTTTTAAACAAACTGTGTCACAAGAGATATCTGAGAAATAAAAGGCCTATCTGAAAACAAGGAAAGTGTCCACAGATATCTATTCTCAGATACCTTGAACATTAACCACATTTCTGAAAAAGAAATATATATATTGCAAACAAAGTTGTTTCAATAAAAGTGGTATCTGAAGATTGAAGATAAGGACGTGTAAAGAATCAGATAACACTAGTCTCTGATACAAAGCATAGTTCCGTTGGCACTACAGGACAAAAAGTATAGTACAATGCATTTAATGCACGGACAGAGATGTCTGAATAAAAGCAACGGTAGCTTCTGAAGAAGAAGACAAAACACATAAAGATTATACACAGATATCAATAGTTTGAATTTGAGCCTAACGGATACTATTCAAACGGCACTCAAATTCATCTATAAATATCAACACTTAGACTGCTTGAAGAGACACACCTTGAACGAAACGACACAACGCTGAACACCTTACTCTCTCAAAGCAACTTACTTATCCTCAAAGCTTTACATTGCGACCAAAGCTTTTGATCTTGAGTAACATTGAAGTTCTAAGTGTCACGATCCTAAACAAGCACATTTATCTGTAAAAAGAGTTGAAACGAAAGATCAAGTATCCGAGATTCATTCTCTTGAACATTTATCTAAGACTTGGGTCAAGAAAAGAACAAGATACCATACATTGAAAAGTGTATTAAGTATACTTGATTCACAGAGCTATCGAATAATCAATAAGTTATTAAAGAAGCTCATCGACAACTCAAACCAAAACCAACACCATAATCAAGTGGAGCTGTGAAGTACTTAGTTTGAAAATCGGGAATAACTCCAAGGTTACCGGAGTATAGGAAGTACTTGATTTGGGAAACTAAGGAATAACTCCAAGGTTATTGAGTATAGGAAGTACTTAGCTTGGGAAGCTAGGGAATAACTCAAAAAGGTTTCTGAGTACAGGAAGTACTTGGTTGTGAAAGCCGGGGAACAACTCAGGGGGAACATTTGGTTGGGAACCATTTGTTTAAAGGAATCTTAGAATAGGATTTTTGTAAGGAGAACTCAATTATCTATTCTAGTGAATTCTAGGTCTCTGGAAGACCGAAGTGGATTAGTTGGAGGATTACGCCACCTCCAGATACCACTATACTTGCTGTGTTATTTACCTTTCTGTATTTACATTTCAGCAACACACACACACACTTTAACTGTTTCTGCACTTATCTTTATTAAGTCTTCCGCGCTCTGATTCTAAGTATCAGATATAGATATCTGAGAAATAGTTTTTATCGACAAAAGTTTTAAAAGACTATTCACCCCCCCCCCCCCCCCAGTCTTTTACTTTGCCGTTATCTGGACCAACAAGTGGTATCAGAGCAGGAGGTTCACAAGCCTTCTGCACTGAACCTAGATCCCCAGATAGGTGAAGGAACTTTGTCCATTTTCGAGGACTATTTAATTTGTGTGTTAAGTGTGCAGGTATGTCTCTGAGTGATGCACCCATTCTCAAACCAGAGAATTACGAGAAATGGAAAAATAACATGATGCTCCACCTTGAAGCCATAAGTGACGAAATGATCGAAGTGATAAAGAATGGCCCTATAGTCATTCAACAACTCAAACAAGTCATGGAGGTTTCTAATGGTAGAGACAGAGATCAAAGCGAAGGATCTTCACAAACCGATGCGTCAACAAGTGGGAGATCTACTAGTCAAGTCATTTACGAACCAAAGCCCAGAGAACTCTGGACATCGGAAGATGCCAAGAGAAATCGTCTGGATGGTCAAGCTCGTAATATCATCATCAGATCGACACCTGAGCACATACAAAGGTAAAGCTGGGTGCTAAAAGCAGCGAAGTTACTGGCAACTGATTGAAGAAATCTGTGCCAGAACTGAGAAAACCAAAGAAAACAAGTTCGAAGTTCTCAAGTTGAAATTTCAAAATTTCAAACAAGGACCCACTGAAACTCTGGAAGAACTTGATTTCAGATTTACCACTCTCATAAGTGACATGGCTCTTGGGAAAGCAGATACTCCCGGTCGTAAAAGATTAAGACTATTGTCAAGTCTTAACCACAACCGGAGCATACCAAATTCTTTTATTTTAACCAAGGAATGCCAAATATCACTCCAGTGGAACTTTTCTCTCATCTTGCTACTGTTGATTATGAGACAACTCAAAGAGAACAAACAACTAAAAAGTTGCAAAACGTTGCTCTAGTCACTCAAGGAACTTCTGAAAAGAAGAAAAGCAAGGAAGAAACTGAGGATGCTCTTGCTGCAAAGCAAATGAGCAAATATATCACGAAATTGAAAGAAGGAAAGCCAAAGAGAAGTGAAAAAGCATCTAGCTCAAACTATCACCAAGACAAAATATGCAAAGCTCACGAAACAAGCCATTTTCGAAAGCATCATGTCTTGAGGAAGGTAAATTGAAACGATATCTGTTTCTATTGTCAAACACAGCCACTTCAAGAAGGATTGTCCTACCCTCAACAAACTAAGGACAGGTGACAAGAAAGATAGGAGAATTTTCAGAAGAAGCCAGAAAGCTTTGTTAACTGAAGAAAGAAAGAAAATCCAAATTCAACTCGATGCTCTAGACGTTGAGACAGATTCTGAAGATGACAATTCAGATGACTCAACTTTACCATCACCAGAATTATGTGGAGTTACTCATGATATAATCGACTTCGGCCTCAAGAAGAATGAAATGTGTGGAGTTGCTGAAATTGACGGTCCAGACATCTCCAACATAGAAATCTGTCTTATGGCTGATAAGGTAACACATACTTCTTGTTATACTTATGAAAGTGATGAAGAGGAAATAAAAAATCTAGAAAATCTCAGGAAAGAACTTGACATCTATGAAAGAGAATTTCTAATGATCCGAGCTAGAGCCGAAAACCTTGAAGAAGAAAAGAATTCTCTTGCAAAGGAAAATTCTCAATAAGTTAAAGTATCTGAGAGAAAGGATGCTGAAAATGCATCTCTCAAAGCTCAGATATCTGAGACTGAAAAGTCACATAAAGAAGCAATGGCTGAATTACGAAAGAAATATGAAGATCTTCTTTCTGAGAACAAGGAACTCAAGAAGAAAGAATTATCTTTTCAATCTTATGCCAAAGCTAGTGACACTCTTCTCAAGTACAATCTTACTTAAGAGATCCTTGAAAAGAAAGGACTCAATTTGAATACGAGCATGATTGTTCTATCACTCTGAATAAGAGTAAGGAGAGAAGAACATTTGTAAGTACTCAGCAAGACGGTTCCCATGCAATCTATAGTATCGGTGAGAAGACAAAGATTGTTGACAAAGGAAAGACAGTTGCGACTAAACCTTTGTGGGAAAAACAAGTCAAAAACAAAACTGTTGGGCACGTCTTTGAAAAGAAACACAACACTGAAAAGTGTAAACACCCATAGTGCTATGTCTCTCAAAAAGGTAGAATTGCAGGAGCTGGCAAATTCTCCCATGTCACTTTTTCTGGAAAGAAATTGGACCAACCAGAGACTAGCAAAGCTGTTGAGAAAAGATCTCAGATAGCTTCAAGTGCTCGAAACGATATTGGCTACAAAGGCATCGGAAAACAACTTGCTCATGAGTACAAGCAGGAGCAAGAACGATGGCTGAAAGCTAGAATTGCTCAAAGCAATTATCAGAAGTGGAAGTTAAATCAAGCCACTGAAAATCTGAATGCCAGGGCTAGAAGAAATCTGGCAAGGAAAGCTAAGTTTGCTGAAAAGCAAACTCAGAAACCTGACAGGTATCTGAAAGCATCATATGGAGCACCTAGGAACACACCAAGGAAGAAAATAATTCTTACTAATGATAACATTCATTCAAATAGAATTCCTCCTTATGTTCTGTCATGAAAAGAATATTTCAAAGAAATTCATTCAAAATGGATTCATCTTTGGAAGATCTTTTAATTTTGACGGTTCCATCAAAGATATGAGAACCTAATTCTCATTTCTGTTGTGTGCGTAATGCTTCACGGACTAAAGCACAATGGCTATTTGATAGTGGATGCGAAAGCACATGACAGAGATAAAGCAAATCTGTCGATTACAAAGCTTGCAACACGTGACCGGATATCGATTTCTTGGAGGAGAATTAAATCCTCTCTGGGATTTGCAACGTCAAATTGTGGACTTTAACAATCACGACGTATTACATGTTAAGGATTTGAAATATAATCTATTTAGCATGAGCCAGTTTGCGAAGGTTTTACTATAAAATTCAAAGTTAAATCGCAAACTAATTGACAATGAGTCAAAGCATACCTTAGTTGGTCGGCGAAAGGCGATCTTTATGTTGCGAATTGGGCATCGCCACAATCAAGAATGTCTCATGGTGAGTCAATCTGGTCCTACGTAAGAGCACCGGTTATGGCACAAAAGAATGAGTCACTTGAACTTCAAAACTCGAGCAGACTTGCCAAGAAAGAGTTAGTGGTTGGCCTTCCTGAACATCTTCGTAAAGGATGGTATCTGCTCGCCGATGGGGAAACAATCTAAGATCTCTTTCAAGTCCAAAATCGGACACTCTAGTGTTAGACCAACGCAACTATTACACATGGATCTTTTGAATCATACGTAACTAGTTATGCAGGGAAAGAAGTATGGTCTGTTGTAGATGACTTCTCAAGATTCACTGGGTTGTCTTTACGAAACACAATCGATGCCGTGGAGATACCAAACTTCTTGAAAAAGCTTGAAGTCATGAAAATGACAAGGTATCTGCAATCGTAATGCACCATGGTCTCGAGTTTGTCAACCAAGACATAAAGGAGTTTTGTACCGCAAAGGTATACAACACCAACTTTCCTCTGTAAGAACACCTCAACAAAATGGTGTTGCGTAAAGGAAAACAGAACCCTTAAAGAAGCTGCAAGGACAATGCTAATGACCTCAAATAAGTGAAATTTATTTGGTTGAAGCCGTAAACACAAATTGCTACACTCGTAATGTATGTTTGATAAACAAACACCATGACAAGACCCCTATGAAATCTTGGTTGGTAGACCCCCTAATATCAAACATCTGAGAGTATTTGGTTGTAAATGTTTTGTTCTAAACAATGGGAAAGATTATCTGAGAACATTTCAACCAAAGGCAGATGAAGGTGTATTTCTTGGTCATTCCACAAATAGCAAAGCCTACAGAGTTTACAACAAAGAACAAAGAAAATTGAAGAATCAATTCATGTCAGATTCTATGAAGGAAATAAGAAAACACCTACTAATGATGAACTCTCAGAAAGGTTCAAAGAACTATTACTGAGGGATTCTAAAGAAGAATCCTCAGAAAGGAGAAACATCATTATGGAAAGTGAGGATGACTCTGACGTAGAAAAGCTTGAAAAGCCTAGTAACAACAAGATGACTCACAGACATGATGAGGAATTTCCTATGAGTTTTCCAGAAATGGAACAGTTCTCGAGAACCTTCATCATGAAGAGGTATCAAAATGAGGCTATTGAAATGCAAGTTCGAGATATCTCTAACATCGAAAAAGTGTCGATATCCATGACATTTCCCATATGTCGATATCTCGAATCTTGAAAAGTATCAAATCAAAATCTTAGAGATTCACATTCAGATCACTTGGATATTGATCCTACTAGCACTAAACCTATGATGAGATGGATCAAAGATCATCCTACAAAGGATATAATTGGACCAATTAATCAGGGTGTTAGGACTAAGAGAGCAGTAGCTGAAAATGCTAAATCTCTCTTTGGATGTTTCATCTCGAATATTGAACCTAAGAATATAGAAGAAGCATTAGAAGATCAAGACTGGATCTCTGCAATGCAAGAAGAGTTGGATCAATTTGAGAGAAAAAAGTCTGGAAACTAGTTCCATTTATAGAAGGAATATCTGTGATTGGAACTAAATGGGTTTTCAGAAACAAGATGAATGAATCTGGTGAAATAACCAGAAACAAATCAAGATTGGTTGCCAAGGATTTACCTGCATGAAGGCTTAGATTTTGACAGTCATATGCACCATTGCAGATTGGATGCAATAAGACTCTTTCTAGCCTTCTTGACTCATAAAGATTTCAAAGTTTATCAGATGGATGTCAAAAGTGCATTCTTAAACGGTGAACTTGCAGAAGAAGTTTATGTTGAGCAACCACCTGGCTTTGAAGTTTTCTCAGAAAGTAGAATGTTCTATAAACTACAGAAAGCTCTGTATGGACTGAAACAGGCTCCAAGAGCATGGTATGACACTTTGGCCAAGTACCTTCTGGAAAGTGGTTTCAAGAAAGGTGAAGTTGATAAAACTTTATTTACCTTAAATCATGACGGAAAACTACTCTTAGTTCAAGTATATGTTGATGACATCATATTTGGATCTAAGGACAAGCAACTTTGTAATGACTTTGCAAATCTCATGAAAAGCAAGTTTGAGATGAGCATGATGGGAGAAATGAATTATTTTCTAGGATTGCAAGTCAAGCAACTCAATGATGGAATATTCATTAGTCAAACAAAGTATGCAAAAGATATGCTCACAAAATTCAATCTTAAGCCTTCTGAAAAGAATGCTAAGATACCTATGAGCATTGGAACTAAAATGACCTATACTGAATCAGATAAGAGTGTCGAAGAACATAAGTATATGAAATTGATAGGTTCACTACTTTACCTCACTGCAAGTAGACCTGATATTCAATACGCCGTTGGAGTATGTGCTAGATTTCAGACAAATCCAATGCAAACACACTACAACATTGCTATGAAAATATTAAGGTATGTAAAGGGCAGAGATGTAGGATTGTGGTATCCTAAAGAAAGCGGATTGAGTTTAGCTGGGTACTCAGACGCTGATTATGCTGGATCACTGCTTGATAGGAAAAGCACCTCAGGAACTTGTCAGTTTCTGGGTACTAGACTTATCTCATGGTTTAGCAAGAAGCAAAAATCAATTGCAACTTCTACCACAAAGGCTGAATATATTGCTGTTGGTTGTTGTGCAACACAAATTCTGTGGATACAACAACAACTTAAAGACTATGGACTCGATGAGAAGAAAACTCCCATTTTCTGTGACAACACAAGTGCTATTGCGATTACACAGAATCCTAAATTTTATGCCAGAACAAAGCACATTGATGTTAGACATCACTTCATCAGAGACCATGTTGAAAAAGGCAATATAGAGATACTCAAGATTGGCACTGAAGACCAACTTGCAGATATCTTCACTAAGCCACTACAAGAAAGTAGATTCTTAGCCTTAAGACATAGTCTTGGACTAATGGAACTACCAATGAACTGAAAGAGTTCAGGAATCTGGAACGGGCATCCAGAGAAGAGGAATCTGGAACGGGCATCCAGAGAAGAGGTATCCGAACGCATCCGGAGAAGAGAAAAGAGAAACTGAACGGTATCCGTAAGTCAAAAGGCTAAAGAGCAAAAGATAGCTTAAGATCTCGAGACGGAACTCATATATCTGAATCACTCTATAAACGGGGAACACAAAAGAGAATAGTATAACTATCTGCAGTCAACTACTCTCTTGAAACTCGCATTATTTCTATCTTGATGAAAAACTTGGAAAAATCCTAAGTATAAGACAGATTCAGATGCAAACAGTGTTCTTGGTCATACAAAAACGTTATTCAGAAAGCTATGAGCCAAAACTCATTAAATGGGCACAATTACACATGTTGATTGTGATCATTGCTGAAGAAGCAATGGTGACTCTTGATGAAATTAAGCGATTGATCTGTACGGTGGAAATTAATTCACAGTAAATAGTGGACTGTTGAAATTCAGACATGGCCCACTAAGCATTTAATGCCGAACTAGCTTTTGCTCACGCCTGCTTGCAAATCACGTATACATACACAAAATCAATTTGTATGTATTTATGCATTGAGATTCAACTGCTATATATATAGGATTTTGGCATAGGAAATCACTTTTGCCTAATCCGAAAACTCATCTTGCACAAAAATAGCAAATCCTTCTCTTGATTCTCTGCAAACCTTCTACAATCTCTGCAAATCAAGATTAAGTTTTTCTGCAATTAATTACTGAATCAAATCTCTTTCAAACACCAATTTCAAATCCCTACACTATATAAAGAGATGGCCCCTAAAAGTTCAACCATTGAAATCTCAATCCTCCAATGCTGCGAAAAGCAAGTGACGAGTTGGTTATTGTGAACAACCGGCGGTAGGATTTTAATCGACCATTGGACTTCAAATCAGAATGATTTGGGGTGGTGCCATGGTTGAGGAATACCTCACGGTGGAATAGAGAACCAAGCCGTAAAGCTAATTCTTGACATGCTTGAAAAGGCACAAATCAAGGGCTTTCTATCCGCCTAGTGGAATTTCATCACTCGATGTGTTGGAATTCTACAACAACTCGAGGATTATTTCTGTGTTTCAAGAACCGAAATAGTGTCATCAAAACCTCACCCAAGGAAAGGAAATCATACGACTTAACAACTTTCAGAAAGTTGTTTGAGTTTCAAAATCTTGGAAAGGATTTTGAAATAAACACCAAGATGATGAACTCCTTGAAGGTGTTAAAGAATCAGATGTGATGTGTGATCTTGAAAAATCAGATACACCACTGAGTTCAAGCTTGCTGACATCCGAACCAGACATCTGATGGTTCCCTGGGATGGACTGGCTTGCATTCTTCACAGATGCTTTGATGGTCTACAAGGAGGTGCTGACCAGATAAGCCAAGAACGATGGATCATGATGTTCTTGCTGAATCAACAAGACAAAAGGCTGGAAAACCCTTTTAACTGGGGAAAGTACGCCTTCATGAAGTTTGTGAAGAAGATTCAAGGCTTCAAGCCTAAGATTGCCAAAGGACTAGCTGAGCCAAAGGCCACAGTAGGCTATGGTCTGAAGATATGCTACTTGGTGGAGAAGCTTGGCATTGAGCTCAGAGAGACGGCTGAAATAGCCAACAGTAACCTACTCTACAAATATGGGTATACAAACTTGATGAAAAAGGTTACTGGGTCTCAGAAAGGTTCTAAGAAGCGAAAGTCTGAAAAGGTATCTGAAGAAAAGGTTGCGACCAAGAAGCCCAGAACTTCAAGAAAGAAGTCTACTGGCAAATCAGAAGACACACCCAAAGAGGTTGTCGATTCTCAGATATCTGCAGGCATTGCCGATCAACTGATGAAGGCAGATGAAATCATCAATACTGCAAAAGAGTTATCAACTACTGAACAAGTAGACTCAGCAAGAGAAAGTGCTTCCAGAAATGTGAAGACTAATACAGAAAGCCTTGCTGATGAACTCATAAATGCTGCCAAAAGTGGTGAAAAACACCAAGCCCTATCTGCAGAAACCGCAGGAGTAATGGACCAATCAGTTCCTAATGCTGATGAGAGCTCTGACGATGAAGATGATGAACTAGTCATCTCTCAAGTCCTAGAAAGAACAAAGAAGGCTAAGGTTACTGTAACAGTAACTGGTGATAAGGTATCTGAAGAAGAACCTACACCTCAGGTTGCTGAACAAGCACCTATAACAAAGGTTGTTGGTGCAAACACATCATCAGGGAACGTTTCTTACGCACAACTTCAAGAAGCCCTGATGAGTGGTAATTTAGTCTTTGGCGGAATCTTGATGAAAATGCCACATCTAAAAATCTGGAAGAACATTCTACTGACCAATCCTCTGCTTCCAGACAACCACAACAACCACAAACACAACAACCACAACAGCCACAAGCGGTTAATGAAATGGTAAATGAACTCCATTTTGAATTACCAATGCATTATCTTTGAAGAAAATCACAAAAGCAGGTTCCCCAACTCAATGAGAGGGATCAAACTGAGACATCTACTCAGAATGATCAACCAGGGGAGGCAACTGAGTTGCATACTCAGGAAAGGTGTGAAGTACCTGAAACTTCCAACAAAGAAGAAATACTGGAACAAGAAGACCAATGTATAGAAAGGTCACAAGTTTCAGAGACCTATCAGCCTGAAACTACTCAGGTAGCTGACCGGTTTAACTCTTATCTTGTGCAAATTTTATGCTTGTACATCTTGTTATTTATAAAAATTCTTTGTTACAGGCTGAGTTAGAAACACAAAAACAAGAGGAAGCTGAAAAGCTTACCTCAGAAACTGAGAAGGAGATTCCCTCAACCTCGCCTCTTAAGATATCTGAGCCTGTGCCACAGGTAATAATGGATTCTTAAGATCACACTTCTTCAGTTATAAGTTTATGTGCTTAATCATTAAAATAAATGTTTCTAACAGGCTCCAACTGAGAAAGAGGAAGATAAGGCAGAAATGCCAGAAGAAAACCCAGAAACCGATAAGGTTTCTGAAGAACAAATCATTGAGCCTTCCAGTATGAAGGTATATGAAAATCAATGATAAATATTCTTCACCTTGGGTTAACTAAAATCTTCTCTAAATTATTTAATGCTTTCTACTCACAGGCTCACTCAGAAGTAGAAGTGCAAAGGGACAGAGTTGCGACATCCCCTGCACCTATGGAAATTGATGAGGCATCAAGACCTTCATCACAAGAAAAGATTCCAGAGACTGCACAAGTCTCTGAGAGACAAGTATCTGAGCCTCCCATGGAGGTAATTGACCTCTCAGATATCTGACTTATCACTTAAAGTTTTCTTGATAAAATTTCCTAAGTATTGTGATAATGTTAATTCTCAGGTTCAAGAAATAAAGGTTGATGAGGACCAGACTTTCAAGTCTCCGCCTCACAACAAGATATCTGAGACACCAATTGTCTCAGTAGAACAAGTCTCTGAGCACAAGTACTGGGTAACTCAGAAACTAAACTGCACTTCTCCTCAGATATCTATAAAAGTTTTGAAGCTCACTCAAAACTCTTTCTTTCAGGCTCAAACAAGTGCCGAGCAGGCTCCCAATGTTGAGACAAGGGACCTACTTCCCTTCTTCAAAGCTCACACCCTACCAAAGCACATTAAATGCTTCAAGAAATGGCAAAGGTTAAGGTGCTCTGATCTCTCTGAAATATTGAGAATCACAGATCAACCAAACAGACGAGCACGAGCTCTTGACTTGGAGACATACATCCATGCAATGTTCCCTACCGAGCGATTACACGTACTCTATTGCATAAGGATTTCTCCGGAGAAGTGGCGCCTGATTTGATACAAGCCTTTGAACAGGCAGATGGTCAGACAAGATTACAAATGGCATTTAAGCCAGTCCTGCCCCAAACTCTGCAATTTATACCTTCTGAACAAGAAGAGGTTAATGGGCAGAAGATCACTATTCCTGAAGTGATCAATCTTGTATCTGAAGATGATGAGGAGGAAGAGATAAACGAAAATGACTTCGATAAACCTCCCACTGACCATCACCAAAAGGATGACACAGACAAAAGGATGATGATGATGCCCCGCACTGGGGAGGAATTTCGCTGAAAGCGATGCCTCGGATCTTTGAAAAGCACCGAGAAGACTTCACAAATCTCCGTCTCCATCTCCTCGAAATCTACTCATCCATCTTCTAACCAACACCCGATTACTCTTGAACAAGTAGTTGAGCTCAAGAAACCAATCGGAAAATATTAAACACTCAAACCAGATCGCTCAACTCGGACAACCTGTTGGAAGAAGAACAACGACTCCATCTTCAACTCGGAAGATCAAATAGCTAAATCCAGAGACAAGCTTGATCAACTACAAGATCAATACTTACAAGAAATGATTGCTTACTCTAAGGTTAAAGAGCTATGGGATGCTGTGCATGATATCACCAAAGAACTCGATACTGAAGAAGTATCTGAAGTCAAGCATGATGCTAAGGCTGCATCATCTTCAAAAGAAGTACCATCCTCCTCCTAGAAAGGGAAGAAACCAATCTACGAGATGGTTCTTTGGACTCGATACAATCGATGAAAATTTCCAAGAGGATGAAGATCCTTTGGTGATTACTCGGATGATGAAGAAGACAAGACTTTGGCGAGCACGCAATGAACATTTAGCGGTTTCTCACTTGAAAAGGAAGTGATTGCTCCTACAATATTCAAAGCGCCAAATGTCCACTCCAATGAATACATGAACAGTGCAATCTTGGCTCATCCGAACAAGGAGATGTCTTCACGAACAAGGAAGTAATTGCCTCGTCCCTACGAAATGAAAAAGTTCATCGAGCTCATCACTCGAGAACAACTAGCATAGTCATTGCTCGAGAAAGATCTGGGAATGATAAGGGGCGATGATCGTCTTTAGTGAAAAAGCTTTCAAGAGGCAAGTTACACTGCTAGAAAAGCAGATGCCATCCTAGGCCCATCAAGCGGAGCTCAGCGATAAGGACAATGGACTTATCAAGCAAAATCGAGAGCTCAAAGCCGAACTTGGTCACTGCCTATAATTATTTACAAGGGCATTTTAACTCTCTCAGATTCTTTTATGAGACTGAGTCAGCCAACAATGACTAAGGGGGAAAGAGTGTACAAATCTGGACCTCAAAGTCAGGGGGAATGGGAAGAAGGAGAAGAAACAAGAAGAAATCTGGGCTCGAGAAAGGAAGAAGAAACATGAAAACTTCCGACCACCACTCGAATCAATGAACCCTCCTCGAAGTTGCTTTGCAAATAGTAGCTGCTTCGTAAACTCTTGAAGGAACTAAAATGATAACAAGGGCCATGTACGAAACCTCAAGGAGTACCAAGGCTCCAAGGAGAAGACAAGTTAAAGGATTGATGAATCTTCTGAAGAAGAAGAAGAAGGTCAAATCAAGTCCCTGGGCAATGAAGAAGGCTGTAAAACTCACACAAGATTTAATCTTGATGATGATGAGGAAATTGATGAAGACGAAGCTCCTCTTCACAAGAAAAGGAAAATTGAAAGCCTAACTGAGCCCATAGCTGCAAAGCCCTAGCGACTAAAACACCCTCTGAAATACCAAGTCTATCCAGGTGGTTCTTCAAGCAACAACCCCAAAGAGAATTCAAGACAAAGAAGGAGAATCGAGAGTCGAGCAAAGACAAAGTCAACTTCCACTCAGGCCAGAAGAAGCTAAATAGAGTATGTGAAGTATGACAATGATTCCTCTGTCTACAGGTGCATCAATCAGAAAAATGGCTATTGGATTCTGGAACTTAAGCATCTATTGGTAAATTCAAAATTTCCAGAACCAATCCATAAACAACTTATGGCATGGAGAAAAGATAAGCCAACCTTGATCAACACCAATCACATTAAAGCCTGGTTGGATTTTGAAGTTGTCAAGAGAACTGAAGCCATGAGAAAGGACCTCTCTGATGAATGTCCATATGGAAAGCCAGATGATGTGCACAGAATTCTGAATATCACAGGAACAGGCACAAGAGCAAGACTCGCTGTAGAACCCTATGAATCGTTCTATCTAACTGAAGATCAATACAAGGGTGACATCAGATATCTGAGGATCATCTACGAATACTTCAAGCTTTCAGATATCAGAATACAGCATGCCTGGAAGTGGGGAAAGTATCTGTGGGTCAAACATTTTGTCAAGAAAAATTCTACCAAAACCTATAAAGAGGTCTGTGGATTTGCCAGAGACACTGAGATGCTCGTCAGAACACTTCTCTATGATTATTCTGATGACATCAAAAGGTTTGGAGATAGGAAATACTGTTGAAGACTTGAAGAGATTGAAGACTTGAAGACTAGTTTATTAGGATGTCTACTTGAAGACTAATTTACTATGTAGTTTTTGTATTTTTGCTGACTGAGCCAAACTTGTTCTATGATTTGAAGTTATCTGTAATCTCTCTTTATAACTTATCTGAAGAACTTACTCTCATTATTGAATATGCGATGTGTTGATGCAATATCATCCAACAATATCATTCAAGCATATTTTGGCCTCGCTTGCCTCATATATTGTTGTCATATTTGCTTCAAGTAATGAAGCATGCCCCTTTTTCCTCACTATATTGCAAATGCATTAGCATATTAGAGGCATTAAAAGTAATGAATGCTTTTCTAGCATATTATCATTAGTAATTGTCTCACAACATATGTGATTTCGAGCATTGATATATCTCAACTATGCCGGTTGATTATTTCACAACATAAGTGATTTGAACATTGATATATCCCTGAAAGTGCAGTATGCACTTGTGTTTTGATAATCTTGTCTTTCATTAATCAGTTCCAAGTTTGTGTTTGTTGTTGTTGTTTGTGAAGCTGCAGGACTACCAATGTTGTATAACATTGTGATAGGATAGAATTCAGTACTGGCATAACATTGAAGATATAACATTGCAGTCAACATCAAGAACAAAGCACATTGGACAGGAAACTTGGACTGGAAGTATTTACAAATCGAACAAGAGATGATTTAAGGAAAAAGAACAACTTGTGGTGAAAGCAAGAAGGAATATATTTTATGAAGAATCAAAATATGGAAAATTCCTTCTATGCGTATATTGAAGAAAACAAGAAAAAGGAAATTGCCTTTGCTGAGATCCTATTGCCTTTCGACTTGGATGGAAGCTGTCGATATCTCAAGTATATATACAAGGATTCAGCCGAGCAATCAAAACGCCTTTCTTTGTGATCAATCAAGATTTTATTAAAGAGTTTAGGCTTCTTGTTTTCTGCTAGCTTTAGAGTTTGTCTAAGAGTATTCTGTTGGGAAATTTGTTGGAAAATTTCTTGGGAAATTTGTTAGGAAATTTGTTAGATATTTTGTTAGAAATATCTGTTTAGATTTTGATCAGCAACATGATGACTTATCTTAGTCTCAGAAAGGTGATTAGTACTCTTGGTTCACTTGAACATTGTAAAAGAGGAAACTCACTAAGTATGATAGTCTAGCTAATCTTGTATAGGATGTTAGGTCTCAAAATGTAATTTTTATTTTATGAAGAGAAGAACAAGAAGAAGACATCCAAGCAGAACAAGCTCAATGACATTGAAGACTTGAAGAAACTGCACAAGATTACTGAAACTGTTTTTCAGATACCTTAGCCAAATATCTTGAAGACACGAATAGTTTTAAACAAACTGTGTCACAAGAGATATCTGAGAAATAAAAGGCCTATCTGAAAACAAGGAAAGTGTCCACAGATATCTATTCTCAGATACCTTGAGCATTAACCACATTTCTGAAAAAGAAATATATATATTGCAAACAAAGTTGTTTCAATAAAAGTGGTATCTGAAGATTGAAGATAAGGGCGTGCAAAGAATCGATAACACTAGTCTACGATACAAAGCATAGTTACTGTTGGCACTGAGGACAAAAGTATAGTCTGATGCATTTAATGCAGACGGAGATGTGCGAATAAAAGCAACGACTTATGAAGAAGAAGACAAAACACTCTGATACTATACGAGATATCAATAGTTTGAATTTGAGCCTAACGGATACTATTCAAACGGCACTCAAATTCATCTATAAATATCAACACTTAGGCGCTTGAAGAGACACACCTTGAACGAAAAGCGACAATTTGAACACCTTACTCTCTCAAAGCACTTACTTATCCTCAAAGCTTTACATTGCGACCAAAGCTTTTGATCTTGAGTAACTTTGAAGTTCTAAGTGTCACGATCCTAAACAAGCACAACTATACGTAAAGAGTTGAAACGAAGATCAAGTATCGAGATTCATTCTCTTGAACATTTATCTAAGACTTGGAGTCAAAAAGAACAAGATACCATACATTGAAAAGTGTATTAAGTATACTTGATTCACGAGCTATCTGAATAAGCGAATAAGTTATTAAAGAAGCTCATCGACAACTCAACCAAAACCAACACCATAGCGGCGTGGAGTCTGAAGTACTTAGTTTGAAAAATGGGAATAACTCAAGGTTACCGAGTATAGGAAGTACTTGATTTGGGAAACTAAGGAATAACTCAAGGTTATTGAGTATAGGAAGTACTTAGCTTGGGAAGCTAGGAATAGCGAAAAGGTTTACGATGGGGAAGTACTTGGCTGTGAAAGTCGGGGAACAACTCAGGGGGAACATTTGGTTGGGAACCATTTGTTTAAAGGAATCTTAGAATAGGATTTTTGTAAGGAGAACTCAATTATCTATTCTAGTGAATTCTAGGTCTCTGGAAGACCGAAGTGGATTAGTTGGAGGATTCATACCTCGGATACCACTATACTTTGTGTTATTTACCTTTCTATATTTACATTTCAAAGACACACACACACACTTTATTTTTATTTACTTATCTTTATTAAGTCTTCCGCGCTATGATTCTAAGTATCAGATATCTGAGAAATAGTTTTTATCGACAAAAGTTTTAAAAGACTATTCACCCCCCCCCCTCCTCTAGTCTTTTACTTTGCCGTTATCTAAACCAACATATTCATTGTTGGAATAACTCTTTCAAACATCGACCTAGAATAGCTTTTACTGTTAGTTCTTCTAGGGCTAGTTTTGGTTGTTTAATCAATCATCTGTGATTGTATTAAACCTAGTTGATTAGATCTACTTTTCCTGCCAGTAGATATTTTGCCTAAAGGCGCGGCCAACATATTTATATATGTTGGCTTGGTAATAGAAGTTTCTGTTGGTCCAGATAACGGCAAAGTAAAAGACTAGAGGGGGGGAGGGGTGAATAGTCTTTTAAAACTTTTGTCGATAACAAATATTTCTCAGATATCAGATACTTAGAATCAGAGTGCGGAAGACTTAATAAAGATAAGTGCAGAAACAGTTAATAAGTGTGTGTGTGTTGCTGAAGTATAAATACAGAAACGTAAATGACACAGCAAGTATAGTGGTATCAGGAGGTGGCGTAATCCTCCAACTAATCCACTTCGGTCTATCAGAGACCTAGAATTCACTAGAACAGATAATTGAGATTTCCTTACAATAATCCTATTCTAAGATTCTTAACAATTGGTTCCCAACCAAATGTTCCCCGAAGTTGTTCCCCTATACTCGTAAACCTTTGAGTTATTCCTTCACAAGCTAAGTACTTCCTATACTCAATAACCGGAGTTATTCCTTAGTTTCCCAAATCAAGTACTTCCTATAACCTTGGAGTTATTCTCCATTTTTCAAACTAAGTACTTCTTATGGTGTTGGTTTGGTTTGAGTTGTCGATGAGCGTCTTAATAACTTTTCAGTTAATCAGATAGCTCTGTGAACTAAGTTACTTAATACACTTTACAGCGTATGGTATCTTGTTCGATTTTACTGACCCAAGTCTTATGATATCTGTTCAAGAGAATGAATCTCAGATAGTTGATCTTTTGATTCAACTCCTTCAAAGATAGCTTTGCTTGTTTAGGATCAGGACACTTAGAACTTCAGTGTTTACTCAAGATCAAAAGCTTTAGTCGCAATAGAAAGCTTTGATAATAAGTAAGTTGCTTTGAGAGAGTAAGATAATCAGAGATCGTATGCAGTTCAAGGTCTTGTGTTCTGAGTTGTGTGTTTCTCTCAAGCTGTCTAAGTGTTGATATTTATAGATGAATTTGAGTGCCGTTAGAATAGTATCCGTTAGGCTCAAATTCAAACTATCGATATCTGTGTATAGTACTGTAGCAGGTTTTGTCTTCTTCTCAGAAGCTGTCGTTGCTTTTATTCAGACATCTCTGTTCGTGCATTAAATGCATTGTACTATACTTTTTGTCCTGTAGTGTCAACGGAACTATGCTTTTTTATCAAAGACTAGTGTTATCTGATTCTTTGCACGTCCTTATCTTCATTCTTCAGATACCACTTGTATTTATTGAAACAGCTTTGTTTGCAATATATATTTCTCTTTCAGAAACGTGGTTAAAGCTCAAGGTATCTGAGAATAGATATCTGTGGACACTTTCCTTGTTTTCAGATATGTATCTTATTTCTCAGATATCTCTGCTTTGTTTGAAACTGTTCGTGTCTACAAGATCTCTGGCTAAGATATCTGAACAACAGATTCAGTAATCTTGTGCATTTTTCTTCAAGTCTTCAATTGTTGTTGAGCTTTCTGCTTGGATGTCTTCTTCTTGGTCTTCTCTTCATAAAATAAAAATTACATTTTGAGACCTAACATCCTATACAAGATTAGCTAGACTATCATACTTAGTGGGTTTCCTCTTTTACAATGTTCAAGTGAACCAAGAGTACTAATCACCTTTCTGAGACTAAGATAAGTCATCATGTTGCTGAACAAAATCTAAACAGATATTCTTAACAAAATATCTAACAAATTTCCCCCATTTTGATCAGTCAACGATGACTATCTACCCTATTACAAATCTGGATGATGAAACAATCCATCACTTAATCATTTCTTAAGATCTTTCAAATCATATAATTAAGTGCAGAAAGTAGACATCAACCAAATCACAAGGTGTGATCTTTGCTGACAAGTTATCTTTTATAGAATACTATTTGAGAGTAAGTTCTTCAGATAAGTCGCAACTAAAGATTACAGATAACTTTAACACATGATACAGTTAAGCTCAGTCAGCAAAAATACAAAAACTACATAGTAAATTAGGACAACAGGAGTAACCAAGCTCCAAGTAAACATCCTAATAGACTAGTCTTCAAGTCTTCAATCTTCAAGTCTTCAACAGTGTTTCTATGGATCAGTCTGCAAATTTCCTATCACCAAACCTTTTGATGTCATCAGAATAATCATAAAGAAGAGTTCTGACAAGCATCTCATTTCTCCGCAAATCCACAGATCTCTTTATAGGTTTTGGTAGGATTTTTCTTTGAAAAATGCTTGACCCATAGGTACTTTCCCCACTTCCAGGCATGCTCTATTCTGATATCTGAAAGCTTGAAGTATTCGTAGATAATCTTGGATATCGATGTCACCCTTGTATTGATCTTACATCGGATAGAACGACTCATGTGGGTTCCACAAGTCTTGGTCTTGTGCTGTTCTGATATTCGTAATTTTGTGCACATCATCTGGCTTTCCATATGGACAATCATCAGAGAGGTCCTTCTTCATGGCTTCAGTTCTCTTGACAACTTCAAAATCCAACCATGCTTTGATGTGATTGGTGTTGATCAAGGTAGGTTTATTCTTTCTCCATGCCATAAGTTGTTTAAGGATTGGTTCTGGAAATCTTGAATTTACAAATAGATGCTTAAGTTCTAGAATCCAATAGCCATTTTTCAGATTGATGCACCTGTAGACAGAGGAATCATTGTCATACTTCACATACTCAATTTTGGCTTCTTCTGGCCTGAGTGGAAGTTGACTTTGTCTTTGCTCAGCTCTCAGTCTGTTCCTTTTCTGTCTTGAATTCTCTTTGGGGTTGTTGCTTGAAGAACCACCACCCTGGATAGACTTGGTATTTCCAGAGGGTGTTTTAGCTGCTAGGGGCTTTGCAGCTATGGGCTCAGTTAGGCTTTCAATTTTCCTTTTTCTGTGAAGAGGAGCTTCATCATCATCAAGATCAATTCTTGTGAGATCTTTGCAGCCTTCTTCATTGCCCTGGGACTTGATTTGACCTTCTTCTTCTTCTTCAGAAGATTCATCAATCCCTCTAACTTGTCTTCTCCTTGGAGCCTTGGTACTCCTTGGAGGTTTCTGTGCCATGGCCCTTGTTACCATTTTGGTTCCTTCAAGAGTTTAAGGAAGCGGCTTGGCTTGAGGAGGGTTCATTGATTACGAGTGGTGGTGGAAGTTTTTCTTCTTCCTTTACGAGCCGGTCAGATTTCTTCTTGATTTCATCTCCTTCTTCCCATTCCCCCTAACTTTGAGGTCCAGATTTGTACTTTCTTTCCCCCTTAGTCATTGTTGGCTGACTCAGTCTCATAAAGGAATCTGAGAGAGAGTTGAAGTGCCCTTGTAGATAGTTATAGTAATCGACCAACTTCGAAGTTCGACTTTGAGCTCCGATTTTGCTTGATAAGTCCATTGTCCTTATCGGTGAGATCTCTTGATGGGCTAGAATGGCATCTGCTTTTCCAGGTGTAACTTGCCTCTTGAAAGCTTTCCGACTAAAGACGCATCATTGTCCCTTATCATTCCCAGATCTTTCTGAGCAATGACCATGCTAGTAGTTCTCTGAGTGATGAGCTCAGTGAACTTTCTCATTTCAGAGGGGACTGAGGCAATTACTTCCTTGTTCTGTGAAGACATCTCCTTATTCAGAGTAGCGATCTTGTACTGCTCATGTATTCATGGGAGTGGACGTTTGGCGGTTTGTTGAAGATTGTAGGAGCAATCAACTTTCTTTTCAAGTGAGAAACCGCTAAATGTTCATGGCGGTGCTCGCCAAAGTCTTGTCTTCTTCATCATCCGAGTGATTAGCCCGTGATCTTCATCCTCTTGGACATTTTCATCGATCAGATCAAGTCCACAACCATCTCGGAGATTGGTTTCTTTCCTTTTGGGAGGAGGATGGTACTTCTTTGAAGATGATGCGCCTTAGCATCATGCTTGACTTGATACTTCTTGATGTCGAGTTCTTTGGTGATCTCTTCTGACAGATCCCGTAGCTCTTTAACCTCGAGTAAGCAATCATTTCTTCTAAGTATAGATCTTGTAGTTGATCAATCTTATCTCTGGATTTAGCTATTTGATCTTCCAGTTGAAGATGGAGCATTGTTCTTCTTCCAACGGTTATGTCCGAGTTGAGCGGATCTGGTTTGAGTGTTTAAGATTTTACGATTGGTTTCTTGAAGCTCAACTACTTGTTCAAGAGTAATAGCTGCGTGTTGGTTAGAAGATGGATGAGTAGATTTCGAGGTGATGAAGACGGAGATTTACGTGAAGTCTTCTCGGTTTGCTTTTCAAAGAATCGAGGCATTGTTTCTCTGAAATTCCTCCGGTCCACGTGCGGGCATCATCATCATCCTTTTGTCATTATCATCCTTTTGGTGATGGTCGTTGGGAGGTTCATCAAAGTAATTTTCATTCATTTCTTCCTCCTCATCATCTTGAGATACAAGATTGATCACTTAGGGATAGTGATCTTACGCCCATTAACTTCTTCTTGTTGGAAGGTATGAATTGCAGTGCAGGCGGGCGGCTTGAATGCCATCTGTAATCTTGTCGACCATCCACTGCTCAAAGGCATGTATCAAACTATGCACCACTTCTCCGGAAAAGTCCTTATGTAGTAGAATCATATGGTATCTCATTAGGAACATTGCTTGGACATATGTTTCCAGGTCAAGAGCTCGTGCTCGTCTGGTTGGTTGATCAGTGATTCTCAATATTTCAGAGAGATCAGAGCACCTTAACTTCTGCCATTTCTTGAAGCATTAAATATGCTTTGGCAAGGTGTGAGCTTTGAAGAAGTGAAGTAGGTCCCTTGTTTCTTCAATGGGAACCTGCTTTGCATCTGTTTGAGCCTGAGTAAGAACATCAGGCTCAGATACTTGTTCTACTGAGACGATTGGTGTCTCAGATATCTTGTTGTGAGGTGGAGACTTGGAAGTCTGGTCCTCATCAACCTTTCTTTCTTGAACTTCCTCAAAAGGAAGCTCAGATTCATTTTTCTCAGAAACTTGTGCAGTTTCTGGTGTTCTTTCGAGTGATGTTGCCTTAGGGGCTTCATCAATTTCCATTGATCCAGGGGAAGTCGCAACTTTATCCCCTTGCATTTCTACTTCTGAAATAGCCTTCAAGTTTGAAGGCTCAGTGATGTGTTCTTCAGACACCCTGTTGGTTTCTGGGTTTGTCTCTGGCATTTCTGCCTTATCTTCTTCCATCTCAGTTGGAGCACGTGGCTCAGATTCTCAAGAGTTGAGGTTGAAGGAACCTCTTTTCAAGATCTCGAGGTAAGCTTCTCGGCTTCCTCTTATTTCGCGTTTCTAACTTCGGCGGCAATTGGTGATTGGTCTCGAACTTGACCTTTCTATACATTGGTCGTCTTGTCCCAGTCCAGTTTCTTTGTTTGAAGTTTCTGGTACTTCACACCTTTCCTGAGTATGCAACTCAGTTGCCTCCCCTGGTTGATCATTCTGAGTAGATGTCTCAGTTTGATCCCTCTCATTGAGTTGGGGAACCTGTTCAATTACAGGATTTTCTTCAGCATACTGTATTGCTGGTAATTCAAAATGGAGTTCATTTACCATTTCATCAACCACTTGTGGCTGTTGTGTTTGTTGTTGTTGTGGTTGTCTGGAAGCAGAAGATTGATCAGTAGAATGTTCTTCCAGATTTTTAGATGTGGCGTTTCCATCAGCATCTGCCAGCACTAAAATACCACTCATCAGGGCTTTGTGAAGTTGTTCAAGAGAGTCATTTCCTGATGATGTGTTTGCACCAACAACCTTTGCTATAGGTTCAGCAACCTGTGGTGTAGGTTCTTCTTCAGATACCTTATCACCAGTTACTTTTTCAGTAACCTTAGCCCTCTTTGTTCTTTCTAGGACTTGAGAGATGACTAGTTCATCATCTTCATCGTCAGAGCTCTCATCAGCATTGGGAACTGATTGGTCCATTACTCCTGCGGTTTCTGCAGATGGGGCTTGGTGCTTTTCACCACTCTTGGCAGCATTTATGAGTTCATCAGCAAGGCTTTCTGCATTAGTCGCAACATTTCTGAAAGCACTTTCTCTTGCTGAGTCTACTTGTTCAGTAGTTGATAACTCTTTTGCAGCATTAATGAGTTCATCTGCCAGTTCATCGGCAATGCCTGCAGATATCTGAGAATTGACAACCTCTTTGGGTGTGTCTTCTGATTTGCCAGCAGACTTCTTTCTTGAAGTTCTGGGCTTCTTGGTCGCAACCTTTTCTTCAGATATCTTTTCAGATTTTCGCTTCTTAGGACCTTTCTGAGACCCAGTAACCTTTTTCATCAGATTTGTATACTCATACTTGTAGAGTAAGTTACTGTTGGCTATTTCAGCCGTCTCTCTGAGCTTAATGCCAAGCTTTTCCAGCAAGTAGCATATCTTCAGACCATAACCTACTGTGGCCTTTGGCTCAGCTAGTCCTTTGACAATCTTAGGCTCGAAGCCTTGAATCTTCTTCACGAATTTCATGAAGGCGTACTTTTCCGATTAAAGGGTTTTCGGCCTTTTGTCTTGTTGATTCAAGAACATCATCATCCATCGTTCTTGGCTTATCCGGTCAAGACCTCCTTGTAGACCATCAAAGCATCATGAAGAATGCAAGCGGTACATCGGTGAACCAACAGATGTCCGGTTCGGATGTCGACAAGCTTGAACTCGTGGGTGTCGATTTTCAAGATCACACACGTCACTGTAAAGTTCTTTAACACCTTCAAGGAGTTCATCATCCTTGGTGTTTATTTCAAAATCCTTTCCAAGATTTTGAACCTCAAACAACTTACAGAAAGTTGTTAAGTCCAGAAGGATTTCCTTTCCTTGGACTGAGGTTTTGATAGACACTATTTCAGTGCCTTCAGAAACACAGGAAATAATCCTGGAGTTGTTGTAAAATTCCAACACATCGAGTGATTAAATTCCACTTGGGCGAGCAGATAGAAAACCCTTGATTTGTGCCTTTTCAAGCATGTCATGAATCAATTTTCTGTCAGTTTGGTTTTCTATTGCAGTAGTGAGGTATTCCTCAACCATGGCACCACCCCAAATCATTCTGTGACATGAAGTCCAATGGCCAGGATTAAAAACTCCTACGAGTCGATTGTTAACAATAACCAACTCTGGTGCTTGCTTTTCAACGGTACCAGTGGAGGATTGGGATTTCTGTGTCGAAGTGTTCTTGGAGGCCATCTCTTTATATAGTGTAGGGAATTGAAATTGGTGTTTGAAAGAGATGTGATTCAGTAATTCTTTGCAGAAAAACTTAATCTGATTTGCAGAGATTGTAGAGGGTTTGCAGAGAATCAAGAGAGAATTTGCTATTTTTGTGCAAGATGAAATTTCGGATTAGGCAAAAGTGATTTCATTTGCCAAAATCCTATATATATAGATTGAATCCCAATGCAGACAAATACATACAAATTGATTTTGTGTATGCGTATACGTGATTTGCAAAAAGCAGTGAGCAAAAGCTAGTTCGGCATTAAATGCTTAGTGAGCCATGTCCGAATTTCAACGATCCACTATTCTTTGTGAGTTAATTTCACCGCATGGATCAATCGCTTAACTTCATCGAGGGTCACCATTGCTTCTTCAGCAATGATCACAATCAGCAAGTGTAATTGTGCCCATTTAATGAGTTTTGGCGACTTGCTATCTGAATCACAATTCTGTATGACCAAGGACACTGTTCGCATCTGAATCTGTCTTATACTTAGGATTTTTCCAAGTTTTTCATTAAGATAGAAATAATGCGAGTTTCAAGAGAGTAGTTGACTGCAGACAGTTATACTATTCTCTTTTGTGTTCCCCGTTTATAGAATGATTCAGATATCTGAGTTCCCGTCTCAGAGATCTTAAGCTATCTTTTTGCTCTTTATCCTTTTTTACTTCTGGATTCCCGTTCCAGATTTCTCTTTTCTCTTTTCTGGATACCCGATCCAGATACCTCTTCTCTAGATGCCCGTTCCAGATTTCTCTTTTCTCTTTTCTGGATACCCGTTCCAGATGCCTCTTCTCTGGATGCCCGTTCCAGATACCTGAACTTTTTCAGTTCATTGGTAGTTCCATTAGTCCAAGACTATGTCTTAAGGCTAAGAATCTACTTTCTTGTAGTGGCTTAGTGAAGATATCTGCAAGTTGGTCTTCAGTGCCAATCTTGAGTATCTCTATATTGCCTTTTTCAACATGGTCTCTGATGAAGTGATGTCTAACATCAATTTGCTTTGTTCTGGCATGAAATTTAGGATTCTGTGTAATCGCAATAGCACTTGTGTTATCACAGAAAATGGGAGTTTTCTTCTCATCGAGTCCATAGTCTTTAAGTTGTTGTTGTATCCACAGAATTTGTGTTGCACAACAACCAGCAGCAATATATTCAGCCTCTGTGGTAGAAGTTGCAATTGAGTTTTGCTTCTTGCTAAACCATGAGATAAGTCTAGTGCCCGTAAACCCACAAGTTCACGAGGTGCTTTTCCTATCAAGCAATGATCCAAAGATAATCGATTCGAGTACCCAGCTAAACTCAATCCACTTTCTTTAGGATACCACAATCCTACATCTACTGTACCCTTTACATACCTTAATATTTTCATAGCAATGTTGTAGTGTGTCTGCATTGGATTTGTCTGAAATCTAGCACACACTCCAACGGCATATTGAATATCAGGTCTACTTGCAGTGAGGTAAAGTAGTGAACCTATCAATTTCCTATACTTATGTTCTTCAACACTCTTATCTGATTCAGTATAAGTCATTTTGGTTCCAATGCTCATAGGTATCTTAGCATTCTTTTCAGAAGGCTTAAGATTGAATTTTGTGAGCATATCTTTTGCATCTTGGTTTGACTAATGAATATTCCATCATTGAGTTGCTTGACTTGCAATCCTAGGAAATAATTCATTTCTCCCATCATGCTCATCTCAAACTTGCTTTTCATGAGATTTGCAAAGTCATTACAAAGTCATCAACATATACTTGAACTAAGAGTAGTTTCCCATCATAATTTAAGTTAAATAAAGTTTTATCAACTTCACCTTTCTTGAAACCACTTTCCAGAAGGTATTTGGCCAAAGTGTCATACCATGCTCTTGGAGCCTGTTTCAGTCCATACAGAGCTTTCTGTAGTTTATAGACCATTCTACTTTCTGAGGAAACTTCAAAGCCAGGTGGTTGCTCAACATAAACTTCTTCTGCAAGTTCACCGTTTAAGAATGCACTTTTGACATCCATCTGATAAACTTTGAAATCTTTATGAGTCGAAGGCTAGAAAGAGTCTTATTGCATCCATCTGCGGTGGTGCATATGACTCGTCAAAATCTAAGCCTTGACCAGGTAAATCCTCGCAACCAATCTTGCTTTGTTTACGGTTATTTCACCAGATTCATTCATCTTGTTTCGAAACCCATTTAGTTCCAATCACGATATTCCTTCTATAAATGGAACTAGTTTCCGGACTTTGTTTCTCTCAAATTGATCCAACTCTTCTTGCATTGCGTAGATCCGGTCTTGGTCTCCTAATGCTTCTTCTATATTTTTAGTTCAATATTCGAGATGAAACATCCAAAGAGAGAGTTAGCATTTTCGCTATTGCTTCCTAGTCCTAACACCCTGATTAATCGGTCCAATTATATCCTTTGTAGGACGATCTTTGATCCATTTCATCATAGGTTTAGTGCTAGTAGGATCAATATCCAGGTGATCTGAATGTGAATCACTAAGATTTTGATTTGATACTTTTTCAAGATTCGAGATATCGACATATGGGAAATGTCATGGATATCGACACTTTTTCGATGTTAGAGATATCCGAGACATGCATTTCAAAGATTCTTATTTTCGGATACCTCTTCATGATGAAGGTTCTCAACTGTTCCATTTCTGGAAAACTCATAGGAAATTCCTCATCATGTTTGTGAGTCATCTTGTTGTTACTAGGCTTTTCAAGATTTTCTACGTCAGAGTCATCCTCACTTTCCATAATGATGTTTTTCCTTTCTGAGGATTCTTCTTTAGGATCCCTCAGTAATAGTTCTTTGAACCTTTCTGAGATTTCATCAATAGGAGGTGTTTTCTTACTTCCTTCATAGAATACAACATGAACTGATTCTTCAATTTTCTTTGTTCTTTTGTTGTAAACTCTGTAAGCTTTGCTGTTTGTGCAATAGCCAAGAAAAACACCTTCATCTGCCTTTGGTTTAAATGTTCTCAGATAATCTTTCCCATTGTTTAGAACAAAACATCTACAACCAAATACTCTCAGATGTTTGATATTAGGGGGTCTACCAACCAAGATTTCATAGGGGGTCCTGTCATGGTGTTTGTTTATCAAGCATCTGTTCTGAGTGTAGTAGGCTGTGTTTACAGCTTCAACCTAATAAATTTCACTTATCTCAGTGTCAGCTAGCATTGTCCTTGCAGCTTCTTTAAGGGTTCTATTTTTCCTTTCTGCAACACCATTTTGTTGAGGTGTTCTTACAGAGGAAAGTTGGTGTTGTATACCTTTGCAGGTACAAAACTCCTTTATGTACTGGTTGACAAACTCAGTACCATGGTCTGTTTTGATTGCAGATACCTTGCCATTTTTCATGACTTCAAGCTTTTTTAGTAGGTTTGGTATCTCCACCCTGGCATCAGATTTGTGTTTCAGAAAGACAACCCAAGTGAATCTTCAGAAGTCATCTACAACAACCAGACCATACTTCTTTCCTGCATAACTAGTTACAGATGATTCAAATAGATCCATGTGTAAAACCCTTGTCTGCAAACTGGCTCATGCTAAATAGATTGTATTTCAAATCCTTAACATGTAATACGTCAGTGATTGTTAAAGTTCCCAATTTGACGTTGCCAAATCCCAGAGAGGGATTTAATTCTCCTCCAGCAAATCTGATATCTGGTCCTGTGTTGCAAGCTTTGTAATCAACCAGATTTGCTTTGTCTCCTGTCATGTGCTTTCCGCATCCACTATCAAATAGCCATTGTGCTTTAGTCCAGGAAGCATTCTGTCAGGTTTTTGAGTTTGCTTTTCAGCAAACTTAGCCTTCCTTGCAAGATTTCTTCTAGCCCTGGCATTCAGATTTTCAGTGGCTTGATTTAACTTCCACTTCTGATAATTGCTTTGAGCAATTCTAGCTTTCAGCCATCGTTCTTGCTCCTGCTTGTTCTCATGAGCAAGTTGTTTTCCGATGCCTTTGTAGCCAATGCCGTTTCGAGCACTTGAAGCTATCTGAGATCTTTTCTCAGCAGCTTTGCTAGTCTCTGGTTGATCCAATTTATTTCCAGAAAAAGTGACATGGGAGAATTTGACAGCTCCTGCAATTCTACCTTTTTGAGAGACATAGCACTGTGGGTGTTTACACTTTTCAGTGTTGTGTTTCTTTTCAGAGACGCATCAACAGCTTTGTTTTTGACTTGTTTTTCCCACAAAGGTCTAGTGAATCGCCTTTCCTTTGTCAACAATCTTTGTCTTTTCACCGATACTATAGATTGCATGGGAACCGTCTTCTTGAGTACTTACAAATGTTCTTTTCTCCTTACTCTTTCAGAGTGATAGAACAATCATGTATTCAAATTTCAAGTCCTTTCTTTTCTCAAGGATCTCTTAAGTAAGATTGTACTTGAAAGAAGAGTGTCACTAGCTTTAGCATAAGATTGAAAAGATAGTTCTTTCTTCTTGAGTTCCTTATTTTCGTAAAGAAGATTTTCATAATTCTTTTCAGAATCGACCATCGCTTCTTCATGTGACTTTTCGCCTCGGATATCTCGAGCTTTGAGAAATGCATTTTCAGCATCCTTTCTCTCAGATTCTTTAACTAATTGAGAATTTTCCTTTTCAAGAGAATTCTTTTCTTCTTCAAGGTTTTCGGCTCTAGCTCGAATCATTAGAAATTCTCTTTCATAGATGTCAAGTTCTTTCCTGAGATTTTCTAGATTTTTTATTTCCTCTTCATCACTTTCATAAGTGTAGCAAGAAGTATGTGTTACCTCATCAGCCATAAGACAGTTTTCTATGTTGGAGATGTCCGTCCAATTTCAAAGAACTCCACACATTTCATTCTTCTTGAGGCCGAAGTCGATTATATCATGAGTAACTCCACATAATTCTGGTGATGGTAGGGTTGAATCATCTGAATTGTCATCTTCAGAATCTGTCTCAACGTCTAGAGCATCCAGTTGAATTTGGATTTTCTTTCTTTCTTCAGTTAACAAAGCTTTCTGGCTTCTTCTATCTTTCTTGTCGCCTGTCCTTAGTTTGTTGAGGGCAGGACAATCCTTCTTGAAGTGGCCAGGTTTCTGACAATAGAAACAGATATCGTTTCCAATTTCTGCTTCCTCAGTACATGATGCTTTCTGAGCTGGCTTGTTCAGTGAGCTTTGCATATTTTTGTACTGGTGATAGTTTGAGCCTAGATCTCAATTTCTCGACTGACAAATTTACTCATTTGCTTTGCAGCAAGAGCATCCTCAGTCTCCTCCTTGCTTTTCTTCTTTTCAGAAGTTCCTTGAGTAACTAGAGCAACATTCTGCAACTTTTCAGTTGTTTGTTCTCTCTGAGTTGTCTCATAGTCAACAGTAGCAAGATGAGAGAAAAGTTCCACTGGAGTGATATTTGGCATACCTTGGTTAAAATAAAAGAATTTAGTATGCTCCCAGTTGTGGTTAAGACTTCTGACAATAGTCTTAATCTTCTCAGACTGAGAGTATCTATTGCTTTCCCCAAGTGCTGCCATATCACTCATGAGAGTGGTAAACCTGAAATCAAGTTCTTCCAGAGTTTCAGTGGGACCTTGTTTGAAATTTTGAAATTTCAACTTTAGAACTTCGAACTTGTTTTCCTTGGTTTTCGGGCCCGCAGATTTCTTCAATCATTGCCGTGCAACTTTCGCCGTTTAGCACCTACGCTTTAATCGTATGTGCTCGTGTCGATCGATGATGATGTTACGAGCTTGACCATCCAAACGATTCCTCTTGTCATCTTCCGATGTCCAGAGTTCTCTGGTCATTGGTTCGTAAATAACTTGACCAGAGGATCTTCCACTAGTTGACGCATCTGTTTGTGAAGATCCTTCGCTTTGATCTCTGCTCTTCCACTCGAAACCTCCATGACTTGCTTAAGTTGTTGAATGACTATTGGGCCATTCTTTATTACTTCGATCATCTCGTCACTTATGGCTTCAAGGTGGAGCATCATGTTATTCTTCCATTTCTCGTAGTTCTCTGGTTTGAGAACTGGTGCATCACTCAGAGACATACCTGCACACTTAACACACAAATTAAATAGTCCTCAAAAGTGGACAAAGTTCCTTCACCTATCTCGGGATCTAGGTTGGTCTGCAAGGTTGGTGAACCTCCGCCTCGATACCACTTGTTGGTCCAGATAACGGCAAAGTAAAAGACTAGAGGGGGTGAATAGTCTTTAAAACTTTTGTCGATAACAAATATTTCTCGATATCGAATAGATATCGATACTTAGAATCGAGTCGGAAGACTTAATAAAGATAAGTGCAGAAACAGTTAATAAGTGTGTGTCTGTTGCTGAAGTATAAATACAGAAACGTAAATGACACAGCAAGTATAGTGGTATCTGGAGGTGGCGTAATCCTCCAACTAATCCACTTCGGTCTATCAGAGACCTAGAATTCACTAGAACAGATAATTGAGATTTCCTTACAATAATTCTATTCTAAGATTCTTAACAATTGTTCCCAACCAAATGTTCCCCTGAGTTGTTCCCGCTTTCACACCAAGTACTTCCTATACTCGAAACCTTTGAGTTATTCCTAGCTTCCCAAGCTAAGTACTTCCTATACTCAATAACCTTGAGTTATTCCTTAGTTTCCCAAATCAAGTACTTCCTATACTCGGTAACCTTGAGTTATTCCCGATTTTTCAAACTAAGTACTTCTGCACTCCACGCCAGTTATGGTGTTGGTTTTGGTTTGAGTTTTCAGATGAGCGTCTTAATAACTTTTCAGTTAATCAGATAGCTCTGTGAACTAAGTTACTTAATACACTTTACAGCGTATGGTATCTTGTTCGATTTTAATCGACAAGTCTTATGATATATGTTCAAGAGAATGAATCTCAGATAGTTGATCTTTTGATTCAACTCCTTCACAGATAGCTTTGCTTGTTTAGGATCAGGACACTTAGAACTTCAGTGTTTACTCAAGATCAAAAGCTTTAGTCGCAACAGAAAGCTTTGATAATAAGTAAGTTGCTTTGAGAGAGTAAGATAATCAGAGATCGTATGCAGTTCAAGGTCTTGTGTTCTGAGTTGTGTGTTTCTCTCAAGCTGTCTAAGTGTTGATATTTATAGATGAATTTGAGTGCCGTTAGAATAGTATCCTAGCTCAAATTCAAACTATCGATATCTGTGTATCAGAAGGTGTTTTGTCTTCTTCTCGAAAATGCCGTTGCTTTTATTCAGACATCTCCGTCCGTGCATTAAATGCATTGTACTATACTTTTGTCCTCAGAGTGTCAACGGAACTATGCTTTTATCGAGACTAGTGTTATCCGATTCTTTGACGCCCTTATCTTCATTCTTCGATACCACTTGTATTTATTGAAACATTTTGTTTGCAATATATATTTCTTCGTAAACGTGGTTAAAGCTCAAGGTATCTCGAGAATAGATATCTGTGGACACTTTCCTTGTTTTCGATATGTATCTTATTTCTCGATATCTCTTGTGACACGTTTGTTTGAAATCGTTCGTTCATAAGATCTCTGGCTAAGATATCTCGAACAATGATTCAAGAATCTTGTGCAGTTTTCTTCAAGTCTTCAATTGTTGTTGAGCTTTCTGCTTGGATGTCTTCTTCTTGGTCTTCTCTTCATAAAATAAAAATTACATTTTGAGACCTAACATCCTATACAAAATTAGCTAGACTATCATACTTAGTGGGTTTTCTCTTTTACAATGTTCAAGTGAACCAAGAGTACTAATCACCTTTCTGAGACTAAGATAAGTCATCATGTTGCTGAACAAAATCTAAACAGATATTCTTAACAAAATATCTAACAGTTTCATTCATATTCATCCGCTGCCTTTTGTTTATTGTGTTGAAGACATTGTTGAACAACATTGTTGGCAACATTGTCTATTGATCTTGTTCCAAGTACCAATCCGGGATCCTACGTTCTAACAAATGGAATCAGAGCCAGCCACCTAACTACTGTTGTCTGGATTTGGTACTACTGCAATGGATGCAAACTACAATAGACCTCCTGTGCTTGATGGGTCCAACTACCATTACTGGCAAATCCGGATGAGGACATACATCAAGTCCCTTGATGGCCGTGCTTGGAGATCCATTCTGGAAGGATACACCTGGCCAACTGAAGGACCTGATGCTGATGGTGACATTGTCCCCATTCCTGAAGAACACTTCACTGCAGGTGACAGACTTCTTAACTCTTACAATGAAAAGGCCTTGCTATTTTTGGTCATGTAGATGCTCATATGTTTAAAATTATTCAAAACTGCACTACTGCAAAACAAGCTTGGGATTTGCTTCAGAGTCATTGTGAAGGGGATGCTAGTGTCAAACAAACTAAACTTAGAATGCTTTGGTCTCAATTTGAAAATCTAAGAATGGCGGAGGAAGAAACAATTGACTCTTATTTTGAAAAACTTTTAACTCTCTCCAATGAAGTCCAAAGACTGGGAGAAGCTATCTCTAATAGGCAACTTGTTTCCAAAGTTGTTCGATCTCTTTCATCAAGATTTAATACCAAAGTCACTATTTTGGAAGACACTCATAACTTGGCAACTATGGATTTTCACACCTTGTTAAACAATTTTAAAAAATTTGAACTAAATGAAAATGAGAGACAAGGTATGAAAACCCATAGTATCTCCCTTCACTCTAAGTCTAAAGCTAAATCTTCAGAGCCTGATAGTAGTAGTGATGAGTCTGACAATATGACTGAGGAAGCTTACAACAATCTTGTGAGAAAGTTCAACAAACTTAGATTCAGAAAAAACTCTGGTCAAGGATCCTCGAGTGGAACCAAAAATTTCAAAAAGAAAACCAATACTTTCAAAACTGGTTCTGAATCTGATTTTGATCGCACTCCTCTTAGTAAGATTAGATGTTTTGAATGCCAAGGGTGGGGTCATTATCAAAATGAATGTGTTAACAATCTCAGAAAAGAGAAAAAGAACCTTCTTGCTTGTCTCAGTGATGTTTCAGATGAAAAACGAAGATGAAGAAAAAGAAGATGATTCAACTACCAATGCCAGAGCTCTCCGTACATCCACTTACAATGTTGATGACCAAAGTTGGGACAACATCGGCAATTCAACATCAGGAGTAGAAATCTTCTTTGACTATGATGACTCTGAGAACTGTGAAATTTTGACACTAACCAACCCTGAGAAATCAGGAATCTCTGATGTTTTATGTCTACATGGTTCTGTGGATTTTGATACAGATAGTCCTTCAGAAGAGGAAGCCAGTGCGGAACAAATGGTGAAGGATCTGCAACAAATGTATCAGAAACTCTTCAGTGAATGGAAGACACTCAAAAAACTCCTCAAGAAAACTAAGAAGGAGAATTACAATCTGAAAGACACCATTGTCAAACTGGAAGTTGAACTGACAAAGAAGGACACTGAACTGTTCAAGGTAACCACTGAACTATCTAATGAAAAGAAGGTAATTGCAAAGTGGAACTCCTCTACTTCTAGACTTAATGATATGCTTGATATGGATAATGATGGGACTACTGGTCTAGGGTACACTGGTAGTTATGATACTTCTTTTGATAAGAAACTTGGGTGCAACATGAACTGCACTGTTAACCCTGAAACCCCAGATGTTGTCAAACCTCTTTCTGAGCTCACAAAAGGTCCTATGTTTCTCAAAGAAAAAGAAATTTTTGTGTGCACCTACTGTCACAAACTTGGTCACAAAAAACCTTACTGTTTCAAGTACCAAAAGGATTTAAAAAGGGAACATGTTGATTCCTCCAACCTCAGTGACCTCTCCAAGAATCCCTCCCTTCTTGCCTCTAGCAAACAAAACACTGATTCCGATGTTAGCTGCGATGTTGTGACAACATCCACTTCAACAGAGACTGAAAGATGTAATCCTAAGTCTCTGAAGTCTATCCCCGGTTCTCCTAAACGAGGTAAATCTCCAGGCAATCATGATGTTGTGTCAACATCTAAGTCAACAGAGACCAATGAAAATAACCCTAAACTTTTCAAGTCTACACCTGGTTCTCCTAACCGAGGTAAACCTCTAGGACAGATAAGAAAACACAAGAATGATTTGAACCAGATTTGGGTAGCTAAAGAAAAACATACTTGCAATGTTGCTTTCTCTGTTGCTACATCTCCTAACAATGCAGGAAAATAGTACTTCGACAGTGGTTGCTCTAGGCACATGACTGGTAACCCTTCAAACTTGTCAAATTTTGTCTCTCAAAAGACAGGTACAGTGACATATGGAGGAGGATACCAAAGCAAAATCCTTGGAAAGGGAACATTGTGCCTTGAAGGATATCCTAAACTTTCAAATGTTCTTCTTGTTGAGGGGTTAACGGCTAATCTTGTCAGTATAAGCCACCTGTGTGATGATGATCTGAAAGTCAAGTTTGATAAACGTTCTTGCAAAGTTTATACTTGTGTGGACAAGTTAACTGTGATGACAGGTGTTAGATCTCAGGACAACTGCTATGTGATGGCCGTTCCTCTCAAGTGCAATGTTGCTCAACATGATGATGCAACATTGTGGCACAAGAAATTAGGACATGTCAATTACAGGAATCTGGAGAAGATCATCAAACACAATGTTGTGACAGGTGTGCCGAAGCTTACCAATGCAGGGAAGCATGTGTGTGGTGACTGTCTTCTGGGAAAACAAACCAAGGCAGTACACCAGCCACTCCAAGTTGAAGGACAAAAAAGAGATACTTTTAACTGCTTTGAACTCTTGCATATGGATCTCATGGGTCCTGTAGAAGCTAAAAGTTTTGGAGGAGCCTGGTATATCTATGTTATAATTGATGATTTCTCTAGATATACTTGGGTCAATTTTTTGAAAGAAAAATCTGAAACTTTTGAATCCTTCAAAAACTGGCATGCAAAATGTTGTAATCAGTACTCTACTATGGTCCAAAGAATTCGATCTGACCATGGTAAAGAATTTGAGAATCAATTTTTGATAAGTCTTGTGAAAAGAAAGGATCATGCATGAATACTCACTCCTAAGACACCACAACAAAATGGTGTTCTTGAAGGAAAAACAAGACTCTTCAAGAAATGGCCAGAGTGATGTTGAGCTCAATGAACTGTCAAAAAAGGTTGTCAAGTCAGTAAACACCTTTGTCACATAATCAATCGTGTCTATCTTCATCCAGGTACTCTGACCACTCCCTATGAGATTTTGAAAGGTAGAAAACCCAATCTTAAGTACTTTCATGTCTTTGGATGTGTGTGTTACATACTCAATGATAGGGAACATCTAGAGAAGTTTGATGCTAATAGTGACAAAGGAATCTTTGTAGGGTACTCACAAAATAGTCATGCGTATAGAACATACAATTCTAGATTGCAAACTATATAAGAATCTGTGAATGCTTCATTTGATGACTCTGCGCCCTATGCCCAGAAGAAGATTTCTGCAGGTGCTGAACAGGTTATTGACACAACCCCTGACTCTTCTACACATGGGAACGTTCCAGACACTATGACTCCTGCTGCTGATCAAAGTGAAAGAACCCATGATGAGGGCAATGTTGTGCCAACATCCCCCCTGTGCAATGTTGACTCAACATCCAGTTCAACATCCCAGATTTCCACTTCTGATGATGAAGAACAAGCTGATCCCACAGTGAGACTGAGGCTGAATCTGATAATGCCTCTGGCATTAATGCTGCACCTATGCCGCAAGGTTCTACTCAACCTGACTCACGTAAGGATCCTCCTCCCAGAATTCGCAAAGATCATCCCAGTTCACAGGTAATTGGAAATCCAGGAGGGAGAACACTGAGGGGAAACACGCGCATAAACTACAAGGAGATACTCAGACTTGCTGAAATCTGTCACTCTGTAAGTTCCTCGTGCTTTGTTTCTTTAATTGAACCTAAAAATGTGAAAGAAGCCCTTACTGATGATTTTTGGATAGAAGCAATGCAAGATGAACGTCATCAATTCCAAACAAATGAAGTCTGGACTCTTGTTCCCCGCCCCCATAACATAAATGTCATAGGAACCAAGTGGATTTTAAAAAATAAGAGTGATGAGAAAAGGGTAGTTGTAAAGAACAAAGCCAGATTAGTTGCTCAAGGTTACACTCAAGTAGAAGGCATTGATTTTGATGAAACCTTCGCCCATGTTGCTAGACTAGAATCCATTCGCTTGCTCTTAGCCATAGCATGTTGTCTTAAAATAAAACTCAAACAAATGGATGTCAAAGGAGCTTTCTTGAATGGCTACATTGACAAAGAAGTGTATGTTGAACAACCTGGAGGGTTTGAAGATCCTCTTTACCCTAACCATGTTTTTAAACTAAGAAAAGCATTGTATGGTTTGAAACAAGCCCCTCGTGCTTGGTATGCTAGACTGACTGAATTCTTAGTTGGATTAGGGTTTAAGAGGGGTGAGGGAGATCAAACTCTGTTTATCCTCAGGAAAGGAAAGGACATTTGCATTGCTCAAATCTATGTTGATGATATTGTCTTCGGTGCTACTAACCCCTCTTTGCTAGAAAAGTTTGTTCAACCCATGACAGGAACCATTGAGATGAGTATGATTGGAGAACTCAGTTTCTTATTGGGGCTCCAGATACAACAGAAACAGGATGGCCTCTTTATCTCTCAAGAGAAATATGCCAAGAATCTTATCAAAAAATTTGGTCTGAAAAATGCCAAACCTTGCAGCACTCCCATGGCTACTGCTCTGAAACTCAGCAAAAGTAATGTTGGGGACGATGTTGACCCAACATTGTATAGATCAATGATTGGAAGTCTCTTGTATCTCTCAGCCACCAGACCTGACATCATGTTCTCTGTTTGTGTATATGCCAGGTATCAATCCAAACCCAAAACACCTCACTTAACTGCAGTCAAAAGAATCATTAAATATATATCAGGAACTGTTAATCTTGGATTATGGTATGCATGTAATCCAAACACTAATCTGTTGGGATTTAGTGATTCTGACTGGGCTGGTGACTTAGATGATCGAAAATCAACTAGTGGAGGTTGTTTTTATCTTGGACCAAATCTTGTGTCATGGTATAGTAAGAAACAAAATTGTGTGTCTCTCAACCTTGAATCAATATGTAGTCTTTGGGAGTCAGTGTCTCAACTAATTTGGTTGAACAATATGCTGCATGAATATGGGTTCCAAAGTGACACTCTTTTGATGTTTTGTGATAACTTAAGTGCCATACACATTTCCAAGAATCCTGTTCATCACTCACGCACCAAGCATATAGACATTCGACATCATTTTCTTAGAGACTTGGTCACCAAAAAAATTATTGACATACAACACATTGATACCACAAATCAGTTAGCTGACATCTTCACAAAGCCTCTTGATAAGGAGAGATTCTTCAGTTTGAGAAGGTCTCTTGGTCTATGCACTATTTGATGTGATTTGTTGCAAGCAATGTTGACATAACATCACGGTCAACATTGACTTCTGTGTGTATCTAGTGATGTCCTTTTGCTGATTTGTTTTTTTTTTTCTTTTTTTTTCATTGTGTTTTTGTGCTCCTGTGCTTCTGTACTAGTCTATGGCTGTGTCTGTTTTGTAGCTTACAGTGGTGATGCTTAAGGTTTGAAAGGCTATTTGAAACCAAGGTTGAAAGGGCGAGTCTCCTGTGTGTTTGCTTTATGTAAAACCCACTTTTGCTGCTTTTTGGCTATTTTTACTCGTACCTTGACTCGCACTTGATGTTGCCTCCTGTCCCTTATGCTTAATAAATCTAACGAATTATGATAAAAAGGGCTCGAAGTGTTTCCGTCGAGGATCGTGTTGGGCAGGTTTCAAATACTATCCAGATATTGACGTGGCCAATGTGTCATATGTCGTGAGGGTTGATGTCCTGTACTGGAAACCGACACGCACAAAAAGTGCCGATTCTCGTAATGCTGCTGGTTCACTTTCTGAGTACTAAATTACCCAATGTGGTCAAATGAGTGATTTTATGATGAGACGTGTGTTTGCCTAACTCCGCATAGGCTTCGGCTTTGGAGCGGATTCATACGTGTTCCAATTATTTGACATGGTTCACGGTCTCATGGTCACCCCCACTCAAACTTATGCTAATTGTTCTATTTACTTTTTGAGGCAATGTTGAGTGTGTTTCTTTGGTATTCCTTTCTCTCTCTGTCTTTGCCTGCAGCATCAGTGGTGTTAATCAAATCTGCACATTTTGAGACTTGATTTCCTGGCTGACTTACATTAAGAGTGGTCTGATTTCCCGATGTTGTCATCAATGTTGAGTCAACATTCAGGACAACATTGACTGTGCTTGAAGTACTATTTGCTCTTTTGCTGTGATTTTTTTTGTGCTCTCTATGTGTTTTTTTTTTTCAAAAGTGTTTTTGGGTTGGGTTTGAGGGGGAGTACTTTTGTATTATATCCGTCATTTTTGAGAATCTGTTAGGTTTCTTACTCATACTTGATCTTGATTTGTTTCCCAAACAAAAAATGTACCTCCCTAAGTTGAATTTTGGGAATCTTCCTCATGATTGACCTAATTGATACGGTTTTCATTTGCTTTCCTTAATCTCTTCTTAACAGTTGTGTATAGATCTTGGTCTGTGATTTGATATATATGTTTATGATCTTTGAAGCAAACCAAACCAAAAACTCAACCATTTTGCTCTCTCCCATTAGCCCACTTCTCCACCAATCAATAAAACTGCCGCCCACCTAACCACAATCATTACATCTAAAACCAAAAGGTAGTTTTTTTTACTACTCCCAAGCCTTGGTTAAAACAAAAACTCTTCACCTTCCACATACTATTCACCTGTCACTCTCAAACACTTCCTCTCCCGCTCATCCTCCTTCATCTCTGCACTCACAAAATCATCTGAACAATGTCTTCTCCAACAAAACCCAACATGCCCCGATTTTCTTTGCAAACACCAGAGGGGGAGCAAGCATACCCTCTCCCCATCCGTGCAGAACCGGCCGATTTCGTGATTCCAGCCTCTAAGCTAAGTGAGGGATCGGAAGAGGATGTTGAAAAATCCCCATCTCCAGTACCAAAACCACCATCTCCTTCTCCAACATCACCTACTCAACCTGAAAAACCCCAATCCGAGTCTTCTCCATCAAACCCCTCTCAATTTGCTGCAGAAACCCTTGTTAATTTGGGAACTGCACCGGTCGAACTGCCAAAGGATCTGAGGGATGATGATGAAAGCCCAATGGGAGTAGAGAAAGATACTCCCATGGAGGATGCTAGGAAAGATGTTGAACAAACTGAATTTCAACATGCAGATCTTGGAGAAAACCCCCAAAATCCTTCATCTGTTGAGAAGGATGATGTGCAACAAGCTAACAATAAGGAGGAGAAGGCTACTGATGGCCTGAATGGTGATGAGAACCAGACCAACACGCACTCTGAACGTGTTGAGAAGCCCGCAAACGAGCCTACTACTGAACCAATTGTTGTGGAAGATTGGAAGTCAGATGACTCAGAGAAAACTAGAAGCGACCCTATGAATGTAGATGAGGATGTTGTTTCAACATCGGCTGCTCATGACAACAACAATGAAGTGAATGATGACAGTTCTGATGACTTGGAGGATTATGAGCTAGAAACGGAAGATGACTCTGAGGATGAGTCAATGATTGATGAAGAAGATCTGAGCAATGCTGGTGAAAGCTCAGATGACTCTGAAGACTATGAGGCTGAAGCAGAGGAAGAGTCTGAAGATGAATCACTTGATGATGAGGACGTCATTCTTGGAGAAGAACAAATTGAAGACCCTGAGGTAAATGATCTACCCTCTGAACCTGTTTATGTAGATGGTTCTGATTGGGATGAAGATGCTGTCTCCCATTTTTTCTATGCTGACAAGAATTTAGAAAAATATGGAAAAATCAAAGATAATGCAATGGATGTTGAAAAGGTTATCAAAGAGGAATCTTTTGAAGAGTATAATTTAGTTGCTTATCTGAAGAAAAGGAACCTCTATCATTTTGTTGCCCAATACGAGGCTTTTGTTCCTGAAATCATCAAAGAATTCTATGCACACTTATCTGAGAATTTTGGTATTGAAGGGCATGGTAAACATCACTGTGTGTATCTTAGGGGTGATGTATTTTTCTTGAATGCTAAGGATATCAATACTGTGCTGCATAGAAATAGGGATGATGTTGAAACCCCTATAGAGGTATCTATGGATGAGATTGCTAGGGAACTGACTGCAGGAAAACTACAAACTTGGCCTAGTGGGACTTTGGACTCGAAATATTGTTGTTCTCTAGTCTCTGTTCTTGCCAGGATTTGCTTGTACAACTGGTTGCCATCTTCTAACAACAACAAGCTCAGTCAAGAGGCAGCCATGGTGCTCTACAGGATCAAAATGGGCTACAATGTCAATCTGGGAGAAAGAATTCTCAAGCACCTAGAGAATTCCAAGAATAGAGGGATCAGAGGCCATTTGATTCTCCCATCCACCATCTTTGCAGTTCTTCAGTTGCAGGGTATTGAGGTCAGAGCCAATGATGTCTATCATTCCAGCTTCAAATCCATCATCGCTACCAAGCAACCATTGAAACACATGACAGGATCTGTGATCTTCCATGGGTGGACCCTGAAGTTCCTGTGGACATGGATGTGGAGGAGAATATTCCTCCTCCTACAGGCAGTGCTGATGCACCAGAAAGTTCTGTGGCTGCTGCTCAACGCTCAAATGTTGAACTACATGTTGGCTCAACATTGATCCCTAGCATTGAAACTCTTTCTGCAGGTACCCTAACTGATCAGGACAAGCTGATTCTGGAGCAAATCAAAGGACTTGATGAGCAGATTTCCAACAATCTGAAGTTCAGAAGCACTCTAGTGTCTTTTCTTTCCTCACAAAAAGGGGGAGAATAGATACTTGAAACTTTTAAAGTATTGAACAATTTCTATTCATTTTTGGGTCTGTAATATTTTAAATATTCTAGATTATCTTAGTTGTCTGATTAAGGGGGAGATTAGCTCCTAAGTTGTTCTTAGTCATGTTTCTACTAACCTCTTGTTTTGTTTTGTGATGAAAGACTAAGATTAAGGGGGAGATTGAAAGTGCAGTATTCACTTGTGTTTGGATAATCTTGTCTTTCATTAATCAGTTCCAAGTTTGTGTTTGTTGTTGTTGTTTGTGAAGCTGCAGGACTACCAATGTTGTATAACATTGTGACAGGATAGAATTCAGTACTGGCATGACACTGAAGATATAACATTGCAGTTAACATCAATAAAAAAGCACATTGGACAGGAAACTTGGACTAGAAGTATTTACAAATCGAACAAGAGACGATTTAAGGAAAAAGAACAACTTGTGGTGAAAGCAAGAAGGAATATATTTTATGAAGAATCAAAATATGGAAAATTCCTTCTATGCATATATTGAAGAAAACAAGAAAAAGGAAATTGCCTTTGCTGAGATCCTATTGCCTTTCGACTTGGATGGAAGCTGTCGATATCTCAAGTATATATACAAGGATTCAGCCGAGCAATCAAAACACCTTTCTTTGTGATCAATCAAGATTTTATTAAAGAGTTTAGGCTTCTTATTTTCTGCTAGCTTTAGAGTTTGTCTAAGAGTATTCATTGTTGGAATAACTCTTTCAAACATCGACCTAGAATAGCTTTTACTGTTAGTTCTTCTAGGGCTAGTTTTGATTGTTTAATCAATCATCTGTGATTGTATTAAACCTAGTTGATTAGATCTACTTTTCCTGTCAGTAGATATTTTGCCTAAAGGCACGGCCAACATATTTATATATGTTGGCTTGGTAATAGAAGTTTCATTCATATTCATCCGCTGCCTTTTGTTTATTGTGTTGAAGACATTGTTGAACAACATTGTTGGCAACATTGTCTATTGATCTTGTTCCAAGTACCAATATGGGATCCTACGTTCTAACAATCCCAACTACGCCGGTTGGTTATTCCATACTTCTTTGAAGATTTCGAAATTCTCAACCATCAATTCTTGACCCTTCCGGTCTATGATGTTTTGTATCACATATTCACTTCAGGGAATATTATCAACTGTTTCAATATTATAGAGTACTTTATAATATGAATGAATAATTTAATAAATAAATAAAATTTATCTTCACCAATGACGAGACTATTATTTTGATTCTTATCGCAAACATGATATGAAAAACATATCTATGTTCGACCGCAGATTCCCGATGCCTCATAGTTCAAAACGATGATCTCTCCGGTGAAATTCAAGAAAAAGGTGTATTTAATATGGTGACTAAATTTGGGAATGATCCAGTGGCTAACGAATCTGGAGTTAAATTTACAAAAAGGTTGCGCTGTGCAGGAAATTTATGCGCGAAATTTACCTTTTTCCTTCTCAATTTATTCTCGGTCGTCCAATTTGATTGTATGTGGACATATATATTTAACAAAGGAATTTTAGTGATTTAGAACCATCAATTGGTAGTCACTTCTGGTGGTTTGCAATTCCTTAAAAAAAAAATTGATCAAATATCCGTGTGAGTGATAATTTGACATTCACCTTATTTCTCAATAATCGTAACCTTCAAGGTTTTGTATCTTATATTCACTTCAGGGAATATGGTAAACTATATTGTAATTTTATTACCGCTTGAATGAGTTTGAATATGATTCACCATTTACTCAATTTCATAAAAGAGATGGAGGTTACCTTTGACTATTTTTGAATGTGCAATTGAAAAGAATAATGCACATTATGATAGTAATATTGCACAATGAATATGAAATATTACTATCAATTAAGTTGGTCAAAAATATTAGGAAAAGACTAATAGAAATAAGAGAAAGATTGTCATCTTTATTTACACCACTAACAAGAAAAATAAAGTGGTTAGATAATATTATATGATGAGTAAAATAAATTCAAGAAAGTGAAGAAACAAAACATATTAAATTTATTTTGACTGTTGATTATCATTGGTCCAATGATATGTATTTCGATAAGTAGAGGATAGAGACCTTATAAACAATGCTCTTGCAAATCCAGTTCCCGTGTTAAGTAGCTCGACCGGTAGATACTTGATCAATGTCACGTACACCACATGTCAAGTCATCATGAAACAAAAATTATAATCAAATATTGAGATGCAATAAGGGTGTAAACATGCATAAAATGAATTGGTTAATTAGAGAGAGATAGAGTAAAATGGTTTAATCCATGAGTCTCTGAGCCGTTTGCATGTGGCTTCCTCTTTCCCTCCCCTTTCTTTTCTTTCATCATTTCTAGAAGACAACACATATCATGTGATGAGAATGTATGAATTTGGATCTCAGCTGAAGAAAAGGTTTCGTTTTCTTTTAACTACATAGTTTTCAAGGAGAGATGGTTTCAAACTCTTGGTTGAGCACTATCGTGCTGATGACGTGTTAGAAATTATATAGCTACTATGATAGGAAAGAAGAACAATAAGAATGAAGAGAGTAGAGTAGAAGAACATTTCATTCTATTATAAAGTGATACCATTCACTACAACATACATCATGAGCCACTATTTATAGGCTACAAGTAGGAGGAGATTTAATCTCATCATAATGTATACACATTAGTGGGGGTGATTTATTGGTGTTGTAACTTACAAGAGTTACAAAAAGGATTCATAGAGTAGTGGAGGAGGTTAATGGACATTCATTATATTATTACATAACAAATTAACAATTCACAACAAATATTTAAATAACTAAGACATCGCAAAGTCTTTCAAATTTAAATTGCAAATTTTAATATTGTTTTGTGTATTACATTCCATTTGTGCAAACCGGTATGCCTTTTTAGGCATAGAAATATTAAAATTCACAATAATTATTAAAAGTAAAAAATATATCTTGAAATGATTAATAATAAATTCTTGAAATTATGAAATAATTATATAAATTAAAAAAGTAACTATAATTATCTTAACATAAAAGATCTTATCGAAATTTTGAATATAAAGGGGTTTAATATTAAATTGAATTCAAGTCAATCATTAGATGTGTCAAATGAATCGTTGCATATAAAGGGGTTTTGGAAATCTACTGAGCAAAGATGAAAGAATTTGAACTGTCGCGACCTCCTTCTTTCTAGCTTAGTACAAAACCTGCTCACTATACTAATCTATTGGAACTTTGAAAGAGAAGGACCAAGGAGTTAGAGTGAAAACCTCAGTATCTAGAATACGATATTGAGCAAAGCCTTGGTTTTGCGTTACATCACCCAAGAGATAAAGAAGAATAAAGGCAAACGACGGGATAAGGAAGAAGGGAGGACCTTGATAGTCTAGGAGTGTAGTGCAAGACCCTTTTAGACTTTGAGAGGTACTTACTAATCAGGGAAGATTAGCTGATAAGGCCCGTGGAAGGGGAGGAAGTAGTTAATTAGTTGGGGGAGAGTAACGAAAAACCCTTGAGACTAAAGAATCTGCTCGATATACAAAATTGGGAACTTTGGGTTAGAGGGGTTTAACTAAGGATATTTTGTAACGGGATCTCAAAGTATCTTAGCAAATTCAAACCCGTGAAAGATAGGGTGAAGTGATTAGGTGAAAGATTACACCACCTTTAGACATCACTATAATCTCTTAGTACACTTATCTTTATGCAAGTTACTTTCAGCATGCTATCTGTTTGCACTGCTTGTTAGATATCCGTACACTGTTTGCTAACACTTAGCATGACATTCTGGAATTAATTCTTCCTATACTCTGATCTTAACTGCCAGCACTGCCTTACCAGACTTGTGTATCGAAAAGTTGGAACATAACTACGAGTGTTTTAAAGTCTATTTACCCCCTCCCCCCGGGGACTTTAACCTTGTCGTTACAGGGACTAACAAGAAGGGATGTTGAGTGGATGCTAAGAGGGAGAGAGAGAATTTAGAAAGGGCATTTTTGCAAGTGGGGGCCAACTTAGGGAATTATATGTGTGGTCGAGATGCAATACCATCTCGTGGAATAAAATACCACATGATCTAATGGTTGGTATTAAATACAATTACATGCAGAGTGTTTAACCAAAAACTAGGCTATGGAATGCTATCAAATTTATGAACTAACATTTTTTAATGTATTATCTATGATGTTGGTTATTAGTCTCATTTTAAATTTCATTGCAAATAACGTCTATTGTATGGACAAATTAAATGAATATGGACAATGACTCCATATTCTAAAACATGGTGACCATTCTAATCTTTATTTAGGATTTATGAAGATTGTTTGAAAAATTGGTGAATGTTTTTTTTTTTTTTGAAAAGTATACTTCATTAATACTTAAGTTTTAACAAGTCAAATAGAGCTATTACAGTTCTTAGCTATTACATTTAAAAGTCACGGAGGGCAAGTGTCCCAAATGTAATGAAAACGATAGATACTAGAGCTATTACAAAAGTCTCCGGGAATATTTCTTCCAAATGTTCTACGGCTTGCTTATTTTGCTAGATGATCCGCAACCACATTTTCCTCCCGATATACAAAAGTGACTATCACATTTGGCAGTCTTTCCATGTTTCCTCTAATGTCATCCAGTAGGAGTTGCTGGTGAGGTGTAGCTACAACCTTCCTATTCAAACATGATATAAGAAATTTAGAGTCAGTTTGTATACCAACAAATAATATATTTGATTGTAAACATAATTTCAATCCTCGTTGTAGTGCCACAATTTCTGCCGTGTTGTGATCAGTGGTTCCTATAAAAGTTGCACTTGCTTTTATAAAGACCCCGTCATGGTTTCTGATTATGATGCCTATTCCAGCATGACCATTGTCCTGACAAGAACCATCTATATTCATGGTGTAAGTTTGTATAGATGGTTTCTATTTACAGACAAGAGGTATGATTTTTTTGTTTTGATTTTTTTGGGTAAGGACTTTATTTTCTCGTATGAGGTTCAAAAGTTGAGTGTGGAATCTGTGTATATTCAAATCTTCTTGTCTGAAGATTTTATTATTTCTATATGTCCAGATCATCCAACAAGTCATAATTATATTCAATTGTTTTTTCTAAGTTATGAGGTAGCTGAAATAGAATATTAGTGAATCTAAAATTCGGGTATCTTTGTGTATTTGTCCATAAATATATCTGAGTGAGGGCAGGACATTTAAAAAAGAGGTGCTGACTTGTTTCTGAATGCCTATTACAGAAAGAACATGTATTTGAAGGTATAATCTGTTGTTCATGTAATCTTGTGGTTTTGGGGAGTCTATCATGAGTAACTACCCAACATAAGAATTTGATCCTGGGTTGAATGTTGAGGTTCCAGATTTGCTTCCAAGGTCAAGTTGGCTGTGTTGGCTCATCTGTAATTTTCTGTAAAATGTTATAGGCCAATTTAATGGAAAACTTTCCTAAAATAGAATGGACCCAAGTCATTGTATCTTCTGAATCTGGTTTGTTTTGGGGTATTCCCTTGGTGAATGTTTGAGAATATGGTTTTGTATTATTAAATGTCTTAAGCTGGTGTGATATATTATTTGTATGTTGGAACATCCCTCCCTTATACTATTTGTAATTGTTACGAATAGAGATCGAGAGAGACATAGTAAGAGAGATCTGCAATCCGGTACATAAGAACACACTAGATTGGACAGACAAATCAACCAATACACAAGAATACGATGGTTACTTACCTTGGGAAAGATCCGTCGACTACGAGTATTCCACGTTCTTAGGCTAATATCCCGGATTTACCACATAAAGATGTGTCGTCTTCGTAGACTCTTGAACTAGTTCATCATATTAATCATAATCAAAATGAAGGGGGTTACATGTTCTTATATAGTTGAGTAAATGAACTATGGGCTAGCAGGCCTAGCCCATTACCCTAGCTTAAAAGCAAAGCAACCCAATAAAAGGGAATATTCCAGAGCATATGCTGGGAATATTCTAGGAACAAACCTTCATACTCTTATTAACTAAGTAAATTCATTAAAGAAAATATTCTAGAAAATAAAATGGGCTCAAGGCCCTTATTCTTCCTTCCTGATGGCCGCCCCCTCCTCGTCCATGTAATTCGGGATGGGCTTCTTGGTACGACGTCCTCTTCCTAGCACCACGTTCATATCATCACCTTCCCCTTGGAAATGAACCTTGTCCTCAAGGTTCAAGGGGAAACTGTCGACGAAGCACTTCCACAGGTTCCTAGTGGCCTCATTTTCCTCCAAAGACTTCCATTGCACTAAAGCCTCACAAACATGCCCACTCTTGTGCTTGACCCAGCGATAGTGCGATACTGCAGAATGTTTACTGGTGTGACCTCGGGTATTCCTTCCGAAGGGTAGGGTGGCAATGTCTGCTGGAGAGCGTCCTCAGTCCGAATCTTCTTGCGCAGCAGTGACACATGAAAGACAGGGTGTATCCTAGCATCTTCAGGCAAATCCAGACGATAAGCCACACTGTTGATCCATTCCGCCACTTGGTGTGGACCAAAGTATTTGCAGGTAAGCTTTTGATAGACATGCTTAAAGACCGATTGCTGACAGTAGGGCAGAAGTTTAAGATACACCCAGTCGCCTACAGTGAATTCTTCAGGATGACGCTTATTGTCAGCCACTTGCTTCATTCGATTCTGGGTCCGCTCCAGATTCAGCTTAAGTTCTCTCAAGAGTGCATCACGGTCTTGTAGTTGGATGTCGACCTCATGGATAGCAGTCGAGCCTCGTTCGTGAGATGGGATAGCCAATGCTGGCCGACCATAGACTACCTCAAATGGAGTCATCTTAGTTGACTGATTATAGGTAGTATTATACCAGTACTCGGCCCAAGCCAAATATTGCTCCCACTTCTTTGGATGTTGGTACACAAAACAGCGTAAGTACTGCTCTAGACTATGGTTAACCACTTCTGTCTGTCCGTCCGTCTGAGGATGGTAAGCTGAACTCATGTTTAGAGTGGTACCCTGCAAACGGAATAACTCGCGCAAAAAATTGCTACAGAAAGCTCTGTCGCGATCCGAAGCAATGGTTTTAGTGATATTATGCAGCTTAATGATATGGCGCACAAACAAATCAGAAATATCCTTAGCCGTGTAGGGATGACTAAGGGCCACAAAATGAGCAGGTTTGGACAATCGATCCACCATTAACATGATCATATGCTTACCACTAGAACGAGGTAATCCAGTAATAAAATCCATAGAGACATTAGTCCATACCTGATCGGGAATCGGCAGTGGGTTCAACAATCCTCCCGGAAGTCGATGTTAGCTCGTTCTTGTTGTGCTGACAGACGTCACATGCCTTCACATATTCAATCACGTCCTTCCTCATCCCTGGCCAGTCAAACAATTGCGCTAGGCGCTTATAGGTTTGCAATATACCTGAGTGACAGCTCATGACGGTGGCATGGAACTCGTGCAGCAGTTATTTTCGCAGCTCGGTAGTGGGGACATGAATCTTCCCTTTCGTTGCGAGACAGCCGTGAACTCCCACCCATATTCATGCGTTGTATGTTCCTCTTTCTCCAGCAACTGCACTATTTTTCCCAGTTCTTCATTCTGACGGATGGCTTGAACACTTTCCTCCCAAATGTTGGCTATAGGCGATGTCAACGCCATAAGGGTCGGCTCGTTCTCATGTCGCGATAGCGCTCCAGCGGCATTATTCTCTCTACCAGGCTTATACACGATCTCATAGTCGAAACCCACTAGTTTCGCTATCTATTTCTGCTGCTCCGGAGTGGTGATTCGTTGCTCCAATAAGTACCTCAGGCTGCGTTGATCCGTGCAGATTCTGAATTTGCGCCTAAAAGGTAGGGTCTCCAACAGCGAATGGCTTCCAAGATAGCCAACATTTCTTTTTCATAAATTGACCAGGCCTTCTTATATTCACCCAGACCTTTACTAATGTAAGCTATGGGATGCCCATGTTGAGAGAGAACGGCTCCAATTCCATACCCGGATGCATCAGTCTCAATAACAAAGTCAGTGTTAAAGTCGGGCATAGCCAAGATTGGTGTCTCACTCAATGCTTTCTTCAATTTCTCAAATGCTTGTTGAGCCTCCTCCGTCCACTCGAGTTGTCCCTTCTTGGTGAGTTTGGTTAAAGGTCGTGCCTTCTCGCCATAGTTTTGACAGAACTTACGATAATACCCTGATAGAACTAGAAAACCTCGGAGCTCAGTAACATTCTTTGGTACTGGCCAAGTCTAAATGGCCTCTATCTTACTGGGGTCAACTCTGACTCCCTCATGTGATATGAAGTGGCCTAAGTATTCTACTTCACGCTGTCTGAAGAAACATTTGGATGGCTTAATCACGAAGGATTCCTTCTTTAGTACCTCAAACACAGTGCGGAGGTGCTCCAGATGTTCTTGCCAATTCTGACTATAGACCAGTATGTCATCAAAGAAGACTAACACGAATTTCTGCAAGTACAGTCGAAAAATCTGGTTCATACCGGCTTGAAAAGTTGAAGGCACATTGCATAGTCCAAATGGCATTACCAAGTACTAGTAGTGGCCGATGTGGGTCCTAAATGCAGTCTTGTGGATGTCATCCTTATGTACGCGAATCTGGTGGTAGCCTGCTCGCAGATCCAGCTTGCTGAAGTACTGTGCCCCGTGTAGCTCATCCAACATATCCTCTACTGTGGGAATTGGGAATCGATCCTTGACGGTTGCACTATTAAGTGCTTGATAGTCAGTGCAGAATTGCCAAGTACCATCTTTCTTCTTAACAAGTAGTACGGGTGAAGAAAACGGGTTGGTACTGGGGCGAATTAGGCCGGCTTCCAACATCTCATCAACTTATCGTTCAATTTCATTCTTTTGAAAGTGAGCATACCTGTAGGGTGGCACATTGACTGGTTTGGTCTCATCGATCAAGTGGATACGATGGTCATACTCTCGATTAGGCGGTAGTGTCTTGGGTTCCAATGTTACTCCCTTGAATTCTTCTAGAAAATCAGCCAAACCGGGTGCGTTGAGATCCTTTGGAGGGTCAGGAATGGTTATTTGCCGAACTCCAGGTGTAGTTAACATGAATAATTGGGCCCCTCCACTGATTTCTTTGTAGAGCATATGAAACTCTACTGGTCCTGGCGAGTGAAATCCAATTCCTTTGAGGAGTACTGATTTACCCTCTTATTGGATCCTCATTGACAACCCTTTGCAGTCCAGGATGGTTGGACTGACCGATTCTAGCCATGGCATTCCAAATATAATTCCCATATGGTTAACTGGAAGAGCGAATAGAGTTACCTGGAATTTGATGCCCTGGATACGGATTGGGACGTTGTCATACTTCTGGTAGCATTGTATCCGTTCTCCGTTGCCGGTTCGAACCGTGAATTGGTCCTGATTACTGCTGGCCTCCAGCTTGAGCTCTTCAGCCTTTGAGGCTGCTATGAAGTTGAGCGATGCTCCACTGTCGATCAGCACCTGCACCTCATGGCCGCCTATATCTCCATAGAAGAGAAGAGCCATGTTCCTTTCTTCCTCACTCAAGGCGTTGATAACAGCGTCTTGGACTGGCTTTTCAATGTCTTTCTTGTTCTCAGGCAGTTCTTCCTCCTCGACAATGTCTGCCTCAGGATCATATACTTCTAGGACCATGATCTTAGCACTGGTGCACACATGGTTTGGCACATACTTCTCGTTGCAAGTGAAGCAAAGTCCTTGCGCCCTTCTGTTACTAATTTCTTCATCAGACAGTCTTTCCCTTGTTCCCATTCCACTTTTTGTTTCTCAGTTGATAGTGGATATGTAGAGGTAACCGGTGAAGGCTGAACTCGCACTATCTGAGTCCTAGTGCTGGGAATTGGCTTATGACTCCGGAGTTGCTCGTCTTTCTTGCTTGCCAGACTGATGGCTTCTTACAAGTTGCGAGGATCGAACATACGAATCTCTCCAGATAGATCAGGTTTTATATCCTGCCATGAATATGCCCATCAAAGCCTCAGGTGGCCAATGCAGGACACGACTAGCTGCCCTCTCGAATTCACCAAGGTAGTCGCGAAAACTTCCGGTTTGTCGTAGCTTGCTCAGGTTTCATTAGCATTTTCCAGGTGGCCAGTGCTAAACCTTGCAATTATTCCCCTTTCAAACCTTGTCCATGACTCCTTGGGGTGTGGTTGGGTTTGGCAATACCAACGCCACCACGTACGTGCTTCTCCTTGGGGTGTGCTGGGGAATGATATGATATGCAACATTCAAGGTGTTGGTGACATAAAGCTCATAATGGATGATGAGTCTGTGAAGACACTCACAGATGTCAGGTATATTCCTGAGCTCAGAAGAAATCTAATCTCTCTTGGTACATTAGAGCATAAAGGGTATAGATTTAGCTCAGAGAATGGTGTGCTTACTGTGTATAATATAGATGCATCTGCTGTCATGAGTGGCATAAGGAGGAATAAGCTCTACTATATGAGGTGTAGGGTGATTATTGGTGATGTATCTGTAGCAAGTACGGATGATACTGAGCTATGGCACAGGAGATTGGCACATGTAAGTGAGAAGGGGTTGATTGAGTTGCAGAAGAAGCAGGTATTTGATACAAACAAGATTGAGAAGCTAAAAACCTGTGAGCAATGTATTATGGGAAAAGCTAAAAGGAACCCCTTCCCAACTGGCATACATACCAGTGGTGCTCCCCTAGATTACATACATGCAGATCTATGGGGACCTGCAATGATCTTGAAAATGGTGGAGGTAGATATTTCCTTTCACTGATAGATGACTACACCAGGAGAGTGTGGGTGTATGTGCTGAGGAACAAGAGTGATGCATTCTCTAGATTCAAAGAGTGGTGTGCAGAGGTCGAGCTGGAAAAGGGCTTGAAAGTTAAAGTGTTGAGAACTGATAATGGTTTAGAATTTTTATCAAGGGAATTCAACAAGTTCTGCATGGATAAAGGTATTAAGAGACACAGAATAATACCTGGTACTCCTCAACAAAATGGTTTAGTTGAGAGGATGAATAGAACTCTTCTAGAGAGAACTAGATGCATCATGTTTCAAGCTGGAGTTCCCAAGTCTTTCTGGGGTGAAGCTGTAACTACTGTGTGTTACTTAGTCAATAAAACTCCATCATCAGCCATACAGATGAAGACTCCGGATGAATTGTGGTATGGAGCTGCGAAGGAATACTCACACTTAAGAGTATTTGGTTGTCTAGCATATGTACATGCCAGGCAGGACAAACTTGAGCCAAGGGCATTGAAATGCATTTTCTTGGGCTATCCTAAGGGTGTGAAGGGATACAAGCTGTGGTGTATTGAGAAGAATGCTCAGAAGGTAATTATTAGCAGGGATGTAATGTTTGAAGAAGATGTGTTCCCATACAAGAACATTGATCATCACACAGGCCCGATATGAAGGGGTTTAAAGATTCTGAGATTGAGGTGGAGCTTATGAGAATAAATGATCAAGTTAAAGAAAACCACGAAGTGGTGAGTGATTCTCATGTTCAAGAAGATACAAGTGATCAGCCTAACAACTCAACTGGAGTTGAAGTATCACAAAGCTCACCTATGAGGAGTAATACAGCACAGAGATCTCATACCAGGAATAATACTAGTCCAACTACCACAACTAGTATTTCTACACAGGAACAACAAGCCCCAGAAGTTACACAACCAACTACTAAGAATAGAAACCACATGAGGAGGAATGCGGTACCAGTTACAGAAGAAATTAAAAACTTCCAGCTGACAAGAGATAGAGAGAGGAGACAGCATAAACCTACGAATATGTATGGTTTTAGCAACATGGTGACATATTCACTAAGTACTTTTCATGATATTGAATACCAAGAGCCTCAGAATTTCACAGAAGCAAGTACAGGATTAAAGAAGTCTCTTTATGGATTAAAACAAAGCCCCAGGCAGTGGTACAGAAATTTCAGTGAGTATATGGAAGAAATTGGTTTCATTAAATCTGCGTATGATAGCTGTGTGTACTTGAAGAAAGAGAATGTTACAGATATGTTGACAAAGGTGTTAAATCCAACCAAGTTCTTACATTGTTTGAATTTAGTTGGTGTCTCAAAGTGTTGAGGGATGCCAGCACTGTGTGTTGGAGCTATTGTCCATCAAAGGATGATAGTGATAAAGAGAAAGTGAGATGAATGAAGTTACTCCTGTTATCTTCTCAACAAGGTGGAGATTGTGAAGTTTAGGGGTGTGTTTCGAAGATTACAGATTTACAGGGACTGGAATGCAAGTTTTCAGTTTTACAGGGACTTGATTTCGAAGGATTTGGAAGTACAGGGACCTGATTGCAAATTGGAAGAGTAGCAGTTTGTTTCCTAACCAAATTAGAGGAAGAAACGTAATAGGACTTGGTTAAGTTGTTTCACGCTTCTTGTCTCAGCCTTTTGGATGATTGAGCAATTAATGATCGATGGACCAGATTCATTCTGGCAGATTCCTATTCCTTTTAGTTTTCTACTGTTCATTCCGCTATATATATGCTAAAACAGAGCAAGATAGAGCAACCAATTCATGAGCAGAACACAAGCGATTCCCAAGCTGATTTCCTTCCAGTTTCTTGTGCTATTCTTCGTGTTTAGAATAGTGATTATTAGCTGTAGTTGTGAGGATTGTGTAGTAGAATTCAAGGCGTAATTCTGGGTCAATTTCTCTGTAACTTAGCTGGTTCGAGGAAGGTTGTGGAGTAATGAAATTCGTTAATTCTCCGTGGACGTAGATTGTATTTATTCAATCGAACCACGTTAAATTGTGCTTGTGTTTTATTGCTTTGATTGGTGATTTTATTTGTCAAGTAGTTGATTGATTTTATTGCGATCTTGGTTCGAATACTTAACAAGGACATTACTTTTATTTTTATTTAATTTTAAATTTTCTCATCGTATTATTATTTTATATTTTTTAGATAATAGTACATCACATTTTATTCAAATATATACTCAATATACTTTTCACCGCCACTTTAGTAACATCATTAAAAATTATCAAAAGTTGAAAGAAATATTCGTGAGCATTCTGACTTTATAAGAAAAAAAAATCGGTAATGGTGATATAGTATACATGTGTGCATTTCAAAGAAAGGCGGATGAATTAAAAAGAGACAATTATAATAACGATTCATATTTTTTCTATTTTATTTAATTTTAGTTCAAGGACATTTTTGGGATGAAAAGATAAGGAGTTTTCTTTTTTTTTTAAATCTAACTTGGTTAACTTCTCAACCAGCTAGCTGATTTAAGAAGCTCACGTAACGAGCTTTTTATTAGTCATTGATTAAAGAAGTTCATAAAGCTGAAAAGCTAGTTAAAAAGCTAGTGCTAAACAATGCATAAATTTTTCCTCAAATTACCTCTCCAAAGAAGTTGTAAGAAAGAGCGAGTACGTCGAGTATTGGAGATAATATAAACTAATAAATTTCACATATTTCTATCAATATCTTATGTAATTCTATCAATATACACATTACATACATGTTCCCTTTCTTTTTCACGTTTCTTTCCATCTTTTCCTAACCGCGCCAGTCTTGTTGGACTCTTTCGGTTTGATATCGTGCACGAGTAATCTTTCCAGAATCATTGGTTTCAAAAAAATAAAGGCTCAAACAATTGATGATCATCAACTTTTATGACAAAGAACTCAATCATATACTTGCATAATTATACACAATTAAGTTTGAATGATAATCTCTTTTCATTTCAATCGATTGATGATTTGAGTTGCACTCTTTTTGAGCCTTGACGGCTCAACTAGCTGTCTAACACAGTGTTTCATGCTGGATTTGATGAATTACATACATTAAGCTATAATTAAATATGATTGTTATCCTAATTAAACATTAATTAAATATGATTGTCATCCTAATGAAAGAAGAACCGGTGCTTAATTAAAAAATTGTAACGCGTCACACATTGATCACTCGTAATTTGAATCTAGCTACCGACTCTATCACGTACGTACCGAACTCGTGTTACATGTCAATGTCATGCAAGCAATTGAGGTCCCAAAAACACTGTACGACATGACATGATGAAGAACTATTGTCCCATTTAAACAAACCAAGGAACCGACCCCCACACTATGTGTTGGATTTGAACGAGGCGCCATATTAAAAAAGTCGGTAACGGTGTGTCTGGAATTTAATTTTCAACGGAACCGTAATTTATGTGTAATTTAGCAATATATTTTCTAAAATAATTTTCAGCAAGGTAATAAAATAGGGTACATATTCATAAGTTGATACCGTGTATTTTCTTTGGAATTCGATGTTGCTATATGTTCCATGTAACTGAATGGATCGAGATACTCACTAATTAATATGCATGCATATTCACTTAAATGCCAGACAGAACTGTGTTTTGGTTGATTAGAGACATCAAAATATGTGTTTTGCGTACTTAGAGACAGGCCGTGGATGATGTACAAGCCTTTTATGACCCTATCGTATACGTGAAACGGTGAGAGTGCTTGTGCCTTTGTGGTGCGATCGGGCTTGTTGGTCTCGAAATGTATCCGATCACTTAGTTTATCAGCTAAACGTTTACGCAATAAGCTCCCGGGGAGGGGGGTGGCAGGCCCCCTCTAAAAGTTTGAAAAAAAAAAATTTATTGGTAATATTTTCGAAAATTTTGGATTTCACCCTCAACCCTCGGAAAAATCTCATATATATAATTTCGCTCCCCTCGAGGTTGAAATCCTGGGTCTGTCCCTGAATAAGCTTATTTAAAAAATAAATTTATCAATCTGATAAATTAGTACGAAACATAGTACGAAACATAGTCATAACAGACATTAGTAGCCGAAAGAAACCACCCCGAATGCAGTTAGAGGTGTTTAAATTCAAAATTTAAACACTACTCATTTAAGTGGAAGAGTGTGAAGAAATAAAAAAATGCAGCAAAAAGAGGTCCTGCACAATCCGCTTGCTTTATGCTCAATTCGGTCTGGTATTTGTGCATGCACGCACTCGCACCCATTTCAACTTGGATCTAGTTCAGACCGGTCTTGGATTTGCGTGCCTGCGTAGAAAGAGTTTCATAACCATACCCCATACACTTGTTAATACTAGTATACACAAGCATACCTAATACCAATTTCCCCTTCGATTCTTTTTTCAATATGGAAAAATACAAATATCAAGTCCCAACTAGCTAGCACATTTTAAGTCAATTTATCATTCACACTTAGAATTGATTACCTCCTGTATTTTATACCGTTAACTTGCTCATGCCACTTCACAACGGTGGGACATAGATAAATAACTGATCAAAGCTACCCACTTGACACTTTATAAAATATATATGTCTTAAGAAATATCTTAATGCTGACAGATTTTATTTCAATAAGTTGTCCTGATATCTTCTTATTTAAGTCTGCAATCTAAAGCCAAATGAATCTAATGGTTGTCTCTTGTAATAGTGCTAGTGGTATCAGAGCCATGTTATCAGTAAGCACATAGCTTAGATAAGTCTTAACACAAACACTGTTCTTAATCATGAATATGATTAGAAGAAAAGATACTGTTAAAAACAGTAGACAAGAGGAATATGATATCCCACAAGATTTAGACTTGTTAAATAGATGGACAATTCCTAGAATTGAGCCCAAGGTCATTTACCAATTAGGAACCTTTGAGAAATTAGGTTTAAAACAGGTAGTAAAAACTACTGAGGAATCTGTCTCACTAGATAATGATGAGTTAGTAATAAAATTACTCAGTGAGAAAGATATAGTTGTTTATAAAAACCTTTACAAATTTCTTCATATAGGTATAGTGCAAATTTGCTTTTAAACCTTTAACATTAGAAGGTTTACCTGAGAGTTTTATAGCTGCTCTTAGAGATGGTAGAAACTTAGACTGGAAAAAATCTTTAATAGGAATTATACAGTCTAGCTTGGCCCATGGCCCAGTTTATTTTGATGTTTACCCAAATTTACAGTTATCTTTATCGGATATTAATATTTTAGATTCCTTAACATTAAATGTTAAGACTAATGGTTATAATTACATTGTTGGCACAGAAACTATATGTATCTGTTATAGGATTTATTTTAAACCTTTGTTTACTTTAAATCCACACTGCCGAATGGTTGATAAACCTTTAAATGAAACTATTTTGATTGAGACTAATTTTAGCAAATCTAAAATTACTACTCGAAGATCTATTAAATGGGAAGAGATAGAATTCCCAAAAAATTGGACAATTCAACAGGCTGTGCCCTCACAACCTGTTATTCAAAATAATTTAATAGATGTTATCCAAACACCTGAAGGTTTAGTAAAAATGCAGTTTGAAAATAATAACAGACTAATAGGATCTTCTTCAAGGCTTAGTAAGTCTTCATCTATGAGATCTTTCATATCTCCTATAGACTATGTAATTGAAACTCCTTCCAGAGTGTCTACCTCTGCTAAAAGCAGAATGCAAAACTCTTAAGAAACAATACAAGAAGATCATATAGACAAACTTAGGATAAATAGGGATCGTGACAATATTGTTACAGGAGTTAACTATACCCAGAGTGAAGCAGATATAATTGCATCAAAAATGGAATTTCGCTATTAATGAATAAAAATCATCCAATTGACTTTAGTCCTGGCTCTCTGGCTAGGCAAAAGATTAGGAATGATTTTAATTCACCCAAATGGGAACCTTTTAAAAATTGGTTTTTTTGCAAACTTTTCTCAAAGTGAAAAAACTTCTATTCAAGAAGACTTTTATTTGCGGAAAACATAATACTATGATTCCGTTTGTTTCAAGATATGTGGAACAATATATTTCAGTATTAGAAAGAAATTATAAACTTTCAACCGGAAAATTTTTACAACAAGTCTATCCTCCGCAGCAGTTGTTTCAAATTGAAAAGGGTAATCATAGTTTCCTAGCATTTGCAAAATTACTGGAATATGAAACTCTACCAGTAACTTGCAGACAAATAAATAGAATGATTGAACAGCAAAATTATACTAATCTATTTATAAATGTCCTTGGAGAACATTTAACCTCTCTTAGTGAAAGGGTGGAATTAGTACTAAAAACCATTAACCCTAATCTTCCTTTAAAAGAAAAGGAAAAGGAGCAGGATTCAGCCTGTCCTAATATCCAACCACCTCCTGAAATAGCAGACTTTAAGTTAAAGTCCATGAAGGAACTTGAGAAGTTCTTAACCGAAAAATTTAAGGATATGAAAGTAACAACTTTACATGATGTTGTACAAGAAAATCCTGATTACAAACGAGTAATCAATGATGAAATCAATAAGCTGGGAAAATGGGCTGATAGACCCACCCAGAGAATGTACTATTATAGGAGACCTTCTCATATAGATACTTTACATGAGGAACAAGAATATATCTTGAATAATAGCTATAATGGAAAAAAACATCTATGAATGGAACTTAGATGCTTATGCTGATAGACAAATATATAACATGATTCATAGAATGCTTATGTATTCTACGATTTGCAATACAAATAGCAACACTGATAAAAATGCTGCAAAAATGATTGTTGCTGGTTTTACAGGACAATTAAAGGGTTGGTGGGATAATTATCTTTCCTCTGAAGGAAAAGATCATATTTTTAATATTGTAAAACAGGAAGATCAAATCTCAGTTGAGAATGCAGTCTATACCTTAGTAGTTACTATTATTGAACATTTTACCGAAAGATATTCCGATAATAATGAAAATATCAGAACTGTTTTGCAGAATTTAAGATGCAAAATACTGACTGATTTTAGATGGTACAAAGATACTTTCCTAAATAGGGTAATGGAATTACCTGAATGCAATAGTCCACATTGGAAATCAAAATTCATTGATGGACTTCCTGCATTATTTGCAGAAAGGGTTAGGAAAAACCTTAGAAAAGATAAGGTTTCTATCCCTTATGAAGATTATACTTATGGCAAGTTAATTGGAACTTGCATTCAAGAAGGCTTGGCATTGTGCAATGAGATTAAATTAAATCAACAAATTAAATTACAGAACTTGAAAGAAAGAGTCCAATTAGGACAGTTTTGTGATCAATTTGGTATGGATGTACCATCCACATCAACACCCCATAAGTCAAAAGATAAGCCGACTTATAAGGGAAAAAAGAAGAGACATTACTCTCCTAAAAAATTAGAAATCTGTAAACAAAGAAAAGAAGATAGAGAAAAAATAAAACGGATTCGAAAGAAACTTATAGTTTGTCGTCAATGTGGTAAACTTGGCCACTTTGCAACAAATTGTTGGACTAAGCGAAAGATAAACAGATTAAAAGCTAATGATGATTTAAAGGAAACTCTTTCAAAAATACTTTTGAATTCTGATGAAGAAAAGAGTAAAGATTCTTCTGAAGAATCAGATAATTCTGATAGTACTGAAGAAGAGAACTTAAAAGTTCTTGATCAAGAATCAGTATTGTCTGATTCAGAATCAGAATGTGAGCCTTGCATCCTTGGACAGTCATGTATCAAGGAAAAAGGAAACACCAATGATAATAAATTCTTTAATAAAGAATTTTACAAAGTTCTTTCACATTTTCAAGGAACTGAAATAAATGTTTTAGATGGTAATAATATTATTGAATTTCTGAAAATAATTAAAAACCAGGAATTAAGATCCAGAATCATAGATCAATTGGAAGACAGTCCTAGTACTTCCTCTGTTCTACCAGAACCACTGTTATTCCCAGAGGATCCCAGAAAGAATGAACCCTACTCAATGTCAGAGGTTTATAAACTTCTAAAGCAAAGAAGAACAATTGAAACTCCTACTTCTACTAATGATCTAGAAATAGAAGTTGAAAACCTCAAAAAGGAAATACAGACACTGAAAAAAGAAAATAAATTAATAGATCATCAAGTTTCTAAACTTGAAAATTATACAAAAGAAATTAATCATTCTACTACAGGTGAATCAAGTCGGAGTGAACCAATGGCTCAGCACTTAAATTCACAAGTAGAGGACAATTTCCTTTCAACCTTAGAAATGGTTATTTCCCAGAAATGGCATGTTGAAATTACCTTACTAATAGATGACTATTTTTCAAAGGTTTTCATTGCTCTCATAGACAGAGGTGCAAACTTAAATGTAATACAGGAAGGGTTAATTCCTACAAAGTATTTTCATAAAACTACTCACACTCTTTCTCATGCTGGAGGAGAAAAATTAAATGTAAAGTACAAGCTTCCTAAGGCTTATATTTGTGTTGATAAAACTTGCATTCAAACCAGTTTTTTACTAACAAAAGACATTTCTAACCAAGTGATACATGGTACCCCATTTATTTCAAATATCATTTTACTTGTGTGAATAATACTGGTATTACTGGAACTTTTCAAGGTTGGAAAATCCACTTAAAGTTTATTACAAAACCAGTAAATAGAATGTTACATGAGATGTATGATCATCTTACTTTAAAGAAAAAATCAGATGAACTTCTTGAAACAAGAAATAAATTTCATGACTATTGAAGAAAAATTGCAAAAATCCCAAATTACAAGGGAAAATTAAAATGATTGAAAATCACCTTTCTTTAGAAATCTACAATGATCATCCTAATGCTTTCTGGAACAGAAAGAAACATGTAGTTAGTCTTCCTTATGAGGAAGACTTTGATGAAAAAAGAATTCCGACAAAGGCACGACCTTGCACGACCTTGTCAAATGAATTCAGAATATTTAGAACTTTGTAAAAAAGAAATTGAATCTTTATTACGAAAAGGCTTGATAAGTCCCTCTCAATCTCCTTGGTCTTGTACAGATTTTTATGTTAATAAACATAGTGAACAAGAAAGGGGAGCTCCTAGACTTGTAATAAATTAAAAACCCCTTAATAAGGTTTTAAAATGGATCAGGCATCCTATTCCAAATAAAAAATATCTTTCAGAAAGATTATATGATTCAATACTTTACTCAAAATTTGATTTAAAATCAGGTTATTGGCAGGTACAAATCGACCAAAATGATAGGTATAAAACAGCCTTCAATGTTCCAATAGGACATTATGAATGGAATGTCATGCCATTTGGACTAAAAAATGCCCCTTCTGAATTCCAGAAAATTATGAATGATATTTTTACACCATATAGTGAGTTTATGTTGGTCTATATTGATGATATCTTAGTATTCTCAAAAGATATTGAAGCCCATTTCAAACACTTGGACATTTTAAAGAAAATAGTTATACATAATGGTTTAGTTATATCAAAACAAAAAATATATATTTTTGGTACATTATATAGAAAAAAGTAATATTATCCCAATAAATAGAAGCATTGATTTTGCAGATAAATTTCCTGATGAAATAACTAATAAAACCCAGTTACAGAGATTTTTAGGAAGTTTGAATTATATTTCCTCTTATTATAAAAATATAGCCCAAGATACTGCTATCTTATATGATAGACTTAAAAAGAATCCAAAGCCTTGGTCTGAAAATCACACTCAGACTGTAAGAAAATTAAAAGAAAAGGTTAAAACATTGCCTTGCCTTATGCTAAGTAATCCCGCATGGGATAAAATCGTTGAGACAGATGCTTCAAATATAGGATATGGTGGCATTCTTAAACAAATAGACCCCCATAATAAACAAGAATATCTTGTTCGCTTTTATTCTGGAAAATGGAATAATAGTTAGAAAAATTACGCTACTATTGCCAAAGAAATACTTGCAATTGTTAAGTGTGTTTTAAAATTCCAGGATGACTTATACAATCAAAGATTTACAATTAAAACAGATTGCAATTCTGCAAAGTTTATGTTCAACAAAGATTTCAAACATGATGTTTCTAAACAAATGTTTGCAAGATGGCAAGCTCATTTAGCCCCTTTTGATTTTGAAATTATTTATAAAAAATGAGAAGAAAATAGTCTTCCAGATTTCCTGACTCGAGAATATATTTCTTAAATCCTCAGGAATGTACCCACGAGGTAGAGGCTCCCCTCTTATAGAGGAAGACAAGGAAGGGGGTCAGAAAGAATTCTGGCCCAATTTGGTAAACAAAAGCTTATAGCTATGGATTCGTTACAGAGTTCTGGAGCTCAAAGCTCGGCAGAATACCAAGAATTTCTTGAGTATAAAAGAAAGAAGGAAGGAAAAATTCCATCTTTTGCTAAAATAGTAGCAGAAGAATCTGAAGAAAGTCAGATTGACTATATCGAAAATAAATATCAAGAAGTAATACTTGGAAAACAGGGATATGCGATTGGCAGACAACCCCTGGACCTTGATGACAAGGTATTTGGATGGGGCATCATATGCCTTAGGATCTTATAAAACAAGATCCTTTTATGAAAATATTTTATCAAACACAGGTTCTTGTGAGATAATACATTTCTCCCAGGGACACAAAAAGAAGTTTATAACTTCAGTAAAGTTTATATTAAAAAAGATTATATCTTCTGAAGAATGGGGAATAGCACTCATAAGAGAAAGGGAATTTTATTATCCCAACAATAGAAATCCCATTAAATACAATTACTGGGATTACATTGAAGCATTTAATAAGGTACTGCTTTATGAAAATGATAGGAAGAAACACTCCTGGTTTATAAAAATCAGTAGTGAAGCTTATGAGCAAGAGATACCAAATTGGTTTCTAAACTGGTGGAAATATTTTGGAACCACCTGGCTAATACTGCCTGAAAACTTTGCAGCCTTATTTACTGATTGGGTAAAAATTTCTCCCAAAAAAGGTAGAGATTCCTAAAGAGAATAACTCTTTATATTTCTTTATGAAATTTTCTATACCCTGGATCTGGAAATGGGTACCTGTTATCGGTAATACCGAAGATGAGATACTATGTATCAATAGAGCTTCTTATACGAAGTTCTGGGAAAAAATGAACAAAAAAGACCCAGAAACCAATCAGTTATACTGCATTGATACAATTAATCTTATAAAAAAAGGTTAAGATTATATCAGGAGAAAAGAAATCTAGCTACTCAAAAAGAGGATTCGCCTATTGATCAAATCAGACGAAAACTCAGCATGCAAGCAAAGGATAGCAGCAGAGAAATGCTAATAGAAGCATATATAGAAGAAATGAAAAATGATCTCCTACGGAGATTAGATGGGGAATCTCAGTCTGTGAAATCAGATACATCCATGGTTTCTGCAAGCCAGGTACAGGAAGAATGTCAGGATGCTTAGAATCCGGATCAAACTCCAGAAGAAGTCTCCATAGAAGATGTGTTTGAGATACTTAAAAGTACTCTAAAAAATAAGAACAAAGAAAAGGAAGAATCTTCCTCAGCAATAATTTTGGCAGACAAAGCCACCTGATGATGGGCCAGAGCACTAATAAAAGAAAAATGATGGAAATTGCTCCACAACAAGAAAAGAAAAGCTGAAAGTGACAGCATGATATAAAGATCGGTCGAAAATCTACCGAGTAATAAACGGTAGAGAATTAAAGAGAAAAAGTTGAAAGCGATAGAAGAAGGATAATTTCTATCCTATATAAAGAGAAGGAAGATGAAGAAGAGGTACACCGGCAGAAAACACTTTCTCTCAGTTTTTATATTTTTAATTTTGTAATTGGTTTGAAGATTGTACATTACGCTTGCAGTCTGTCTTGTAAGTATTCTTTTCTTTACTTTTAAGTGATTGTAATTATACGTTATTATCAATAACATTGGCCTAATGATAGGCTAAGTGTGGTGCGTGTTAAGACAAGTCTAAATTTTTACTGTTCATAGTTACTATTCATGATAAACTTATAGATTAAGGAGGCTTTAATTACTTACTTAAAATGAGAGAGATAAGGTTTCAAATGGTAATCCGGCGTATTAATATATTCCGATAGACATATGAAGGTATTGTTTGCCCTTCTAAACCGAAAGAAATGGCGTCTCTGAAACAATATTTTATTTGGTTGTCAAGAACAACTATTGAAGAAGTAATATATCACGACACCTCACACACAGGAAATCATTGGTTTAAATAAAACTGTAATTTAATAATGAAAATTTTTAAGGTAATATTTTATAATATAATTTTGTAAAAGATTTAACCACTATAGTTTTTGAGTAATTTCACTGAAAATATTTGACCAAAAAATCACATGTAAAGTTGGGCTTGTCCGCACGGAGTCTGAGTATACATGTTGACTGGCTCTGAACGGTATGCCTCCACCCCACAAGTATAAATAGATAGCTAACTTGCTGCACCAATAATATTCCTATTACATAACAAACCAGCACTAGTCCACAAAACAAAAGTCTCTTCCGATCAAAAACCAAAACAAACTCAAAACTCTTTTCCATACCACTTGCGAACATTTAACCAAACCATCAACTCATTCTTCTTACAATTAACATGGCTTATTATGAAGAAGACTCATCAATTTGCAGGTACCACCCAAATAGAAATCCATGTCCAGGTATTTGTCCATCTTGTCTTAGAGAAAGACTAAAAACACTTGCTATGACCACTACAACAAACACAACCAATATTTATTCCTTATCACAATCTCCTATTTCCTACGACTACTCCTCCGTTTCATCGGGCCGAATCTCTCCGCGTCGTCGGCGACATCAACGGGTTGCTTCGGATATCATGGGGTCGATTTATTTCGCGATTGGTGGAAGTCATGATCAAGGGTTGAAGAAGAGCAGATCGGTCATTTTTGCTCCGAGGAAAGGAGTGATGAAAGATCATGTTGTGCATTCCAAGAAGAAAACTGGGTTTTGGTCTAAACTTTTACATAGGTCGAGTGGTAAGAAGCTTAAGGTGTAGCCCGCCGAACTATTATTGTTCGAATATCATTTGTTTTACAACTGTATGTATAATAATTAAATGGTTATATATACCTTTTTTTTACTATGATCCTAATTTTATCAAATTATATATATATACTATGATCCTAATTTCATAATAATAATTAAATGGTTATATATAATAATTAAATGGTTATATATACTATGATCCTAATTAAACTGTATGTATAATAATTAAATGGTTATATATACATACTATGATCCTAATTTCATCAAGAGTTTGTGATCACATATTGTGGTGTACGTGTGTGATTAAATTAATATAGTAATACTCACAACTTCAGTCATATTGTAATTTTAATTATGTATAAAAAACTCATCAAGTTGATCAGTAATCAGTTAAAAATTCACCTAATGCTATTTTGTTAAAATAATAATCTCATTCATTCAACTTATATATATAAAGTTTGATACGGTCACGCATAAACAACGATTTCAGTAGATTCACACAAGGATGCATGTGAATGTGATTAGAGATTAAGTAATCTTTCGTATCGATTAGTTGAAGATTTGTTGAGGTACTACCAAAAAGTCGACAAACACGAGAGGCGAAATCGGGCTGGCATGGCACAAACTTCTACATGTGATGGCGTATGATTGTAGACTAAAAGTGGATTAATTTTCTATGCAATCCATGCAAGTTATTGCATCACATGTAAAATACATGTGATATTTACACAGTTTACGAATTACGATTATATTTATACCATAAAACACGTAACACACTGTGTGTTATACGTTATGTTCTACTCACTGCATCCTTCATACATTTGATATGTTTAGCTGTCATATAAAATTTCAAACATTACTGAAGAAAGAAAGTTAATTGATAGTTATCTAAAAGGTCAAACTTATAAATAGGTATGCAATTAATCCGCTTATATTATTTTATTTAACATCACCCGTCTCTTACTCGTGGATAATTTCAATCTTTTTGTGGAGGCCCAACGACTGGGTAATTAAGATGGACCCTACAAGGTTTCATACATTTTACATTTTTAGATGTCTCACAATACTTCATACATTTCTAAAAAAAAGAAAATACCATGGTATAATTCTATCCATCTGAAGTCTCGAATTTATAAATACGTGTTAAGTTAATCCACTTATATTATTTTACCTAACACTTATCAACACTCAACAAATAATAAACAATCTTAAATTTATTTACAAATTACACATTTTCACACTAAAATACAATTTTTACCACATTTTTATTTGTCATCATTTATTTAACTTTTCATCAACAACACGCCGAGTCGTCAACCATAAGTAATATTTATTATCTTAGATAACATCATTAATTTGCAAATAGGATACTTGTATTAAACACAATGATATGATAAAATTTTAGGGAAAATTTTAACTAAAAATCTTTTGGCACTAAAGTATTATAAAAAAATACCTAACATGACTTAATACAGTGTTGTTACTTAGAGAGTTTTGTTTTAATATAATGATGAAACTCAACGAATCATGTGTTAATATAGTGTTGCAATGCAGAGGGTCTCTAGTTGTAATAAAATTTAGGTAGAGTTACTGCATGTGATGGACCCAAATTTTAATCTTGGGCCCAAAATATAGTACCCTGCTTATCGGCATATCAGATTTTAATCTTGGGTCCAAAATATAGTACCCAGCTTATCGACATCCGTTATGATGCCAGATACTTGTTTCTCGTGTCTTTATTCTTCAAAAAATAATACGACACTGGGTTTACTTAGCTTCTTATGTACTATGTAATATGATAAAATTTTAATCTTAGGCTCAAAATATAGTACTACCTAGCTTATCTACATTCCGTTGTTTTATTGGGGCTCATTCATAACTCACAAGAAACACACTCGAATTATTTGGTTACAAATTAGAATTGAGTTCCTCAACTATTGAATTATTATAGTGAAATCATGAGTACATTTTTAATTAATATGAAAGTACAACACAATTAAGTCTCAAAAAATTAATTATGATTAATAAAACCATAAATAAATTATATATCCTACTTTTATGAATCCATATAACAAAAGTGATAACTCATACTTCATCCGTCATGGGGAACTTCATAAATTAGAGTGATGTGTAGTTTTATGTGAAAATTAAAGTAATGATCAGATATTAAAAACGTAGAAAAAAGTGTACTTTTACTGGTAATATGTGTAATTTGTGTGTAAAGTTAAGATTGTTTGTTATTTGTTAGAGGTTGGGTAGCTTCATTTTTTAATAATTGATGAAGTTATATGGGACGGATAAAAATGACAAATGTATGAAGTTATGCAGTTCAGAAGAAGGAGAAAGTATATATCTATCTAAACAATTTACAATAATGCTAGCTAGTTATTCATTATCACAGCATAACCTCTAAAGCTATATACTTATTCTGCTGGTTCAGAGTTGCTGGAAGTAACTATTTTTTTTTTAAATAAATACTACTTCATTCATAATAGAAATACTTATAATCATGGGGGTTTATAAGAACCCATGAGCAGCAACAACCTAACAAGTTTCCTAGCCGCCACAAAATGCTTGACAAAAGCTTTAGGAACAATACTACAAAAAGAAGCAAGGGAAGAAGCACCATAACTCAAACTAGAAAACCTATTACACTTAAAAGAACTACAGTCTTCTAGCCAAAAGTTACACATCCAAAATGAATAACAGTGATTGGTACAAGTAACAAACATAAGAATATGTTCCACAACACCAGTTAGAAGTGGTAGATCCAAAGAGTAAACAGATATCAACCAAATGAAGTCTAAGGGAAGAAAAAGAGTAACAACTTCCTTCCTTTTCAAAGCAACTTTAGCACAAATGCACAAGTAAAAAGGATGCATCTCAACACCAAAAGAACAGTCACAAGTTAAATGATCCAGCACCATAAGAGAAGAAACTTGGCAAACAAGAGCAAACAGAAGAGACACAAAATGACAAGAAAACATATCATTTATTCTCCAAGGAAGAAATGAAGCATATAAACTAGGTTCATATGCCCAACATTTCCTATAGAAGAATCTATAATATATAGCTGCCACAGGCTCAAGAAGATAAAGAGAGATCAGAGGGATGTTGAAATCTACAGCCAAGTTTTTACTCTCCCACTTTTTCCAAATATTAGAGCAGGGTAAACAGGAGAACAGAATAGTAAGGCATAAGTAGCTAGCTTTGGGGTGAAGCAAAGTACAAGACTCGTTTCTAACCACAGGTGGTTCATGATGAGAAGGTGTCCTAAAAGAATAACTAACATAGTTACCTTATCTCCATTCACAACAGAGGAACATCACTTCTCCCAACTCCAGCACACTAAACTTAATATTCTCACTCTTTAAAGACAAATGAGAAGATAAAAGGGAGCATGAGATATACAATGGGATTAGATTTTGTATATCATCATATCCAGTAACAACACAGGACCAGAAAGAAAAAGAAGGAGAAGAAACGAAACAGAGAGAGGGAGAAATTAGAAGGGAAGAAGAGAGGAAGGAGAGGAAAGAAGAGAAAGGTCATGTAGTGTCAAGGAGAAGGGCAAACCTGCTTCCAAAGACAAAGCCACAATAAGAGAACCATCTGTTTCTCTATCCATAGAGAGTTGCAGGGATAAAGTCATAGGCTTAAATGTCATTTGGGAATCCTTAAGTAAGGTATTCCATTGTTGTCATAACAGACTTGCTTTTTAAGTAAACCACTGCAAGATGCAATCTGCACATGTCTGCTCAGTTGATATTTCAGGGCATCTTTAGCTAGCAACAACATTACCCTCTCTATGTATGTGACAAAAAGATACCTCCATTTCCTTTGAGTATTCCTACACACACTTAAACAAATTCCAGACATACCAATTCTTATATGATTGAACATTGTTCAAAGCATGTATAATGGAGGCAAAGTCAGATTCAACAATCACTTTTCTAAAGCCCATTCCTTTACAAAGTTCCAAACCTAATTGCACTGATTTGAGTTCTGCAAAATAAATGGACCTTTATCCCAAAAAGTTTTGAAAAAAAATTTAAAACTCTTCCATTAGGACATCTAATAAGTCCAGTAGCAGAAGCACAAGAGGAAAGGGGACAAAAAGAGCCATCAGTGTTGACTTTAACCCAATCAAGAGGGTTTTTTTTTCCAGTAAACCAAAATAAGAGGTTTAGGAGGTTTTGCATGCACAGTCAGGCCTAAAAGTTCAGCAACACTCAAATCTCCTTTCCAAATGGTTTTCGAAATTTTGAAAGAAGTGTGCATCAGATTCAAGTGCTTGAGTACAAAAAGAATGATGCTATGACTAATAACACTCTTATTTTGGTATTTAGAAGCATTCCTAACTTTCCAGGCATACCAAGCAATAAGCATAGGAACAATGATTCTAATATGCCCCTTTCTAGCATGGTAAGAAGAATACCACCAAGGCTTAAGTCTGGTGCCAATAGTATGATGATCAGCACAAGACACTAAAAAGAGATTGGAGAACCAAAGCCAAGCCTTTTTTACCTGAGGAGAGAATAAAAGTACATGTTCCAAAGTCTCCAAGCTTTCACAGCATTGGCACTTAGAAGCCAAACTACCAAACCTTTGCATTTTAGTTTCAGCAGGAAGCCACCCTTGTACTATTTTCCACCAAAAGATAGATATAGTAGGAGTAATGTGAGGGTTCCAAAGCCTGTCAAACCAGACATCCACAGGCTTTTTTATTCTAACCAACATTCTAGCTGATTTTGTACATAAAATCCCATTCTGAGAAGGTTTCCATAGAGGCACATTGTAACGCCCCGAAAATTACACCAATTTTTAAAAGAACAAGGGCGTTAAAACAAAGACGAAGAGACAATCTAAAAACTCGAAACGAACTCAAATTCTATCAGAAAACTTTCGAATAACACTATTTTCAAAAGCAACGGCTAAAGGTTACAAAAATCCCATTTAAAACCCACTCTCACTCTAGTTGCTGAACGTCTACCCGACTCGGTACTCCAACTTTCTCGGAATCTACAAGGAAGGAAAACGAAAGAGTGTGAGACAAAAATCTCAGTGGTGTTCGTGTGTGACAGTGACAATTAACATATCAATAGGAAATTCATAACATAATCCAAAAATAATAATTATATCCTATAACGAAGCAATAACAATACAATCAATCGTTCGTTGGTGCCGCTCCTTATAACCCCAATCCGAGCCCTTATCTCTCCACTCAATCAATCAATACCTGCCATGGTACGGGGTGGTACACTACTACCTCTAAGACCTCAGCGTCTACTGCCTCGCGTCAAAGAGAAGTAAGCCAGAGTAACCCACAAACATATCGGCCACTGCCTAGAAAATGCAATGAGTATACCCTAACCGAAAGCTTGGCCAAAACAATTAATCAATCGAAGCAATATCATATACAATATATACATATTTTTATTTGAGCGAAAGCGATGCCAAATCAATTTTGATGCAATGTTTGAAAAGAATGAGTCGGAACTTTGATGCAATACATACATATATATATATATATATATATATATATATATATATATATATATATATATATATATACACACACACACAAGCAAGTACTTCCTTGGTTTTCGCAAGCGTTTTAAGAACACTCACCGTCGAAAGTTTCTCGTCAAGTCTCAAAATACGTAGTTCCTGAGTAAGAAGAGTACCGGCCAGTAAAAAAAACAATCTAAGACTCTATGAACTACACTTGAGAAACCCCAAGAATACCGAAACAAAAAACGTCACAAACAAAATAGCACAAATAGACATGCAAGGTAGATAGCTATAACATAATACAGTGAAACATCTCGAATGGGTTCAATCACTCAAACATAAAATAAAATCATTCAATCAATCAATCAATTAAAAGGATCACTTAAATAGCCAAGTTGTACGAAACAAAGTATAAAACACGAGAAACAAGTAAGCATATAAATACATAACAATTTTAACAATTTTGTTACTAACAACAATAAAAATAAAATTGAAACAAAAATATGAGGCAGGCTAGAATCGATCACAAGACCTCTACAAATCATAAATTCTACTAAGTAACCACTCAACCACATCACATGTTGATAACATGAAATACGAATACAGATAAATCAGAACAGCATAGCGCAAAACAGAACATAGATAAGATAACAAAACAAAAATATGTGTCCATGCCAGGTTTTGAAACTGAGACCTTTGGTGAACACTAACATCCACACACAGACCACTCGGAAACAAGTAATTGTTACCAACTAAATCAACGAATTTAATACACACTCCGTACCGTGCTGTAACTTTAATAAGAAAACAGAGCATAAACAATCAGAAAAATAGAGCATGCTTACTGAACAAAATAACACAGCCACATGATCAATTCTGGAAATCGAAGATTGGAATCAACAAGTATAGAACATACAACAAATACATTCAATCCCGCCCCCGCAAAGCTCAAACAAGTAAACGAGAAGATGAACTTACCCAATAACGGAAAGTCATCAAATTTTAAAAGGATGAACGCATCAAAGCTAGAACTCTATTGGTTCGATCAATGAAAAGGTTGACCAGAATAGGGTAAAACGCACAAGGATCAAAGATTGCTCAGTAGTTTTATTATGAAAATTTCTGAAAATCAACTTGGGTTCATGCGTGAAGATCTGGAAGAAAGGCGAGGATTCTTCTAACGCTAAAAATTGGCATAAAGGGTACGTGATAAAATTCAGATTGATACAAAGAGTTTGAGTTTTAACGGGTTTCTAATTAGCAGCTTAAAGAGTCCACCAATTAACAACTACTATTTAAAATAGTAAACATATAAATATAAGAAATAAATTACTGAAAATACAGGGTTTCACACACATCCTCTAACAAAATGTCAACTGGGTGAGCTACAATGGTAGAACATGTCTGTAGGGAAAAAGTTTCTGTCAATTTGTCAAGATTCCAGTTACCATTATCTAGCCAAGATGCTAATTGAGAGTGATCCAACAAACTAAGAGGTATAGTAGCTTGTAGCTCTCTTGGAAAAGAGATTCAGAACCCAATGGTCATGTCAAAAGTGCAGTTTGCCTGAGTTAACCTACCAAAACATGTTTTCCTGGGCAACAACAGAAACATCAAACATTCTCTTCCATATGGGAGAGTCAGTTAGTTTAGGAGTACAAGCCTCTGGAAACTTATCACTACAACATTTAGCATGCATAAAGGAGGACCATAGGGACTTGTTGTCTCTAAACTTGAACCAGAGTTTGATAGCAAAAGCAACAACCATATCATGCTGGAAGTAACTTGTTATAATAGGTCCTGACTTTCTTTTGTGCCGCTATTGCAAATGTTAACCAATGTGAAGATATTTTAAAGACTCCACGCCTTTACAACTCGAAGAGCTACAACATTCGGTAGGAAAGAAAAAAGCAACTTGTAACATCAATGAAACAGGTAGTTAATTCGATTCTCCAACCGAACTAAATTTATATTCACTACATTTATAAAATAAAATATATAATTATTATAAATATAATTTGTTCACGAACAGTTCGAGAATTATCGAACAATAAATTACGTGTTCGTGTTCGTCTATTAACGAACATTTTCCCCAACTGTTCAGTAAGGTCTAACTCGAATACGAACTGAGTGTTGACTGAATTTTTCCGTGAACGTTCGTTTCGTTTACACACCTACCTCTATGACGAAGCTCATATTCCAATTCGCAAGTAGAATGCAAACGATTAGTTCAAGATCACCAAAAACATCAACAATTTAAGAAAAACATTTATTCTAGATAACTCTCAGATCATTTTGTTCGACTGAAACTTCTCCTTTCCAGAGAAGCACTCTTATCAATCAATTAAAATCTCACATTGTCAACATTTAATTTACGGGAAAATCATAAACTGTAATTGGAGTGAAGAGGAGAACGGTTTTAGTATTTAATATCCATAAATTAAACAACCTTGTTGATATAACAGTTGCTAAAAGTTATAGTGATGTGCACTCAGAGATTTTGATTTCGTTGTAGAACCTGTAGTCCCAAAATATAATCAAAGATTAAATTTATATTTACCGGAAGCTCGCAAACACACAGCAATAGTGGTAAGTTAACTCGGGATGTCGTTCTCCACGGACACTTAGCATATGAGCAAACAAGTAACGATTTGATTACGCGTGCAGACAGCAAACAGATTAAAGTGTACAGAAGATTGAATCACAATTAAACCCTAATCTAGTGATGAAATCGAAGATGGTGAAAGTGTAAAGCACTACAAAAAAATCCGGATTTAGGGACGGATTTATCCGTCCCTAAATCCCCCTTCGTCCCTAGTCCGTTAGGGACGGATAGAGACGCCCGTCCTTAAAACGGGCGTCTCTAACCAAATAGGGACGGATATTTTATCCGTCCCTAAATAGAGACGGATATTATCCGTCTCTAAACTGCATTTTTTTATTTTTTACTGTTTTTCAAATTTCACCTGTTTTACACTCAATATAGTCATAGATAATATATCCGAAAGTGATAAAATTACATTAATTAAAATAGAGATTCGATAAAATATCCGAACAGAAGACTAAAATCCGAACACAAGATTAAATATCCGAACAAGATGAGATAGTGTGAAAGTATGTAGCTAGAACAACATAAATATATGAGCATCTAAGAACCAGAAGGAGGCGGTGGTTGTTGGTTCGCACCGAACATCTGCGGTGCCATCTCATCCATCCGACGAGTGATACGATCTTGATTCTCTAGCAGTTGATCGATCGTTTGCTTGAGAGGATTCATCAGCTCATTCACCTGCTCTTGTGTGTAGAAATTTCCACGTGATGAGGATGCCTGAGACACCGAGAAGCTACCACCCGTCAATGCAGGGCCCAAATTGCCGATCCCATACACTTGACCCTTAGCATCCATCGGGTTGACTTGGAAGAATATCTGGTCTTGCTCTCGAATTGTGAGCTCATGACCGTCGATCATCCTCTCCTCCATGATCCGCTCCACCTCAGTCTGCAATAGTGTAGCGCATACGAAATGAGATACAGTTTTAGGAAGATACGCTCGATATATAATATACACAACTGCAAATGTGAACCTTAACAAAGAAACGTACCCCAATTAGCTCGGCCCTAGGATCAGTCCAGATGCCATTCTTCATTTTTGCCTTGTTGAAGTGGTGAAGAGCAGTAGTGGGCTCCCCGGCATGGAGCTGAAGAACATGCAAACAAGTAGTAAGTTGTTAGAAATGAAAGCAAAAAATATATGTACAAATCATATTCCAAGTCATAAATAACATATATACTAACTGATATCTGGCGGTCTGTAACAACAGCCCGCGACCCATAATGATGCCTAGAGCTGCCCGTACCATCTTGCATCTCAGTCAACCGGTTCGCTCTATTCTTCGCCATCGTGTCCCTGACAAAGGGATCCCTCCAGTACTCCTGCCAAAGTGCCCACTCATCATCCCCCATGAACTGCGGCTTTACCCCAGCGGTTTTCATGTTGCTAACCATCCTCTTATAACACTCTGATCCAACAACAGCAATACGGTTGGGGAATCAGGGCATTGGAAATGAAGTAGTACTTCTACAACATTTCCATAAGAAGTAGAAATTACACAAGGTTAATGAAAGTAGGAATGTAAAGATAAACACAAGTACAGTGGCTAACATACCACGAAATCAGCACAATAAGTTCAGTAATGGTGACTAACATATCACCCAAGTACAGTGGCTAACATACCACTCAATCAGCACAACAAGTCAAAGAACAGTGACTAATATATCACCCAAGTATAGTGGCTAACATACCACTCAAATTGTCCTAAAATTTACTAACACAATGGTGACTAACATATCACCCAAGTACAGTGGCTAACATACCACTCAATCAGCACAACAAGTCAAAGAACATTGACTAATATATCACCCAAGTACAGTGACTAACATACGACTCAAATTGTCCTAAAATTTACTAACACAATGGTGACTAACATATCACCCAAGTACAGTGGCTAACATGCCACGAAAGCAGCACAACAAGTTCAGTAATGGTGACTAACATATCACCCAAGTACAGTGGCTAACATACCACGGGATAAAGCATTGTAACATTTAAGTTTACCCGCATCTCATCAAAGTAATGGTGCTTCATCCGGTCCGGGAGCGTAGACCACTTCTCGCCTCCTTCACCCGGCTTCTCCCTCCTGAGCCTTATAATCTTACCAAGATTTTCGCTAGCACCCTGTGGCCAAAGCCTGTTATAAATGAGACAGACATGAAACAAACATTCTTAGTAAATTCATGTAACATTTACTAATTATCTGAAGTTATGTTCCACAAATGCATAATAGTTACTTCTTCCCGTTCGGGAACAACACCGGCTTCCCATTCCAAGTAGCACCGGGTGTCCGAACGGTGTAGGGACACCCATCAGAGGATAAGTCACCAAACATGGGTGACGTCCCCACGCTCGAGTCAGTGGGAGTCTCAGAACTTGTATCGTTTGCTCACGATGTCATAGCCAGAAGGGCTACCCACAAGACGTCTTGTCCGTGAACCACCACTAGTAGCACTAGACACCGGAGGACGGTATGTGGACCTCTTCTGCCGCGGCATCTGCAAAAGCATACAACAAGTGTTAGTAAGAAAGACGAGATGAATTGGCAGGTAAAACATATACAATAGACACGTAAAAAAGCATATATAACAAGTGTTAGTAAGAAAGATGAGATGAATTGGCATGCATGTAAAACATATACAGTTAACACGTCAAGAAGACTAAAAAGTTGAGTTTAATCAAGAACCACCAGTATACACATACCCTCGTCCTCCTCGCCCGTGGTTAACATGTATAGCATTACGTATTTAGTTTCATTACAATTACATTATTAATTAGGATACGTTAACAATTGGTAATGAATTACATGCATTTTACGATTACAATTCAATTTTCTAGTAGTTAAACTTCCATATATCTATTAACATTAAAAATTGTAGATGAAAATATTAGTAATTGTTTTTATGTTAATACACCAAAATTATATTAAAATCACCAAAATCACTAAATTGTCTCCAAACACACAATTAAATCTTCATAATCCTAAATGCATTATCTGAAAATAGCTAAGTAAATACCCTACATACTTACAATCATACTAACATCATACTAGCAATTCAATTTCCCAATAAATATATCAATTGAACATCTCAAAGCTAACCCAATACGTAATATAAGCTAAATTATCTACTACATACTTCCTATAAACATACAATTGATCAAACTAGTCGAAATTAACAAAATCCCCAAATTTTAAAAAGTAAGGGTTTTAGCCAAAATACCTTCAATTCCGGAGAAAATAGCGGATCAAAGTTGAAATTGATGCACAACCCGAGCTCCTTCTCCCACGAGCTTCGAAACGAGTCCAAGATTGGCCGGAATTGTCGAGATTTGGCCGGAAATGGCTAGTGGCGAATTTGAGAAGAGAGGAGGAAGAAAGAAAAACAGTGAGCAAATGGGGGAGATCTGCCCGCTGTATATCGGTTCTAGGGACGGATAGCTATCTGTCGCTGACCCCCTTTTTTTATTTATTTTTTTCTTGGTCAACTATTTTAGGGACAGATAAAATATCCGTCCCTAAAACAGGGACGGACTAGGGACGGAGAGGCCTATCCGTCTCTAAGGTAGGGACGGATTTTATCCGTCCCTAAATCCGGTTATTCTTGTAGTGAAGGATCCCCGACCTTCCTTTACTATGCTACTCCCAACTTCCTAGTTAATATCCTACGCGATTACCTCTAACGACAGTAGGGCATAATACTACTGTACGAAGGCGCAGTCGGCACAAGTACCCCTACCCAGTTTAATGAAACTAATGTGTCACTTAGCAAAACATCACACCACGAAGGATGTATAGAGTTGTATAACCACGATTTATGTTTAAAAACTATTCCATTAATATAACACGGCATATAAAGAAGTAGCACAACAAAGTTTCGGCGGTTCGCCTTTACAAAAGAAAGTTAACTACTCATAGTATTCTACAATATGCTGGAATCGAAAATCCCTAGATTATAGTTGGACCTGAGTTAAGGGGTGTCTTTGACAATTTTACTTCTATTTTATTGTTATAGTATATATATATATATTGTTTTATGATTTAACAAATAACTTGTGGTTATTATATCAAGTAATGGGACTTGATATAATAGTCTATTTGAAAAGGATCGAGTATGTTCACCCATAAATGTTTTATTGTGATTGTGAAGTGTGAAAATCGTTTCGTTCAAAAGCATGGATTGAAAATATGTTTTATGCTCATCGATATGCCTATGAATTGTTTGGCCCTTTCGGGGGAATGTCGTGCTTTTGGAGATCTCACATTGTTATGTTATCCCTTTGGTAGGGCATTGTTATTGTTATGTAAAAGCCGACATATGTGCCACCACGGTTCGTGTCTTCGTGTGGCCGTAGTGTATTGTCTGATTGAGCTAAAGATATGAATTATTATTGTTTTGAAAAGTGTTCCATGCAAATTATTTTGGATATGTAAACGTATTAATATATATGTATGTTTGAAATACTCTGCTTGATCCGATAGAAATGTCATTGAGGCTCACCCTTGCCCACCCCTTAGTAAGTTATTGGAACGAAGATACTTTGGAGTGGAGACGGTAGACAGATGGATGGATTTGTGAAGACTTTTTAGTAGTGGTTGCGTACTCTGAGGTTTGTAAATTAGTGATGATTTGTACTACCTGTGATGGTTATGTATCGAGGATATGGTTGTAAATGAGATTTATAGACACTCTGTTGTACCACTATGAGATATTTTTATGTATTTGAGGATTAAAGTAAGGCTTCGTTTTGGCGTGAGCCCATCTCACGATAGACAACCGGTCGTGCCAAAGTGATTTGGTTTTGGGGCGTGACAAAACCTATATGCATCACCACATTTTGGGAAGCATTGAGATTACTGTAATGAGTAAAACCTTTATAATTACCACTGTCAAGACCTAATGCATAACAATGTTTAAGTTCTATGAGTTCTAAAGAAAGGTATATATAATACGCATGCACACTTGAGACACTGGATATATAGATCCGGATACCAACATGAAAAAACTCTCACCATATGTTAGAGTCTTGAGATCAGTCCGCAAGAATACGGTAACGCCTTGGGTCCCAGCACGGCTCGCCTCAGCTTGTAACTAAGGTCTGAGTCATCATGTTCAACAAAGTAATAAAGTCGAATTCGAACTCCATTTTATGCTCATTTACTTAGTCGAGCTGGACTCATACCAATAAACTCGTTAAGACTTGTTATTTTAGTTTTTTCTTTTTCTATATTTCTATTTTTAAATTCAACCTACATTTTATATAGTTGGAGTGCGCTCGCTGCAATTCAGTTGAACTCTATTCTCCCATTAATTTAACGGTAAAGCCAAAGTTATATGATATTCCTCCCGGGAACTTTATATATCAGGGTTCGCGCGTAGTTTTAGGTGAAAAAATAAAATGTAACGACAAAACATGAAAATTGTGAAAAATTGTAATTTTAATGACAAAATATATAATTTTAGTAAAATTGCAAGATTCTTTATTATTTGTTGGGTGCCGCTTCATTTTATTAGTAATGTATAAAGTTATGTGAAATGGTTAAAATAGACAAATGTATGAAGTTCTGCAGAATGGATGTAGTATAATGTAACCCAACAACTCACATAGCATTAGGATTGCTAAGAAGTCACCAAGATCCAACTTTCCAACCTATATACACAATAACCATACAATCACATTAGAAAACAAATAACAAGTGCCCACCAAGGCCTGCTAGATCACTGGCACTATCCTAACATGGAACGATAAATCGGCTAGATCACTAACCATCAATCATGTAGGAAATCTTACGGACTCGCAAAGGCACCTAACCCTCTACGATTTACCGTGACATCTTTACGATACTCTTCCAGGCTTGTACGGGGCCATAAGGTCACATCTAACCTTATCAAACGGTCGTAGTCTCCTTGCGCACATTCTCTACCGCAAACACGTCTCTTTTCAATATATTCTCAACTTTCTAAATAGATAGGGTTACATATATATGGTATTTATAAGTAAATAGTGCCGGCTTAATCTAGACCTAATGGGCCAAGCCCAAACTAAGAATAATCTGGAAAGCTACGACATACCATGGGCCATAGATTAGGACATAGCAAAATAATCTACTCATTACTAGTCCAATTAATAAAGTAAATACAAAATATGATAAATCATAAGAAATAAAGATGGTCAGCGACAAGTTTCATCGGAGTATTTCAATTCAGCTTGGATTCTTGTTTGATATAAAGTTAAAAACTTAAAATCTTAAGTTAATAAAAATTTTAGGTGTTTTTAATTAGATTTTCTTAATTTTAATCGCATACCAAATATAGTGTTTGATAAAAATTTAATTGTTTTTAACCCGATTTTCAATCTGTAATACAATTAGCCTCTAATAATTAACACCAGGGCCCAACTTGAAAGTTAATAATGTATCCAAAAATTGGTTGTCCAGGAGAGCATGAGAGGTTGGATCGAATCCGGACATATTTTTACAAGTCCAGGCCCGGCCCATGGGCGCCAAGATCAAGCCCATGCCCGGTCCATAAGCAACAGACAGATTCATTAATGCCTACAATAATGTTACACTCATTAAACTCTATAATAAATCTAAATATCAATCTCCCAACATAATTAAGTAATTAACCATCCAACTGTCTCCATGGCATTGAATTTGTTCATCTATTTTTTACTTAGAACTTGAAAACATATCAGACATGTTATTATGTATTTAGTTATAAAGAAAGAAGTGGACAATATCATTGTTTATGATACTGAATTATTTTTTTAGGTTGAACTATGGACTGCATCTGTGTGAAGTGATATGTTTATGTAATTGTAGAAGAAATATGGGTTAATATTGTCTTTCTATAATAAATTACAATTTTTCAGGTTGAATTAGTGTTTGAATATTTGTAAATTGATTTGTTTTAATTAAATTGAAGAATAAATATTGATTATATATAACTAAATTCTAAGTTAGGATATATATATATATATATATATATATATATATATATATATATATATATATATATATATATATATATATATATATATATATATATATATATATATATATATATATCCTAAATTAGAATTTAATTATAAATAATCAATATTTATTCTTCAATTTATATATATGGGTGTGAAAGGAATTACACTTTAAGTATTAAGTCACTAAAATCACCAAGTGGTGAAAGAGTGATTAATGCATTAAGTGTGTTTAATTAATACGTGAATGAGTTGAGTCATCTTAAACATGAGGATTCGTAATCCTATGTGCTAAAATTCGGGTTTAAGAGCAAAGTTATCGAAAAGAAAGAAGAAAAATCAAATTCGGGAGAAAAGTTGGGAGCTCACCGCGGTCTGCTTGGACAGAACCTTTGAACCTTTGGTTCTGTTCCGAGACCATGGTGAGGTAGGGCTCACCGCCTGTTGGCGTCTGAACAAGTGCGATTTCCTCCGAAAATTCGAATTTTTCCTGGTCATTTCATGAATACGCACTTCCTTTAAGTTGAACAATTGTGTCCCTTTCAACTTGTGTCTATTGAATGAAGAGTTAACACCTTTAGTGGAAGGATATAACTCTTGGGAAAGATCACCTAACAAGTATAAATATATGAAGAAGTTCTTCACAAGAACACACATCACATTCCATACTTGCTTTCTTTCCTCCTGCTCTTTGTGCATTCTTACACACTCAAACTAAGTTTCGTCAGACTTGGCTATTGGAGTGCAACCTAGCCATTTAAGAGAAGTTATATCCTGGTAGACTGTTGCAAGCAACCCGTGTGCACCATAGCGGGGCAATAAAGTCTTAAGGAGATATAGTCAAACTATCGACTCTTCTCGACCCTGTTTTGTTCTTCTCTACTTCCATACCCGCAGATACCTACCATATTCCTACAAGCTTAAGACTTTATCTGTTTGTGGAAGTACCTGAAGATGTCTACTCATGTGAATGATGTTCTCATGGCTCGTCCTGCCGTTCCCAACGAGAAGCCAGATAAGTTTGGTGGAAGCAACTTTAAACGCTGGAGGCAAAAAGATGCTCTTCTACCTCACTACGCTTGAGTTGGCAAACTTTCTAACATGTGAATCAAAGGTTGCTCTGTTTTGGGCGACATCTCTTCTGTTGCTACTCCTGAGGAAGCAGTGGTTATTGCTGAGGAAAACTCGAAGCAAGGAGCCTTCGACACTTGGTCGCATAGCGACTTTCTCTGTAAGAACTATATTTTGAATTGTCTTTCTGATTCTCTGTACACAGTCTACTGTACGGTCTCTTCCGCTAAATCACTTTGGGAATTGTTGGAAAAGAAGTATAGTGCTGAAGATGCTGGCATGAATAAATTCATGGTGGCTAAATTTCTAAAATTCAAAATGGTAGATTCCAAACCTGTGGGGATTCAAGTTGAAGAATACCAAATGCTATTGCATGAGTTGGATTCTGAGAACTTGAAATCCAATGAATCCTTCTTGGTGGCTGCATTAATTGAGAAATTGCCTCCTTCGTGGGGTGAATTTTCAAGTTACCTGAAGCTTAAATCCAAGGAGATGAAGTTGGAATACCTTATTATCAAACTCGAAATCCAGGAGGATAATAGGAAGACCATGAACAAGGGGAAACAACCCATTGATGCAAAGGCACACTTGGTTGAGGCCAAGGGCAAAGGCAAGAAGCGTAAGAACAGTGACGGTGGTTCTAGTAGTAACGCTTCTGGGTCTAAGTCCGTGTTCAATGGTGTGTTCCATCATTGTAAGAAACCTAGCCACATGAAAAAGGATTGTCGTACTCTGAAGCAACAGAAATATGACGAAAAGGCAAAGGCAAATGTGGTTGAAGATTCGCCTCCAAAGGCGGATGGAACTTCCGAATTCTGTGTTGTTGTTGAGTTTGAGGCAAATTTGGTGGAAAATTCTGGACCATGGTGGTTGGACACCGGAGCTTCTCGACACATATGCTCTGACAGAATTGTCTTTTCAAACTACACTCCGGTGAGCAACAAAAAGTTGTTCATGGGAAACCATGCAACCTCTAAAGTGGCCGGTGTTGCTAGTGTGGTCCTCAAAATGACATCTGAGAAGACGTTGGTCCTCAAAGAAGTGCTTCATGTCCTGGACATAAGGAAGAAGTTGGTTTCTGGACCACTCTTGGTGAAGGCTGGATTCAAGATAGTCTTAGAATCTGAAAGTTTGTAATCACCAAGTTTGGTGAATTTGTAGGAAGAGGCTACATCGCAGATGGGCTCTTCAAGTTAAATGTAAACTCGGTAATCCTTAACTCTATGAATGAAAAGAATGTTTCTTCTTACCTTGTTGAGCAATCTGCTTTATGGCATTATAGATTAGGACATGTCAACTACAAAACGTTACAAACTCTTGCGAGACTCGAGTTGTTGCCTGGTATCAACTTTAATAACCATCAGAAATGTGGGGTGTGTGTTGAAGCAAAACTCAAAAAGTCTCCCTTTCCCTCCGTGGAAAGAAGTACTTCCCCTCTCGAATTAATCCATAGTGACTTATGTGATTTGAAATTCGTGCAAACAAAAGGTGGAAAGAAATACTTTGTGACATTCATAGATGATTGTACAAGGTATTGTTATGTTTACTTGCTGAGAAGCAAAGATGGTGCCTTGGAGGCTTTTCAAAAACTACAAAACTGAAGTTGAGAACCAACTTATTGCGCGTATCAAGTCAATACGCAGTGATCGTGGTGGGGAATATGGAGCGCCATTTGAAGAATGGTGTGCTCTGTATGGTATCATTCATCAAACAACATCCCCCTACTCTCCTCAATCGAATGGAATTGCTGAACGCAAAAACAGGACATTGAAGGAGATGATGAAAGCTATGTTGTTGAATTCTGGAGTTCCTCAGAATTTGTGGGGGTGAGGCCATTCTAACGGCTAGTAAGATTCTTAACAGAATTCCCCAGAAGAAAAGCAACAAAACTCAATATGAACTATGGAGAGGACACCCCCCATCTTACAAGATGTTCAAAGTGTGGGGTTGCTTGGCAGAGGTGGAAGTACCCAAGCCAAAGCAGGTTAAGATTGGTCCTAAAACTCTAGATTGCATTTTCCTAGGATATGCAAATAATAGTAGTACTTATCGATTCTTAGTCCATCGGTTTGAGATAGGTGATGTACATGTTGGGACAACCATAGAATCAAGGGATGCTGAATTATTTGAAGACACTTTTCCTAGGAAGGAAAGGAAGGACTTGGCTTTCTCTAGAAGTCAAGTTAGTGAACTTGGTGAGAATTAAAATTCTGAACCAAATGAACTTGAAGGATCAAATGTGGGGTCTTCCTCTTCTAGAATTTTACCTAGTTCAAGCCAAGAGATAACCAAGGCTCATGGTCTTGAATCTAGTGTCTTCCCTCAATCTGGCTCACCAACTTAAGAGAACACTAAGGCTCATGATGTTGTCAGAGGAAGAAAATGTTCTAGTAGTTCAATGCAAGAGAATTCCAAGGCTCATGACATTGAACCAAGACGTAGTAAAAGGGCTAGAAAGAAAAAAGAATTTGGTCCTGATTTTCTGACCTTTTTGGTAGAAAATGACCCGAAGACAATCAAGCAAGCATTGTCTACTCCTAAGGCTAATCTTTGGAAGGAAGCCATAGAGAGAGAAATTGGGTCCATCCTGCAAAATCACACTTGGGTGTTGGCTAATCTCCCTCCAGGGATTAAGCCTTTAGGGTGCAAGTGGATTCTGAAGCGAAAGCTTAAGACGGATGGAACAATAGACAAGTACAAGGTCAGATTGGTGGTACAGGGGTATTGTCAAAAGGAAGGCCTAGACTACTTCGACACATATGCTCTTGTGTCTAGACTAACTTCCATAAGAGTATTTATAGCCATTGCAGCTTTGCATGACTTAGAAATACATCAAATGGATGTTAAAACAGCTTTCCTCAATGGTGAATTTGAGGAAGAAATTTACATGGAACAACCTGAAGGTTATGTGGTTCCTAGACAAAAGGGCAAAGTTTGTTGCCTTGTAAAATCATTGTACGGGCTGAAACGGGCTCCTAAACAATGACATGAGAAATTTGACAACTCGTTATTGTCAAAAGGATTCTCAATAAACGAATGTGACAAATGCATTTACGTGAAAGGGGATTCCAATTCCTTCGTGATGATTTGTCTGTATGTGGATGACTTGCTCATCGCAGGTAGTAGTCACAAGTTAATCCTTGAGACTAAATCCATGTTGAAAAATCTTTTTGACATGAAGGATATGGGAATCGCTGATGTGATTCTGGGAATTAAGATTTCCAAGACTTCTGATGGTTTGGTACTTTCACAATCTCATTACATTGAGAATGTATTTAGGAGATTTGAAGTTCATGGTTTATCACCATTGAAAGCACCAATGGATATGAGCAAGAACATTGCTAAACATCGGGGTTCCCCTATGTGTCAAGATAGGTATGCGCAAGTTATTGGCTGCCTAATGTACATTGCAAACTGTACACGTCCTGATATTGCTTATCATGTCAACAAGTTGGCAAGGTTCACACGCAATCCAGGAGCAGACCATTGGACAACGTTGGAAAGGATACTGAGGTATCTAAAACACACGCTTAAATATGGTCTACATTACTCCAGATATCCCGCTGTGCTAGAAGGGTTTTTTTATGCTAATTGGATATCTGATATTAAGAACTGCAAGTCCACCAGTGGGTATGTTTTTACCATTGCTGGTGGGGTAGTGTCTTGGAAATCCTCCAAACAAACTCTGATTTCTAGGTCTACCATGGAATCTAAGTTTATTGCTTTAGACAAAGCTGGAGAAGAAGCGGAGTGGCTCCGTGAGTTTTTGGAAGATATCCCTTGTTGGGATAAACCCGTGCCTTCAGTAACGATTAACTGTGACAGTCAATCTACACTTGGAAGGGCACGAAGTAACATGTACAATGGCAAGTCTAGACACATTCGTCGTAGACATAAGACCATTAGAGAATTGCTCTCAACGGGTGTTATTTCTTTGGATTATGTGAAATCTAAAGACAATATTGCTGATCCGTTCACGAAAGGCCTTTCAGGGGAGCAAACTCTGTTTCTGTCTAGGGAATGGGGTTAAAACCCATGTCTTAAAGAATCCTTGCAGTGGTAACCCAACCATACTAACTGGAGATCCCAAAACCATACTGACTGGAGATCCCAAGAATTTGGTTCAATGTGGAAAACTAAGCTGTAAGGATTCGTCGAGCGCTTCGAAAGTGTTTAACAACACTAAGAAGTATGAGCATTTCGGATTATGTCACTTGTGACTATAACTCCAAAGCCTATTCCCGCGTAAGACATAAATGCTACCTGCAGAACGGGTAAAGGGTGAGTTCACGGAACTCTTAATGATTCTCAAAGTTTGAATTTCAAATGGGGTATTGGCAGGATACTCTTGTTGAGAAGTCACCTATGCAAGTGTGAGGACTGGCCGCCTCAAAATAGAAACACACTTGTGAAACCAGGCGTGTCCATGGACACAACGGACAAATGATAAGAACCTGAAACGAGTGCAGGGTTATATTAGTGTGGGTACTTTTGTCTTGGTATACACAAAACGATGACCGGTTTAAGGCATCACGTCCACTGCGTGGCAAGTATATCCGAAATTATTCCACTAGAGAAGATTCAAAGCCGAAAGCTATCTATCCTGGTGCTAGTATAATCCGCCGGTAAGGTGCAGGTGCATCAATTCCCTTTCATGTGGGGATTGTTGGAATTTTAGTGAATGATTGAGCTTTCAATTCATTCTATGAATTGGCAATTGGGCCTAACACGTCGGAAACAAGCATTCCGATCTCGTTGTTAAAACGAATTACACTTTCAGTATTAAGTCACTAAAATCACAAGTGGTGAACGAGTGATTAATGCATTAAGTGTGTTTGATCAATACATGAATGAGTTAAGTTATCTTAAACATGAGGATTCGTAATCCTATGTGCTAAAATTCGGGTTTAAGAGCAAAGTTATCGAAAAGAAAGGAGAAGATCGAATCCGGGAGAAAAGCTGGGAGCTCACCGCGGTGAGCCCCAATTCAAAGTGAGCTCACCGCGGTCTGCTTGGACAGAACCAAACCTGTTCTGAGACTGCGGTGAGGTAGGGCTCACCGCAGTGAGCCCTGTTGGCGTCTGAACAGGTGCGATTTCCTCCGAAAATTTGAATTTTTCCTGGTCTTTTCATGAATAGACACTTCCTTTAAGTTGAATAATTGTGTCACTTTCAACTTATGTCTATTGAATGAAGAGTTAACACCTTTAGTGGAAGGATATAACTCTTGGGAAAGATCACCAAACAAGTATAAATATGCGAAGAAGTTCTTCACAAGAACACACATCATATTCCATACTTGCTTTCTTTCCTCCTGCTCTTTGTGCATTCTTACACACTCAAACTAAGGTTCGTCAGACTTGACTATTGGAGTGCAACCTAGCCATTTAAGAGAAGTTTTATCATGGGAGACTGTTGCAAGCAACCCGTGTGCACCGTAGCGGGGCAATAAAGTCTTAAGGAGAGATAGTCAAACTATCGACTCTTCTCGACCCTGTTTTGTTCTTCTCTACTTCCATACCCACAGATACCTACCATATTCTTACATATGCAATTGAACCTCCAACTATCAATGGTATTAAATTATTTCCATTCTTTTCTTCCCGTCCCAGACTAATATCGCATGGAGCACATTTATAATTTGAATTAATATCTATTGTAAATTTGTAATCGGTCGGCCCGAACTTCATCCTCCCAACCCTCTCATCCTAGCCCGAACAAGAAAATGGGCCTGGCCTTTTTGACATTTTTTTTCTTTGTTGGGACGGGCTTGGGGCTGTTAACGAGAGAGCCGAGCTTTGGCTTAATGGATCAGTGATTGTCAGAATTTCAGATCTGCTCGTGATTGGCTCGTGATCGTCGAGCTTTTCATAATCGTGCTCGTGATCAGCTCGTTAAAATATCGAGTTGCTCGCGAGCAGTTCGATAAGATCGACTTGCTTTTGCTCGTGAGCGCTCGACTCGTTAAAGCTCGAAAATGAACTCATTTGTTCCAAAATTTTACACAGTTCTAATTTTTAGATAGCTTAAGTTAGGGACTAGGGTTTTTACTTTTTATTTATGTATATGTAAATAAATAAATTTAAATATATATTAAATTAATTATTGCTCACGAGCAGATCGCGAACTTTGATCATTTTGCCAGAGTGATCGATTGAAGCTCAACAATGAGACGAGCTTGCTCGAGCAAGCTCGCTTTAATCGATCTCGAGCTCGATCTGAGTGTTGACCGAGCTATTTCGCGAGCAGCTCACAAGCGGCTTGATTGCCTAACACCCCTAGACGGGCCATAGTTACTTAGAAATATTTTTTTCTCCATTTTTTAAAAATCAAATTTAAAGTTAAAATTGCAAAAAAAAAAGAAAAATGAAAAAAGTTGCAAGTTAGATCAATAGAGAGCGACGCCATGTGGCGTGCATCGACATCCTTGACTGACGTTAGTCAGGGCAATACCATGACTGACAATAGAAAACCTGAACTAAGTTAATTATTTTTAAGTGTTTGACATCAAGTTTAACATCAAACATTTTATGTAGCGCCCATAATTTTAATTGACGAACTATGAAAAATATAATTCGCGCTAACTCGTGAACTTGTAAAAACGTTGATTACGACGACTTTAATTGAACTTAAAACGTGAAAGGACGCAAAAAGCGCCAACCGTCCATGACATGAAATCCGTGAACATAATCCGTGAAAATGCGGAAATAGAAACGTGCAAACGTCTTGCACAAGCCGCGCTAGAAACAAAGTTTGAAGTGATAACATGATGCATGATTTAAATGTAAAAGATGAACAATGGTAATGATGAATGGATGTAGGCCTCCAGAACGTCAATCCCTGCTCCAGGTAGCTCCAACTCATTACCTAAAATTTGTTTATAAATAAGGGGTTAGTCAAACCACCGACTAAGCAAGTTTCATGCACGTGACATGACCTAGGGGTTCTATCTTTGCGTCTTTTACATCTTTTAGTCTTGACTTGATGCAATGCAACTTAACCTATGACTTGATCCTTAACATAACTTGACTTGACTTAACACCTTAAACATTACTTGATTTGGCGTTAACTTGACATGATTCTTGTCTTTTATTCGCGAGCCTACTTGGCATCGTAGGTTCCACCATCGCCTATGGTGGCCATACATGGCATGACATGAATTACCGGTCGGAGTACTAGTACCCCTTCCAGCTGTAAATAACATGAATAACTTGAATACTTGACTTGGGCCACGTGGTGATAAAGTATCCCTTACGAGCCCGTTAAATATTACATGATCTTTAACTTGAATCCTATGACTTCCGTTTTATTAAATTGAACTCCCTACGTGCATGAATCCTACGTGAATGCTAAACAAAATAACATGATGGACTGGCATATGTACTGCAACTTCATACAACATACAATGATATTAAAAGTAACATCTATTCACTAATGAAAACCTACAGTAACATACTTATACAACATATACACTGAGATATGAAATGGCTTAACAAAACAGAGATGAAAGCCAATGCTAATTGTTTGGATATTGGTCATAATATTACAGAAACGATGCCGAACAACAATTTCAATACATTGCATAGTAACTAGTACACGAGACTGCCCAACATATATATATATATATATATATATATATATGTATGTATATGTATAATTATCCCACCAACCTTTTAATTGTCCTGTAAAACCAACGACAATCATTTTTGCAACATTTTTGTTAGTGTTACCATTTGTCTTACAAATCGTAGAATACATAAGCATTCTATGAATCATATTATATATTTGCCTATCGGCATAAGCATCTAAGTTCCACTCATAGATGTTTTTGCCAATATAGCTATTATTCAGGATATATTCTTGTTCTTCGTGTAAAGTATCTATAGGAGAAGGTCTCCTATAATAGTACATTCTCTGGGTAGGTCTATCAGCCCATTTTCCCAACTTATTGATTTCATCATTGATTACTCGTTTGTAATCAGGATTTTCTTGTACAACATCATGTAAAGTTGTTACTTTCATATCTTTAAATTTTTCGGTTAAGAAATTCTCGAGTTCCTTCATAGATTTTAACTTAAAGTCTGCTATTTCAGGAGGTAGCTGGATATTAGGACAAGCTGAATCTTGTTCCTTTTCATTTTCTGTTAAAGGAAGATTAGGGTTAATGGTTTTTAGTACCAATTCTACCCTTTCACTTAGAGAGGTCAAATGTTCTCCAAGGACATTTATAAACAGATTAGTATAATTCTGTTGTTCAATCATCCTATTTATTTGTCTACAAGTTACTGGTAGAGTTTCATCTTCCAGTAATTTTGCAAATGCAAGAAAACTATGATTTCCCTTTTCAATCTGGAACAACTGTTGCGGAGGATAGACTTGTTGTAAAATTTTCCCGGTTGAAAGTTTATAATTTCTTTCTAATACTGAAATATATTGTTCCACATATCTTGAAACAAACCAAGGAACAAACGGAATCATAGTATTATGTTTTCCGCAATCTTTATAAAATTCTTCTTGAATAGAAGTTTTTTCACTTTGAGAAAAGTTTGTAAAAAACCAATTTTTAAAAGGTTCCCATTTGGGTGAATTAAATTCATTCCTAATCTTTTGCCTAGCCGGAGAGCCAGGACTAAAGTCAATTAGATGATTTATATCCATTAATAACGAAATTCCATTTCTGATGCAGTTATGTCTGCTTCACTCTGGGTATAATTAACTCCTTTAACAATATTATCACGATCTCTATTTATTCTAAGTTCATCTATATGATCTTCTTGTATGATTTCTACAGACTTTTGCATTCTGCTTTTAGCAGAGGTTGACATCCTAGAAGGAGTTTCAACTACATAGTCTATATGAGATATGAAAGATCTCAGGGATGAAGACTTACTAAGTCTTGAAGAAGATCCTATTAAATCGTTATTATTTTCAAACTGCATTTTTACTAAACCTTCAGGTGTTTGGATAACATCTATTAAATTATTTTGAATAACTGGTTGTGAGGGCACAGCCTGTTGAATTGTTCAATTTTCTGGAAATTCTATTTCTTCCCAGTTAATGGATCTTCGAGTAGTAATTTTAGATTTGCTAAAATTAGTCTCAATTAAAATAGTTTCATTTAAAGGTTTATCAACCCTTCGGCAGTGTGGATTTAAAGTAAACAAAGGTTTATAGTAAATCCTATAGCATATACATATAGTTTCTGTACCAGCAATATAATTATAACCATTAGTCTTAACATTTAATGTTAAGGAATCTAAAATATTAATATCCGATAAAGATAATTGTAAATTCGGATAAACATCAAAATAAACTGGACCATGGGCCAAACTAGACTGTATAATTCCTATTAAAGATTTTTTCCAGTCTAAGTTTCTACCATCTCTAAGAGCAGCTATAAAACTCTCAGGTAATCCTTCTAAGGTTAAAGGTTTAAAAGCAATTTGCACTAAACCTATATGGAGAAATTTGTAAAGGTTTTTATAAACAGCTATATCTTTCTCACTAAGTAATTTTATTACTAATTCATCATTATCTAGTGAGACAGATTCCTCAGTAGTTTTTACTACCTGTTTTAAACCTAATTTCTCAAAAGTTCCTAACTGGTAAATAACCTTAGGTTCAATTATAGGAATTGTCCATCTATTTAATAAGTCTAAATTCTGAGGGATATCATATTCCTCACGTCTACTGTTTTTAACAGTATCTTTTCTTCTAATCATATTCATGATTAAAAATAGTGTTTGTGTTAAGACTTATCTAAACTATGTGCTTACTGATAACTTGGCTCTGATACCACTTCGGTTCATGGATCACAAAACCGCTTGATCCATACATTACTAATTTCAAGCAAGAACCATTAGATTAATCTGGCTTCAAATTACAGACTTTAAATAAGAAGATATCAGGATATATTACTGGGATAGAATCTGTCAATATTAAGATAGAATCTGGCTTCATATGTCTATCAGAATATATTAATACGCCTGATTCCAATTCCAAACCTTAGCTTTCTTATTTTCAGTCAATAATAGAAGTCTTTTAATCTATAATTCTGCCGTGAATAGTAACTATGAATAGTGATCGATGAACAGTAAAACCTTTTTTTTGTCATAATTATAGTAAATACATAATTTAAACTTGTCTTAACACAAATCACACTTAGCCTATCATTAGGCCGATGTTATTGATAGTTAAAAATATTACAAACTGAAGAGTAAAGAAGAAACAACTTACATACAATATGGACTGCACGCGTATTTTACAAACTTCGGATATATTACAAATTTCAAAATATAAAACTGAGAGGAAGTGTTTTTTCGCCGGTGCTTTCGTCTTCATCTTTCCCCTCTTTATGTAGGATAGAAATTATCCTTATGCTGTCATTTTCAGCTTTTTCTCTTTAATTTCCTTCCGTTTATCACCCGATAAGTTTCTGACCGTTCTTTACATTATGGCTGTCACTTTTAGCTTCTCTTTTTATTGTGGAGCAATTTCCATCATCCTTCTTTTATTAGTGCTCTGGCCCATCATCAGGTGGCCTTATGCGCGTAATCATTCTTTGAGGAAGATTCTTCCTTTTCTTTGTGCTTATTTTTTAGAGTACTCTTGAGTATCTCAAATACATCTTCTATGGAGACTTCTTCTTGGGTTTCATCCGGATTCTGAGTATCCTGATAGTCTTCCTGTACCTGGCTTGCAGAAGCCATGGATGTATCTGATTTCACAGAATGAGATTCCCCATCTAATTTCTGTAGGAGATCTTTTTTCATTTCTTCTATGTATGCTTCTATTAGCATTTCTTTGTTGCTATCCTTTGCTTGCATGCTGAGTTTTTGCCTGATTTGATCAATGGGCGAATCCTCTTTTTGGGTAGCTAGATTTCTCTTCTCCTGATATAATTTTATCCTTCTTTCTATAAGACTAATTGTATAAGTAGAGTATAACTGATTTGTTTCTAGGTCTTTTTTGTTCATCTTTTCCCAGAACTTCGTATAAGAAGATCTATTAATACATGGTATTTCATCTTCGGTATTACCGATAACAGGTACCCATTTCCAAATCCAGGGTATTGAAAATTCCATAAAGAAATATAAGGAGTAATTCCCTTTAGGAATTTCTGCCTTTTTGGGAGAAATTTTTACCCAATCTGTAAAAAAGGCTGCAAAGTTTTCAGGCAATATTAGCCAGGTAGTTCCAAAATATTTCCACCAGTTTAGAAACCAGTTTGGTATCTCCTGCTCATAAGCTTCACTACTGATTTTTATAAACCAGGAGTGTTTCTTCCTATCATTTTCATAGAGCAGCACCTTATTAAATGCTTCAATATAATCCCAGTAATTGTATTTAATGGGATTTCTATTGTGGGATAATAAAATTCCCTTTCTCTGAAGGGTGCTATTCCCCATTCTTCCGAAGATATAATCTTTTTAATATATATTTTGCTGAAGTTATAAACTTCTTTTTTGTACCCCTGAGAAGTGTGTTATTTCACAAGAACCGGTATTTGATAAAATATTTTCATAAAAGGATCTTGTTTTATATGATCCTAAGGCATATGATGCCTTATCCAAATACCTTGCCATCAAGGTCCAGGGATTGTCTGCCCATCGCATATCCATGTTCTCCAGCAAAAGTATTACTTCATGATATCGATTTTCGATGTAGTCAATCTGACTTTCCTCAGATTCTTCTGCTACTATTTTAGCAAAAGATGGAATCTTTCCTTCCTTTTTTCTTTTATACTCAAGGAATTCTTGGTATTTTGCCAAGCTTTGAGCTCCAGAACTCTGTGATGAATCCATAGCTATAAGCTTTTGTTTTCCAAATTGGGCCAGGATTCTTTCTGGTCCCCTCCCTCCTCTTCCTATATAAGAGGGGGAGCCTCTACCTCATGTGTACATTCCTGAAAAAATTAAGAAATATATTCTCGAGTCAGGAAATCTGGAAGACTATTTTCTTCTCCTTTTTTATAAATAATTTCAAAATCGAAAGGAGCTAAATGAGCTTGCCATCTTGCAAACATTTGTTTGGATACATCATGTTTGAAATCTTTGTTGAACATGAACTTTGCAGAATTGCAATCTGTTTTGATTATAAATCTTTGGTTGTATAAGTCATCCTGGAATTTTAAAACACACTTAACAATTGCAAGTATTTCTTCGGCAATGGTGGCATAATTTTTCTGACTATTATTCCATTTTTCGGAATAAAAACGAACAAGATATTCTTGTTTATTATGGGGGTCAATCTGTTTAAGAATGCCACCATATCCTATATCTGAAGCGTCTGTCTCAACAGTTTTATCCCAAGCGGGGTTACTTATCATAAGGCAAGGCAATGTTTTAACCTTTTCTTTTCTTACAGCCTGAGTGTGATTTTCAGACCAAGGCTTTGGATTCTTTTTAAGTCTATCATATAAGATAGCAGTATCTTGGGCTATATTTTTATAATAAGAGGAAATATAATTTAAACTTCCTAAAAACCTCTGTAACTGGGTTTTATTAGTTATTTCATCAGGAAATTTATCTGCAAAATCAATGCTTCTATTTATTGGAATAATATTACTTTTTTCTATATAATGTCCCAAAAATCTTATCTTTGTTTGAAATAAGGACATTTTTGGTTTTGATATAACTAAACCATTCTGTATAACTATTTTCTTTAAAATGTCCAAGTGTTTGAAATGGGCTTCAATATCTTTTGAGAATGCTAAGATATCATCAATATAGACCAATATAAACTCACTATAAGGTGTGAAAATATCATTCATAATTTTCTGGAATTCAGAAGGAGCATTTTTTAGACCGAATGGCATGACATTCCATTCATAATGTCCTATTGGAACATTGAAGGCTGTTTTATACCTATCATTTTGGTCAATTTGTACCTGCCAATATCCTGATTTTAAATCAAATTTTGAGAAAAGTATTGAATCATAAAGTCTTTCTAAAAGATCCTTTTTATTTGGGATAGGATGCCTAATCCATTTTAAAACCTTATTAAGAGGCTTTTAATTTATTACCAGTCTAGGAGCTCCTCTTTCTTGTTCACTATGTTTATTAACATAAAAAGCTGTACAAGACCAAGTAGATTGAGAGGGACTTATCAAACCTTTTCGTAATAAAGATTCAATTTCTTTTTTACAAAGTTCTAAATATTATGAATTCATTTGGCAAGGTCTTGCCTTTGTCGGGATTCTTTTTTCATCAAAGTCTTCCTCATAAGGAAGACTAACTACATGTTTCTTTCTATTCCAGAAAGCATTAGGATGATCATTGCAAATTTCTAAAGAAAGTTGATTCTCAATCAATTTAATTTTTCCTTGCAATTTGGGATTCTGTAATTTTTCTTCAGTAGTCAAGGAATTTATTTCTTGTTTTAAGAAGTTCATCTGGTTCTTCTTTAAAGTGAGATGATCATACATTTCATGTAACATTCTATTAACTGGCTTTGTAATAAATTTTAAGTGGATTTTCCCACCTTGAAAAGTTCCAGTAATACCAGTATTATCCATGTAGGTAAAAGGATAAATTTTTGAAATAAAATGAGTACCAAGTATTACTTGATTAGAAATATCTTTTGTTAGTAAAAAACTAGTTTGAATGCAATTTTTATCAATACAAATATAAGCTCTAGGACGCTTATATTTTACATTTAATTTTTCTCCTCCAGCATGAGAAAGAGTATGCGTAGTTTTATGAAAATACTTTGTAGGAATTAATCCTTCCTGTATTACATTCAAATCTGATCCACTATCTATGAGAGCAGTAAAATCCTTCGAAAAATAGGCATCTATTAATAGGGTAACTTTAATATACCACTTTTGGAATATTGCCATTTCTAAAGTTGAAAGAAAATTATCATCCACCTGTGAATCAAAATGATGAGCTATTGGTTTACTCCGACTTGATTCACCAGTAGCAGAGTGATTAGTTTCTTTTGTATAATTTTCGAGTTTAGAAACTCGATAGTCTATTAATTTGTTTTCTCTTTTTAGAGCCTGTATCTCCTTTTTAAGGTTTTCAACTTCTATTTCTAAATCATGAGTAGAAGTAGGAGTTTCAACTGTTCTTCTTTGCTTTAGAAGTTTATAGACTTCTGACATAGAGTAGGGCTCATCTTTTCTAAAATCTTTTGGAGAAACCATCGGTTCAGGTAAGACCGAAGAAGTGCTGGGAGCATTTTCAATTTGATCTATAATTTTAGATCTTAACTCCTGGTCTTTAATGGTTTTTAGAAATTCAATAAGATTATTGCCATCCAAAATATTTAATTCGGTCCCTTGAAATTGCGAAAGAATCTTGTAAAATTCTTTATTAAAGAATTTATCATTATCTGTGTTTCCTTTTTCCTTGATACATGGCTGTCCAAGGATACAAGGTTCACAATCTGATTCTGAATCAGACAATACTGATTCTTGATCAAGAACTTTCAAGTTCTCTTCTTCAGTACTATTAGAAGTATCTGATTCTTCAGAAGAGTCTATACTCTTTTCTTCATCAGAATTCAAGAGTATTTTTGAAATAGTTTCTTTTAAATCATTATCAGCTTTTAATCTGTTTATTTTTCGCTTGGTCCAACAATTTGTTGCAAAGTGACCAAGTTTACCACATTGGCGACAAACTATAAGTTTCTTTCGAATCCGTTTTCTTTCTTCTCTATCTTCTTTTCTGTGTTTACGGATTTCTAATTTTTTAGGAGAGTAATGTCTCTTCTTTTTTCCCTTATAGGCCGACTTATCTTTTGACTTATGGGGTTTTGATGTGGATGGTACATCCATACCAAATTGGTCACAGAACTGTCCCAACTGGGCTTTCTCTTTCAAATTCTGTCTTTTAATTTGTTGGTTTAATTTAATCTCATTACATAAGGCTAAGCCTTCCTGTATGCAAGTTCCAATTAACTTGCCATAAGTATAATCTTCATAAGGGATAGAAACCTTATCTTTTCTAATGTTTTTTCTAACCCTTTCTGCGAATAATGCAGGAAGTCCATCAATAAATTTTGATTTCCAATGTGGACTATTACATTCAGGTAACTCCATTACCCTATTTAGGAAAGTATCTTTATACCATCTAAAATCAGTCAGTGTTTTGCATCTTAAATTCTGCAAGACAGTTCTGATATTTTCGCTATTATCGGAATATCTTCCAGTAAAATGTTCAATAATAGTTACTACTAAAGTATAAACTGCATTCTCAACTGAGACTTGATCTTCCTGTTTTACAGTATTAAAAATATGATCTTTGTATGTATGTATGTATGTATGTATGTATATATATGTGTATATATATATATATATAAAAGTTTATAAATTTTTTTTTCCATTTTACACCAAAAAGTTTATAAAAAATTTCACTTAACACAAAGGTTTGATGGCAATTAAGTTACCGTTAAATTATTTTTAAATTACACCAAAACCTTTGAAAAAATTGTACTCTCCACCAGAACCTTTCTATATAATAATAATAATTTTTTTTTTGAAAAATTTAAAATTTTATTCCAATCAAAAGAATACCAGAAGTGTTCCGGAAAACAAGGATTACTATGCGAGTCACAAACCAACAACGACACTTTACTTTACAACCACAAATGCTAAACAATAAACCTCATATCCCATATAATTATAGTTAATGTTGTTGTCGTCGTCGTCGTTATTGTCTACCAATATAAACAATATTAACGAGCATCCATTAAACTTAATATAAACAATATTAACGAGCATCCATTAAACTTAAGATAGAATGATCAACTCTTTTCACTCACTCCATAAACATGATACACTAGTGTATTTTGTCTACCAAACACACTTTCTTCCTTTGTTTGCTAAATATAACAATAATTTTCTTTTATGATAAATATATCAATAAGATACTGCATAATTATATGGTGAATGTCAAATTCTAGAGTACACGGATAATAAATGACAAAATTTATTAGTATATTAATTGTCATTCATATGTTTTCTTCTATCTATAAAACTAAGTGTTCGAACTCTCTTAACATTCCATCCTTCCTAGTTGCTTCAATAAAATTACAAAAAAGAAGGCACCAAAATTGTATGCTCGTTCCACATATATGAGTAGGTTTGTGTTGTTTTTTACATCCAAACCCAGGAAGATACACAATTGACATAGGCACATATGCAGTGCCTTAAATCTCTACACTGAACCAACAAATTCTATGAAGAATTTGATTGGAAAATGCAAAAGTCACGCCGAGTACGATGCATAATCCAACCACCACTATACCAGCAACCCCAAACAATTCATGCGAACATCTATTTTGATAACTAAAACCAGTCAAGAAAGGTTCTGGTGTGATTTTAAAAACTGAAGAAAAGTTTTGGTAGGGGGTGCAAATTTTTTAAAAGGTTTTAGTGTGATTTAAAATACAAACTTAACGACCGTTAATTTTTAGTGTAACGTCAAAATTTTACTAAACGTTTTCGTGTGAAATGAAAAAAAAAAAAAGATTATGGAGTAAGTTTAAAAACGAGTAAAAGTTATTAGTGCAAATTTTTTTTCCTCATTTAAAAATATGCATTTCTTGCTGAAATGAATTAACTTTTGGTTTCTTGCAATAGGGGATAAAAGGAAAAATATGTAGTAAATTATCTCATATTGAAATTTTGAATGTAGCCGGGACGTTAATCTTTTTAATTTCCCTTTCGATGAACATGGTCATGGAATTCAGTCCCGAAGAAAAAAGTTGAGATATTTAAAATCAGCTTTGAAACTTGTTTCTTTAAGAATAATCATTACATGGGCACTTTGCTAATTCATGATCCCATCCATTTTTCTTTCCTCGCTCTCTTTTGACTCTCAAAAGAGATGCTTTAGAAGATTCGTGGTGAATTTGGATTGGAACAGGAAATTAGAAATTGGTAGGACACTTCTAAAAGCTCTGCCACTTAGATTGGTCGTTGACATATAGGATATGTTTATGAAAGTTTGAATCTTTAGAATTTAGAATTTGACATATAGGATATGTCAAGTAAACACACTAATCAAAGTTTGAATCTTTGGAATTTAGCTAGGTCACAATGTAACCATCATTAATGTTGAGTAGCTTGCGCCATTTGGTGCATTTTACATGAACGTGGTTAGAAGTAATTGTAGGAATTTGCATTTTAGTAAAGTTGACCAGCCGTATCAAAGTAACTGTTAATCACAATCAATCAATAACAAAACAATAATCCAATTCCAATCAAATAACTTCGAAACTCCGATCAAACACAAAATGCATAAACTGAACAATGATACAAGTGTTTACGTGGTTCGGCAAATGCCTACATCCACGGAAGCAACCAGAGAATCTTTATTGATCAATACACGAACATATTACAATAAGCTTCAATCGAAACTTGCAGAGAAGAGAGAAAATGGAGAAGAATGAAGAACAGAAGAAAATGAAAGTGACAGTTAAGTTTGTTATAGAAGAAAACGTAATCCTCTACAGTAGAAATGTTATTCTATTTATACTCCTTTGTTTCCATCTTCTTATGTCACTTCACGTGTCATCATCCAATCACAGATCGACACCTCACCCGGACTAAGTGGAAACGCGCTTTTAATTAGCTTGTTACGTTTTTTTAATCTTCTTCCTTCTTCTCAATGCACAACAACAGAACAAGAACATAAATTATGTTCTTTCTTCCTATTTTATTCAACCTTTCAACGCCAAATTCAATCTACTCCACAAATCTCCACCTTAGATTAAATTCCTCGCTGATTAACTCCAAGACACTCCTTAAGGTTGGAGCAAACCCTTCTGCACTTTCATCAGGGAAGAACACAACTGGAACTTTGTTGTTGGAACAGCTTTTGTCAAGCTATCTGACATGTTCACAGAAAAGTGAGTCTTTTCCACCTTAACGCATCCTTCAGCAATGACATCTCTGATGTAATACAACCTCACATCAATGTGCTTAGTCCTCTCATGATACACTTGATGTTTTGCTAGCTGAATAGCACTCTGATTGTCACAGAAGATAGTAACACAATCTTGTTTATAACCAAGCTCTTTCAACAAACCTTTAAGCCATATAGCTTCCTTGATTGCTTCAGTGAGTGCAATAAACTCTGCCTCAGTAGTAGATAATGCCACCACAGGTTGTTGAGAGCTTTTCCAACTGATAGTTGTCCCATAAAGAGTGAAAACATAACATGTATTTGACTTTCTTGTATCTAGATTAGCTGCAAAATCTGCATCCACATAGCCTACTAAAGGTTGATCAATCTTCTCTGCAACATTAAAATATAAACCATGATCTGTAGTCCCCTTTAAGAATCTCATTACACCTTTTACTACTTCCCAATGAGTATATCCATGATTGCTCATGAACCTACTGATAACACTCATAGCATAAGCCAAATCAGGTATGCAACACACCATTGTGTACATGATTCTTCCAACTGCACTAGCATATGGTATTGTTTGCATTCTCTGAATTTCCTCTTCACTGGTTGGACATTGATTAGCTGAGACTTTAATACTTTGACTAATAGGAACTAATGCTGGTTTAGACTCATGCATTTTGAATTTGTGCAGTACCTTGGTCAGATAACTCATATGTGTAAGTGTAGTAACTCTTTGATCATTGCTCCTGCAGATATCCATGCCTAGTATTCTCTTTGCATATCCAAGATCCTTCATCTCAAATTCCTTATTGAGATCTGTTTTTACTTGATCAATCATGGACTTGCATTTGCCAACAATCAATATATCATCAACATACAGCAACAGATATAGAAAACATGTATTCTGATCACCTTTCTGATAGATACAACTATCATAACAGCTCCTCATAAACCCCAAAGAAGTAACAAACTCATCAAATCTCTTATACCACTGCCTTGGTGATTGCTTGAGACCATACAGGGATTTCTTGAGTAAACAAGCCTTAGTGATTGCATTATTCACTTTAACTCCATCAGGTGTGTGTGTGTGTGTGTGTGTGTGTGTGTGTATATATATATATATATATATATATATATATATATATATATATATATATATATATATATATATCTTCTTCAAGATTTCCAGAAGAAATGTTGTCTTAACATCCATCTACTGTAGATATAAACCAAACTGTGTAACTATTGACAACAAAATCATGATTGAAGTATGCCTCACAACTGGAGATAATATTTCATTATAATCTATCCCATCTCTTTGTGTAAATCCTTTAGCTACAAGTCTAGCTTTATATCTCACAGACCCACCAATTAATTGCAGACTCATCTTTCTTCTTGAATATCCATTTGCATCCCACTAACTTTGCATTCTTAGGTGTTGAGACAATACTCCATGTATTGTTCTTATGTAGCGAATCAAGCTCCTCTTTAATAGCATTCGGCCAGTGGTGTTTCTTCCTGAAACAACTTCTGTGTAGTTGTTTGGTTCAGGGTAGCATAGATCTTCATCTATGCTCAAAGCATAAGAAATCATGTAAGATTTACATACTCTACCAAAACCAAACATATCAAGTGCATGTCTAGTTGGTCTTCTTGCTCTTTTCAGTACTCTGTGTATTTACATGATCAATATCACCTGTAGATGTGTCAGTTTCATGATGAACTTGAGTGTCAGAATTCTGTATTTCATTGATAGACTCCACCTCAACCTTGATATCATCATGAATTTCATCAGAGATTACTCCATCAGATGCCTCATTAATAGGATACACAAGTAACTCATTGTTAGCTCCATCTGTAGGTTTGAGTGGCATGATTTCTTCATTAAAGATTACATTCCTGCTCAGTATGCATTTCTTTTGATCTACACTCCATAGTTTATACCCTTTAACACCAGTATGATACCCAAGAAACACACATCTCAGAGCCCTAGCATCAAGCTGGTCTTGTTTAACATGCACCAGACCAAGAAAACCAAACACTTAAGTGATCATACTTAGATGCATGACCAGACCACATCTCTTCAGGTGTTTTAAACTTCAGAGCAGATGTAGGACTTTTATTTATAAGATAGCATGCAGTATTAGCTGCTTCTCCCCAAAATCTTTTACTAAGCCCTGAGTTGACCAACATACACCTTATTCTTTCAAATATTGTCCTGTTATACCTCTCAGCAACTCCATTTTGTTATGGTGTAGCTGGTATAGTTCTATGTCCGATCAAACACAAAACGCATAAACTGTACAATGACACAAGTGTTTACGTGGTTCGGCAAATGCCTACATCCACGGGAGCAACCAGAGAATCTTTATTGATCAATACATGAACGTATTACAATAAGCTTCAATCGAAACTTGTAGAGAAGAGAGAAAACGGAGAAGAATGAAGAACAGAAGAAATGAAAGTGCAGTTAAGTCTGTTATAGAAGAAAACGTAATCCTCTACAGTAGAAACGCTATTCTACTTATACTCCTTTGTTTCCATCTTCTTACGTCACTTCACGTGTCATCATCCAATCACAGATCGACACCTCACCCGGACTAAGTGGAAACGCGCTTTTAATTAGCTTGTTACGTTTTTTTAATCTTCTTCCTTCTTCTCAATGCACAACAACAGAACAAGAACAGAAACCATGTTCTTTCTTCCTCTTTTCTTCAACCATTCAACACCAAATTCAATCTACTCCCCAGTAACAAATCGCTTGCATCAACATACAAAGAGTACATCAAATTTTTTATTAAGTTTGTGTACCTGTAAATATTTGTGTAAGACTTTATTGATGGTGCATGTCGTGGGGTTTGACATATGTAATAATGGATATATAGTTTATTTATAACTTTGATGATTTTAATCTAAGGGCAGGTTTACGTATAATTAAAAACAAACAAAAGCAAAGTTGGAAATAAAATGTTGAATTATAATAATGACGGTAGGTTTGACTGTTAGATGTAAAAGAAGGACAACTTTTCATTCACTAGGAATTTGGATTAGAACAGAAAATTAGATTGGTTAACCAAAGTTTAGGACCCGCTTAGGATTAAGCAAGCGGCAAAGAAGAGACCAGAGTTCGAAAATTAGTAATAATTCTGGGAAACACAAGTCCAAGTTCATCACATAAGATAAGCCAGCGGACAAAAGTTCTTCACCTAATAAAGCAAATAAGGAATATGACTCCATTGAAATTTGGGAAAACATATTCTGCTTAATTATAATATAAAATCCCCAAAAGCCAGATATAAAGATAAGACACATACTAACACATTTTCAATTTTACAATATAAGTACACACACCTTAAAGGATTAAACCTGATGAAAGCATTAATCACCAGTTATTCGGTTGTAGCCATTATTAGGCACCTTAATCACCAACCAAATAGTGACCAGAAACTTAATTTTATTCTCAGGGCCCTCTTAGCTTATCGAGGAGAGTCGGTTGGATCTTTAGAAACAAATAGACCAAAATACCTTGTGGTTTATCAGGAAGGAAAAAAATAAAAAAATGACTGTTGTCCCCCGTTCCGCCAATAACTTCATAATGCACTACTTTAAGAAATATTATTAAATATTACTTTGTGAGTGGTATAATATTGGTAAAATTATAAGTAGATGATAAAGTAAGAGTGATTGAATAAGATGATGATAAAGTAGGAAAGAAAAATAATAAAGAATTAGTTAGTGGGATAAATACTTTAATTTTATGTATTGTAAGTTTCGTAAAAAATTAAAATTAGAAAGTTATTAATATAACGGATGAAGTATTTGCTAAAACACCAAAGTGAGAAGGCCAATAAACACATCAAAGAGGTTTTGAATGGGCCACCCTCATGTCGGATGGATTAGCACTCGGGAGACTTAGAAATGCACGAATAGGCACCATTCTCAGAGACAAAAATAGGGGAGCTTAATAAGGCGGCTAAACAACTGTGTGTAACTCTATAAAACATCTAATAATTAAGATGGATGTTGCGGGTGGGTACTTCAGTCCGCATGCTCCAGTTTTTGTTAACTCGAAGAGTTGGACTAACGATAGGGGCGGACCTTGGGGGGGGGGGGCTTCGCCCCCATAAAATTTGGGATTCTTTTATAGGTAATATTTTCGAAAATTTTGGATTTCGCCCTCCCCACGTAAACTTCGGAAAAAACTCATATATATAATTTCGCCCTTCCGAGGTTGAAATCCTGGGTCCACCCTGACTAACGGATTTACTTTATTTATTCCGGGACATGAAATGTGTGAATATTTTTAAAAATATTGAAAGGGTCTCAATATTCATCATGTTGTTTCTAGACGCCAATTGTGCAAACGTTAGTTGATGGCATCCCTCTTCATAAAGAACTTTCGTGGTGTTGAGTTGAGAAAACATGTAGTGGCTGATATTAGCTGTGTGAATCGATGTGATTCGTCAAAACAGCTCTGCTTAATTAGTTTCAGTTTACTGAGTAATTGAGAGAGATTATATTTTAAAATTAAGGAAGTCAATGGTCATTCTCGTATTAACACAGCCTGTTTAGCTCAAAGTATTTTAATTAGCATTCATACGACACAACTTTTTGTGGGAAAGTAAGAAGATACCAACAAGTTTATCAAATCAAAATGGACTCATATTGAGTGAATTGGAAAAGAGTTAGACTTTGTTATCTTCGTCTGAATAGAATTGAACTGAACTGATTGTAACTGATTTGAACTGAACTTAATTGTAGTATAAAAAACAATTAAGTAAATCTGAATTGAATTGAAGATTTTTGCGAGTTCGATTAATTGAAGATCTGATAGCTTTGCTGGCCACCTCTCTAGAAAAGCGAACAGAAGAAGGCGAGAAAACTAGTTCTCTGATCAGCGATTCAATCGGCGTTTCCTATCCGATCGTCGACGGCATCCCTCGCCTTGTTCCGACTGACGGAATCATACTTGAATCCACCTATGATCATTCCAAGGATTAGATTTTTTGGATTCTGTGGTGGAAGATGGCTCCCAAGAGAAACCCCAAGAGAAACCCCTCCGAACCACCGCGACCGCGTGGCCGCCCGAAGAAACAGGGGACTGCGACGGCAACTGTGGAGTTGATTGGGGATTGGGCGACTTCAGGTAAGGAGGACGCATGTAATTTAGGGCAAGCGAATTCGGCTAGGGAGAGAGAGGACGGGCCGGGGTTGGCTGATCCTAAACCACCGAATTTGCCGGCTGAGAGCGAATTGGAGGCGTCAATTGATGCCATCGATTCTCAGGGGGATGGGCTGGGTACAGAAAGAACTGGTGAGGTCGGATTGATTCCTGACCGGACTGTGGTGAATTCACATAATATTGAGAATATTGATCCTGTGCCAAAGGACATCCCGGCTAAACCGTTGTGGGTAGATGTTATTAGAGGAAACCGGCTGCCGGATCATGGAACAAAATTGAAGTTTATTGCACCACCTGTTGTCGAGGGCGAGGTTGAGGTGACAATTGATGAAGAGGATGTGGCCTCGGATCTCAAATTTTGGGAAAATTCCTTGATTTTCTTCGTTATGGGGACGGACCTAACTATGAATGCGGTGAAACAGTTTATGATAAAATATTGGAATTTTGTCCAGCTACGGGAACTTTTCTACAATGAGGAGGGTTATTTCATAATTCGATTTAAGAACGAAGCAGAATGGAAGGCAGTTATGAAGAACGGATCGTACTCAATCTTCGGAAAGACAATAATACTATTACAGTGGGTGCAGAATTTCTCGCTCGAAGAGGATTTACTTCGAACCATTCCAGTATGGGTAAAGTTCCCTAGCCTACCATTGCATCTATGGGGGGAGAGCAGTATTGCGAAGATTGCAAGTACGGTTGGTAAGCCAATGGTCACAGATGAATGCACTGCAAAGAAACTCAGGGTCTCGTATGCTAGGTTGATGATTGAGGTTGATGTAACAAAGGAGTTAAGGAAGACGATCATTATCAAAGATAATAAAGGTAAACGTATTGAGCAGAAGGTGGAGTATGAGTGGCAAACACCGTTCTGTGCTAAGTGCCAACAGGTTGGTCATCAATGTGCTAATGAGGTGAGGCGGCGACCTACACCACCTAGAACTCAGGGACAGCAGAATTTGGATCAGGGTCAGCGTTGGGTGGCTCGACGTGATGGTCGACCGGCGTAAAGAAATGGGCTGATTCTGCTGAGCGGCGAGCAGGAAGGTGCCGCTAGTGTGCCTTCCGGACAGGGACAGAACCTGAATGACAGTAGACAGATTGTACTGAAGGGTGATGATAGTCATGGGGTTGGAGATGGTGGTGGTTTAGGTGGCACGAGTCAGACTCGACCTGCGGCTGGAAGCAGGAGTCGAACTCCTCCAGGGACTCGGCAAGAGCGTAATCGGGATATATCTTTACATAATGGTTTTGCGGCTTTGGACCCTTTGATTGGTTCTGAAGCTGAGCACAACCAACCATCAAGATTGTCTGGAATATAAGGGGGCTCAACAAAGCAGCAAAGTTTCGTGAGATTGGCTCCCGTCTCTCTGATCTAAAAGTAACAATTGCTGCTCTACTAGAAATAAGGGTAAAGAAAGATAGGATGGATCGGGTTCGTAGACGTTTGGGATGTAATTGGAGTTATCTGGATAACTATGATGATCACCATAATGGTAGGATATGGATTCTGTGGGATGATCAGAAGGTTGATGTGAGATTGATGGATGCATCGGATCAGTTTATACACTGTGGTATCTACAACCTGGAGGGCAGATTCTTACAGTGGATCACCTTTATCTATGCGCATAATAATCTAGAGCAACGGCGTTCGCTATGGCATGACCTGGAACAGAAATCGGCACAGATTAGAGAACCATGGATGGTTATTGGAGATTTCAACAATGTCTTAAATTATGACGACCGGATTGGAGGCCAAAGAGTAGTGGAGGCGGAGTTCCGGGATCTTGCAGCTATGATGGATGTGGCGCGACTAACTGAAGTAGACACGATTGGTGACCACTTTACATGGTCGAATAGACATGTATACTCTCGTATTGATCGTGCCATTTGTAATCCAGAGTGGTTCCAAAGTTTTGATTCTATGGTCCTTAAGGTATTGGAACCGGGGGTATCTGACCATACACCGTTATACTTACAAATGGAGGTAGTTAATAGACCACGGCACCATCAATTTCGGTTTATTAATAGCCTGGCTAGTCATGATCAGTTTATTGCGACAGTTCGAATGGTATGGCAAGCTGGTGAGACGGGGCAACCAATGTACAAGGTATGGAAACGCCTTCTTGCACTCCAACCACACTTGCAAGCATTGGGTAAGCAGTATATGGGCGCACGGGTTCAGCTGGATAAAGCACGCAGTGATCTCTTGGTTGCGCAAGATGCGCTTATACAGGACCGTTTTGACACTAGCCGCATTGAGCGGGTAAAGATTGATATGGCTGAGGTTATTAAGTGGAATGATATCGATGAATCCCTTATGGCTCAAAAATCTAAGATTCACTGGTTACGTGTCGGGGATGGCAACAACGCCTACTTTCACGCCACCGTCAAGGATAAAAATCGCCGCATAGGAATCCCAAAATTGATTACGGCAGATGGAGAAATAGTAACCGAGCATAGGGCAATGGAGGAGGAGGTTCTCAAATTCTACACTGCCCTTGTGGGAACCAAAGCAAATCGGTTGGAGGGAATTGACATAGAAGCGCTAAGGAGTGGTAAGCAGCTCAATCGCCAAGCTAGGCTTAGCCTTATTCGAAAGGTGACTGAGAAGGAAGTGTGGGAAGCACTCCAAGGGATCGGCGATACGAAAGCCCCTGGTTTGGATGGGTTTAATGCCCGTTTCTTTAAAGCGGCATGGTCGGAGATAAAAACAGAGGTTCTTGCTGCTATCTTTGATTTTTTTGATAACGGGAGACTTTATAGAGCTGCCAACTGTACCTTGGTTACCCTTATACCTAAATCTAATGGAGCTTGCACTTTGAAGGAGATGAGACCTATCTCGTGTTGCACTACCCTGTATAAGATCATCTCGAAGATACTCACGAATAGGTTAAGCAAGGTTATTAATGATGTAGTAGATGAGAGCCAATCTGCATTCTTACCTGGTAAGGTCATCCATGACAATATTCTCCTCGCAAGTGAGTTAGTACGTGGTTATGACAGGAAGAACATCTCTCCACGCTGTATGCTTCAAATGGACTTACAGAAAGCATATGATACAGTGGAATGGAGTGCACTGGAAGCTATTATGGAGGAGCTGGGATTCCCGATTCTTTTTACGGATTGGGTTATGAGATGTGTAAGATCTGTGTCCTATCGTTACTCTATTAATGGAGTACCATCACGGCTTCTCAAGGCAGAGAGGGGATTGCGTCAAGGGGACCCTATTTCCCCTCTACTCTTTGTGCTCATGATGGAGTATTTGCATCGAGTTCTTCTACAAGTAAAGCTTGCACCAGATTTCAATTTTCATCCGAAGTGTGAACGATTGGATATTGTTAACCTTTGCTTTGCTGATGACCTCCTTCTCTTTGTTAGAGGTGACATTCAATCGATCTCCATCCTTATGCACCAGTTTAAGAAATTCTCAAATGCCACGGGGTTAACTGTTAATCATAGCAAGTGCCGCGTATTCTGTTGTGGGTGTTAGCCGACATATTCTTCGGCAGATCCTCGATGCCACCGGGTTTGAGGAGGGAACGCTGCCGGTTAAGTATCTTGGAGTGCCACTTGCTACACGAAAGCTCACTATTCGATTATGCCAACCGCTCCTTGATCGTATCATTGCTCGGATAAAGCACTGGAGTTCGAAACTTTTGAGCTATGCCGGCAAGATGCAACTCATTCGTAGTGTCTTGCAGGCAATGTCTAACTACTGGATGCAAGTGTTCCCTATGCCGAAGCGGGTAATTCGACACATTGAATCGTTATGTCGGTCTTTCCTATGGAGTGGTACCGCAGAGGTTACTCAGCGAGCACCCATTGCATGGGATAAAGTCTGCGATACCAAGAATGCTGGAGGACTTAACCTTACCTCCTTGATTAAATGGAATGCATGCACCGTTACCAAGCTATTATGGAATATATGTCGCAAAGCCGATAAATTATGGGTAAAATGGGTCCACAGCTACTATATTAAAGATAGGGATGTGATGAATATGGAATTACCTCTTGATATCTCATGGATACTCAAGGCTATTATGAAGAGCTGAAATATGGTCAGGACGTCGGCAGTATGGACTCGCATGTGGCACCTTTGGACGATTCGATGCGGGCCCTATATGATGAGATACGTGGTGTCAAAGTTGATGTACAATGGAAAAAATGGTGGTTTGATAATAGAGCTCAACCCCGGGCTATCTTTTGTACTTGGATGGGGCTCAATAAACGTCTAGCTACAAAAGATAGGGTCCGAAAATGGAATACTACCATCTCACCGCATTGTGTCTTCTGCCCTGCGGATGAGTCGCATCAACATTTGTTCTTTCTCTGCCCGTACTCGCATCAAATTTGGAGGCAGGTTATGGATTGGTTAGGGATTCAGCGTATGCCGCGTGGGTGGGAAGAGGAAATAGACTAGCTGTGTCTACAACTAACGAGTAACGGATGGTGCAAGAAGATACTCAGGTGTGCATTTACAGAATCGGTCTACGCTATCTGGATGGAGAGGAATCAAGTCATATTTCAGCAAAAATCTATAAACACGAGACTTGATGGGATGATAGTTAATAAAGTTATTAATAGATGTTGGCAGGATAGGAAACTACGTGAGCATTGTGCTAGACTTATGCTGAACTAGATTCTAGTGGTTATTTTGCTTATTTTGATTACCTGGATCTACGGATCAGTTGTGTACTTAACTGTTGGAATGGAATAAAAGTATTTTTGATTCCAAAAAAAATTAATAATTTTTCAGATAGAGAACATAACCTTAGTGCAATGAAGTTCTGTAGAAATTTCATAATAAGCTAATACATCGAAATTTTATTTAATGAAGTCTGTTGACCAGTGTTAATAACCGACTAATTAGGTTTACAATTGGGAATTGGGATTACTACTACTTTAGCTTCTGTATGTACAAATGACACTAAAGCATAAATAACAATTTTATTCAGCAGTCCCTGAAGTTATGTGATCTTGCAATTCAATCCACCTTCAATATTTTCTTCAGGAGTGCAATCAACTCTACTGTTATTGCACAAAGCATCTAAAACATGTTAACACTTGCATTGTGTTATACCAAAATAAGTCCGGCTTAAGTCGAAAGACTTAAGACGAACATATCGCTACGAACTAAGAAGGATTAACCAAATCGCGATACGCATCTACTACAAAGAAATCATCTATATCTCGGTGGCACCGACCTACGGAGCCCGACCAAGAATATAATGATAAGGAAGCACGGTCGAGAACGTGAAGGAGGACATACCGACCTTAAGAGGTATATCCGACCTGTCACTCTCCGACATCTACAACAGGTCCGAGCCTAGACCAGTAGTGATTCAGATCCCTTAAATTCCGGACCACGTGTAAGTTAAGGACATTAGTCCAGGAATTAGGGGATTCAGTTCCCCGAATCATGTCTATAAATAGACTTCATTCATCCCTTCTCAAGGTAAGTCATATTATTACACTTCAAATACTTTCTCTGAAGAGCTCCGAAGCTCGAATTGAATCACTACCCGGTTTATCCAAGGCAAACCGGCCTTAAAGGGGTCTAACCCTCATTTTTCTTAGCCTCACAGGTACTTTTTGGAGCTAAGGTGCGCTATTCCGACCTAAGACGATTTTTACCCTCAACACATTGGATAGTAAAAGTGCTTAACAAATGATATTTTAAGTAAAACTAATGGTTTAAACAAAACCAATGATATTCTATTTGTTAACATTTTCAGTTTTGCAAATGTTACATGCATAATCAACCTGTTTAGATGTGATAGTAGATGTTTTAGCATAAACAGTTTTTAATGATGTTCAAGTGGTTGGAAGTCATAAGATGGTCAATTGGCAAAGGAGCTGGAGTTACCTGAACACGGAGAGGCGTCAAGAGTTCTTACTGATGCACCGCAAATGCACTTTGAACGGGTGATTTTTTAAGGGGATAGTGTGAATGTGGACAAGAATCTTTCATCTATGGGTGTGGCCATAATGTTGAAGAAACTAAAGTCCATTACTACAAGTTTTATGTCTACTTGATTTGTTTATGTTAACATACTCAGTAACAAAGTAGCTCATACTCTAGCTGACGATTTACTTAGACGAGCTGCATTGCAGCTCTTCACAAGGGCGCGTTGCCCTTCTCTCCCGTCACTCAGTGACGGGAGAGTTAAAGTGGCAGCAGCCACGTCGTGTCCGGTTTTTTTTTTTTAATTTCAAATTCCGTTTAATTTTTTAATGGCTATAACTTTCAAAATAAAAATTCAAAAAATAAAAATAAAAATCACCAATGACTTTATTTTTCCAAGATCTGTAAATGAGACCAGTCTTGACTATGTTTGGATCATCCCATCTCCAACTCCTCTTTCTCTCTTAATTAAACTTAAAACACTCTCTTCACTCTGAAACACCATATCCACTTCGATTTTCCGACGACATGGACGAAAACTTGTTTGCTCTAGAGACTCTCAAGTGGATGCAAGAAAACACTCCTGGATCCTACCAAGAGTTGATGCAAAAGCTCAATGAAAACACTTCTCAACAACCCCAACCGAGCTTCTTTCGCCCTTTGTTCTAAAGCTCCTACCAAGACCCCTACACTCAAAATTACCATTCTCCAACCTCCCAAACACCAATATTTTCGCAAGCACCGGAAGTTGTTCCTGAAATGCAGCCGGAAATTCAACTGAACCGGAGGCGTGGGAAAGGGAAAGCCAAACACACGGAAGGAGGGATGGCCAATAAAGGGGAAGGACGGAGCTCACTCTACAACACGAATGAGGACTTGGTTCTCATCTCTTGTTACATGGCTGTTAGCGCAAATCCGATCATTGGCATGAATCAAAGGTACGCAAGTTTGTTCAAGACAGTCGAGGAGAAGTTCGAGGATGTGCGGAGGGATGGGAAGATGTCCGGTATGGAAAAAAAGCGGAGTCATGATTCACTTCGTCTCAGATTTAAGCGGATGAGAGATGACATTAATTGGTGGTTGATTTGTGTGGATCGTGCTACTAGGGTTGTCGGCGATCGGAGTGGCTACAATGAAGCCAATGTAACTGAAACAGCCCAAGAATTCTACAAAGAGAAGTCAGGTTGTAACGCCGGATTCATCTTGTTCAAGCTGTGGGATGCCATGAAACAGTACCCAGAGTGGGAAACGAGGATGAACTTGGAGGAACAATACAAGAAGGCCGCAAAAACTCCGAGGTTTGAGGTTCCGGATGATGATGATCAACCAATGGAATCAGCAGGTGCTAGTAGTGGGAGCAAGCGCCACAGTGAGGACAGTGTCACAACTAACAAACGGCCTATGGGTCGTGACAAGGCAAAGAAGATGGCTAGAGGTGGTAGTTCTGGCAACTCCTCAATGGATGCAATGATCGAGGGATGGGTTAACTTTAATGAAAGTTATCCCCAATACCTTGAGTTGGAAAGACAAAAGTTGGAGTTTGCCCGCCAAAAGGAGGAACGTAGGATGAAGGAGAAGAAGATGGACATGTGGATGACACTAATGGGGAACTATGCCAACTTGACCCCACAACATAAGGGAGTAGCTGATGCACTGCAGAAGGAATTGTTTCCGTCCGAGTAATGGCTGAAGTTGGGAGCTTGTTTTAGTTTGCCTGTTTTTCAAATTATGTGAGGTGTGACTTATTTGTTTTTTACTTTTTGAAGTGTGACTTGTTTGTTTTTTACTTTCCGAAGTGTGGCTTGTTTGTGTTTTACTCTTCCAAGTGTCCGTTGTAATAAAATCAGTGTGCTTTGAATTTGAATTTGAGTTTGAATTATTTGAACTACGGAAAGTAAGTCTTGTGATTTATCCTTACTTTGTCAGATATCTTATCTTTGCTTTGTCAGGCATCTTGTCTTCAATTTCTCAAACATCTTATCTTCAATTAATGATGCATCCAATGCATTGTGACTCAGTTATGACTAAGAAATGAGTCACACATCTCCCACAACTTGTCTATATAATGCAACCATAGAACACATTTTCAGACATAACAAACTACTTGCATTCATCCCTTCTTCCATTATCTTAACTAAATAGAAAACACTCTATCTACTTCAATTTTCCAAAGATAATCATGTCCAATTCATCATCTGATGATGAAAGCTTGCTTGGTTCATCTTCATCCAATCCTTTCGCACAAATCCAAAGCATGATAATACAAAACGTACCGAATATGATCCAACAATTTCAACAACAGCAACAACCGGACGAGCCACGACGGCCTAAGAAGAAGCGTGCTTACATTAACAGAAGTCGAGAAGAGCGTGGCAAATTATTGGAGGAAGACTACTTCGGGGTTAACTCACCATATGCAGATAAATTTCGACGAAGATTCAGAATGGAGAGGTCGTTGTTCGAACGGGTGATTGCTGGTGTGGTGCGTCAAGATGATTACTTTGTGTGCAAGCCAGATGATCTTGGCCGACCGGGGTTAACCACACTACAAAATGTACATGACCATTCGCATGCTAGCTTATGGGGCTTGTCTTGACTCGGTTGTGATCTTGGTGAAAGTAGCACAGCTCTCATGTGTCTTTCGCATTTTTGTGACGTTGTGGTGGCTGAGTTTGGTCCAACATACATTCGGAGGGCCAATGACGCCGATGTTCGAAGGATTCTGGAAATCAATGCTGCAAGAGGATTTGTGGGCATGCTTGGGAGTATCAACTGTATGCACTGGACATGGAAGAACTGTCCCAAGGCGTGGCACGGTCAATTTCAAGGCAGAAGCAAAAAGCCTACCCTTGTTTTAGAAGCAATAGCATCCCAAGATACTTGGATATGACATTTATTCTTTGGGAATTCCGGAAAATACAATGACTTGTCGATCGTGCAACGTTCACCGATGTTCGACGATCTCCTGAACGGCACGGCACCTCAGGTCAACTTTGAGGTCAATGAACATCAGTACAACATGCCTTACTACCTAACCGATAGCATCTACCCAGCTTGGGCTACATTTGTTCCTGCCATCCCGAATCCGGTAACGCACAAAGAAGGCAAGTTCTCTGAGCGTCAGGAGTCTTGCCGGAAAGATGTGGAACGTGCTTTTGGAGTACTGCAAGCACGATTTGCAATTATACAAAATTCGGCCCTTGCACACGACAGAGCCACACTCAAAAAGATTATGGATTGTTGCATCACACTCCACAACATGATAGTTGAGGATGAGCGTCACAAATACCTAAACTATGACAAGGAAATCGAAGAGTTCGAACAAGATACCCGTGAGAATGTGATTGACGGAGTTCGTATCCGATGAGCGCAATCTACAATAAATTCTATCCCGAAATACATGAACTTTTCACGGCAAATGCACAGTAGGTGCACGCATGAAGAACTCCAAGCAGACTTGATGGAACATATTTGGAGGATGCGTTAACTGTGGAGCTTGTCCAATGCATTTGTGTGTTGTGTGTTTGTTGCATTTCCATTTGGTTTTTAAATTCTCTGCAGTTTGTTGTAATATATTCTTACTCAATAAATTATAAAACGAGTTCTAAAAATGCAATTTTATTAATTTCAACTTCTAAACACTTATAATATGTTGAATATGTTTAAAAAAATAATTTTTTTTTGGAATTTCATGACAGCACGATGACGCGTCACCAATGCAGCAAAATTTCGTCACGTATCCCGTCACGGAGCCGTCACCATTACAGGTAGTCTTATGGGTAGTAGTGGATCTCGTTCTCTCCTTTTGATAATCCATATACAATTTTAAAAAATAAAAAATAAACCTGAATTTCAACCACGCCCTAACTTTTTTACTAGATTCTTTGTTATTGTTATTTCTCAGTAGTAGTACCATCTGATATTTTGGATAGTTCCCAGTAGGTGTTTTATTGTTTTCATATAAATTCGGAAGTCGGAACCAATCGTTAAATCGAGATAAACCTCTTTGTACCTGCCAACGAAATTCTTGAATGATTTTGTTAATATGAGAGGATAATGTATCAAGTGATTTGACTAGGTAATTATGGTCATGAGGAGAGGATTCTATTCGGACGTCGAAAAATCATTTTTTAGTATTATGCCTTTTTATTTCTACATAATTTTAGTAGATACAGTTTCATCAAATATGGTATCAAATACTCCTCCGTTAACTGAAACAATTGTGTTGAACACAATTTTTAAGAAAAATGTATAGAAGTATGTGATCTCAAAATATGTGATGGAGAATGAGTATGATATATTAATTGAGTGAAAAAGTACATGTGGACTCGAAAATGTGTGGTTAGAAATGAGTCTTATTATAAAACTAATTTCCATAAAAGTACTGTAACACTTTTAATGAAATGTTCAAAACGGAAAATTGTAACAATTTTAGTGAAAATGGGAGTAATACATGATTCCACACCAACGATTGTTTGATATAGTAACGCATTGGAATACTCTAACAAAATCACGATTTCGACTATTGTGTATGTAAAAAGCATTATTGAAAGAGTCGTCTCAACAAATGTCGCATAACAATCAACCGGATAGTTGGACATGTCGTTAAAAACATACAATTTCATTTCTTTACTATTTTTACAACGATCTATACAATTTTATACTCCCTCCATTTCAGAGAAAGTGTTACAATTTGGATTTGCACCAATTTTAAGAAAAAGTAGAAAGTACAAGTGGCACCATGATTATTAGAGATTAACTGAGTGGCATATTGTAATAAAAGTGAAAGGTAGAGAGTTTTATTATTTAACTAGTTTACATAAATGGAAATTGTAACACTTTTAGTGATACGCTGAAAATGAAAAGTTCTAACAATTTCTCTGAAATTGAGGGAGTATTGAATACTGGTTTCACCCCCTTTTCCCAGCTAATAATAACAGTAAATGAAAAATTGAGCCCACACCACACCCCAATACAACCTACCCGCGTTGTCCTTTGCACGCACACACTCTCTCTCTCTCTCTTTCTCTCGCGTCTTCTCTCTCTACCATCTCCACCGGCTTTACGCCACCTCACCGTGCACGCGCCGCCGTTGTAACTTAACCGGAAACCACCACTTGAAATGCGAAAGCTACTGAAAGCTGGAAGCAATTAATCCTCTTCACAGAAATGTCCAAAGAGGAAGCAGTAACAAGCAAGTTCCGAGCTCTAGCAGAGACCGCAGAGAAGAAATTCGCGCGTGTGCGCGACACTCCCCTGCATCCTTACGGCGGTAGCGGGGCGCAGTATGGCCACTTGTACCACAAGGCTTTCAAGGCCTACATGCGTCTATGGAAGCATCAGCAGGAGAATCGGGCCAAATTGATGGATTCTGGACTTCAGAGATGGCAGATTGGAGAGATCGCTTCGCGAATTGGCCAGCTGTATTACAATCAGTACTTGAGGAGCAGTGAGGCCAGGTTTCTGCTCGAGGCCTATATTTTCTACGAGGCGATTTTTTACAGGAAGTATTTCCAAGGCTCTGATAAGGATCGAGGGGTTAGGTTTAAGGAATTGAGGTTTTGCGCCAGGTTTTTGATGGTTTCCTTGGTGTTGAATCGACTCGAAATGGTGAAATTGCTTCAGGAGAGGTTTCAGGAGCTCGTTGACGATAGTAGAGTTAATTTCCGGGTATGAGGATCTTTTCTTCTTCTTTCTAATCAATTTCTACTGTTGATCTTATGCTTGTTGTCATTAATAATATTTTGTTGCTTTTCTTTCGTTGAATCGTTTCAATTGCTCCAGATTTCTGCGCATACAAGTTTTACTATGATGGCATGTAGTTGTGTGATGGTTACAGTTCATTAGTCAAATAGCTTTGTTATATTCCCAACTTGATTAGGAGATATCTCTAATTTCTTAGGTTATAGTTGACATCAGAGTAAATTTATGATTAGCGTATGTTGTTTCTGTAGTTAACTCGTTTTCCACTCGTATCAATATCAATATATTAGTTGTCTTGTCCACTGTCATTTACTGTATTAGTTACAAGGTTGCAATGGTGGCATGCCAGCCAATTAAGAAATATATTCTTCTTTCGAGAGACTGTTAGCTTGTCCTGTTGTTTTGACCACCTTCTGCAACAGTTCTCTGTTGTGATGGTGAAATTTCTACTTGTTTGGATACACCCGAAAGGATGCCTGTGCTTACAGGACTGTATGTTTCACAAGTCCCTTTACATATGTTTATCATGACTCCGTTGACGTAAATTTATAATCATGACTTCAGAAGAAAAGAATAAATTCCGAGTCCCCCCAACCCCCCTCTTCCCGGTCGAATTGGTATTAGAAATTTACCCCCAGAACCTGTGATTATATTTTCGGCAAGCTCCATTTAAGTCTTGTTTCTGTCCTTCAAGGGTGGAAGTGCATATTTTCAGCCTCTAGCCTTGTTTTGCTCGATACTTCTGAAAAAATTATCATCCTGACATAATTTCCGCAATATGTACAAGAAGATCAGCAGATAAAGTTGGAGTATAGTGAAACTTAAGTTTATCGCTGACTGACCTAAATGAGGTAATAGTATAACCACGTGTTTATTCTGACCTCAGCATTTGTGGAAGTCAGACTGCACGTAGAAGTATTATTTCCTGCTTGCACAAATGATAATGGGCATTATAATTTTTTTGGCATTTAATCTTTAATTGGAGATAAATTTTAACATGTGATTGCGAAACAGGAAAATCAGTTTGAATAGAAATAATTCATAAAGAAGATAGTTAATCAAGTTCTGCTGATAGAAACGATAGATAGTGCACTTTACTTTTTAGCACATCAATGTGCAGCCGTATAATCAAGATGTTATGAACAGATGGGCTATTCTGCTGTAGCAAGACAGCTGCTGTGACACGTCTCAGAGGACATTGCAGTCCATAGTTTCTATCTCAGTATGAAAAATGCTTACTTTTATTAGAGTGAGGAACGTAGACATCCGCTCCAAGTTAGTAGTTGCTTCTATAGAAGATAAGTTGTAACAGAATAGACTAGGGCTGTTTATCCATGCATGATTCAGCATCCATGTGATGAATTTGGCCATGGCTTGTGCTTAAAATTTATTGCTATGTCAAGTAAATGTGTACTTTCTCTATTTTGTGATCAATTTTTATTTATTTACCTTTCTGAAGTTAATTGTATGACCAACAGTATATAGGCTTCTTGTCCAGGGTACCAACTTCAAAGAATGGAGGCTAGTAGTACAGGAAATTGTGCGATTTACAGAAGCCGACCTATCAATCCTGAATGCTAGGCCATTACGTTATGTTGCCATGTTTGATTCCTACCCAGCCTCAGTCCCGTATGTAGCCAGGTTTCATGCCAGGAGACTTCTGAAGTTCGGAGATGCTCTACTAACAAGCTATCACAAAAATGAGGTTATCCTTGATTACTTCTACTTTTTTTTACATATATTTGGTATTACACGTGTTATCAAGTGACTAATACTGTGAGGAATGCTCTATACGACTATGCGGCATTTCAGGTGAAATTTGCAGAGCTTACTTTAGACACTTTCAGAATGCTGCAATGTTTGGAATGGGAATCTAGTGGATCTTTCTATGGAAAACAACCAGTTGAATCAAAACAGAACGGCACTCTGGCTGATCAATCTGTTACTTCAGGGTTGATAGATATAAATTTGGTGGCAGATATGACCGATTCAACTTTGCCTCCAAATCCTAAGAAAGCCATTCTCTATCGTCCATCAGTGACACAATTGCTAGCTGTAAGTACACCAATATCTACATTTTTATGGAGAATTTTGACACGGATCGTCTTCTACATGAGTTAAGAGGTGCTACACCTCAACATGAACATCATATAAGTCCAAAATCAAATCAAAGATCTCTAGATGAATTTCTGATAACGTCCACACAGTACAACAGTTTGCAAGCTAATAAAGTGAGGTGGAGAAAGAACAGTAGCCACCAAGCTTACAAAGATCTAAACTGTACATTTCTAAGTATCAAGATTACATTCTAAGACCATACAATCTGTGGCAGTAGAGGAACATGTTATTTTCCTTCCAACTAACAATATACCTACTTAATTAGATTTTAAAAAAAAAGTTACAATATAAGTATAAATACTAAAAGCTCCTAGAATCCTCATAAGAACAATCGTTCATACTCCCCCAGGTGCTTGTTAATCTTGTTCAACCAACAGATCTGCCCAACTCTTCACACACGGGGGCTCAAATAATGGAAACCAAGGAATTGCAAATACCATACCTGATGCTGCTATCAATGAACTAGTCAATAATTATCAAATTCTTTCAGATCCCTCTGGCAAAATTGCAAGCACCAGAGATAAAATGCCAAACGACAATGGACTTCATTCGTGTCTAGGATCACAACCTGAAAGCTTTCGGGGAAATTAGTTTCATAGGATGCCAACATACTATAAGCAGCTGGACCATATTCAGAATTATATATAGAGTTTCATTGCTTTAACTGGGAATTTCCCCTCAGTTATAATCAAGTTGGTGGTTTGGTTTGATTCGTTATCACTTGTCCTAGGATCATCAGATAGCACTGGCCTTTCAATTATACTACATGGATTTGGATATTTCCCTCCAACTGATGGTCTACTTCTTCACATTCACCGTGCAATGCATGCAGTTATTGATAGACAGAAGAATCCCACGAAATCGCAATCGAGCTTTTCCAGACATTTGTAATTCGTGAAACCTGAATTTGCATTATGATGGGTTTAATTGAAAAGTTAAAGTATGTTACTAGTTGTAGGCTAAACTAAGCTCCATATTTGTAGATGCTAAACGAGGAACAAGAAATGATGTTAAAGAGTTAGTTGTGAATCAAATTTTTACTTAATCATCAGGAGTTTAGACCTATAACCTAACCTGTAGATTTCTTGTGTTACAAGAATCCAAAATACAGCAGTCTACACTTCTCTAACTACAATACTGACCCTTAGCTAATGGCCCCTACTTAAATGTTCAAACTTAGAAAAAGCCTAGCAACAGACTCCTTGATTATAGATTTATTTTTAAAAACACCTATTAATGAATACCATTGTGTCCGCACAAGTGACTAGTGCCCGGATACCAGACAAAACAGACAACTGTAAAACTAGCTGTTGTATTATGGCTTGAACCAAAATCAGCATATTATTTGTGTGAAATTACTGCATCCAAAACCAAAAAGTGCCAAAAGTAAAACTTTAAGGGTATACAATATCATAGAGTGCAGTCCCATCATATGAAGGCCTGACTAGAACCTGTGCTTGCTCATGTACTTGCAGGTGATTGCAGCAGTTTGTGAAGAACTTCCTCCAGATAGCATTATGCTAATATACTTATCGGCCTCAGGTTACATTTCATGATTATAATTTGTTTTTCTAAGCAGGACAGAACAGTGTCTCTGAGAAACTAACATCAAATTGGTGAATGCAGGGAGTTCCGCTGATTGTAATACTGCACAAACAGAGAATTCAGGGATATTAAAAAAAAATTCGAAGGTCAATGCGCCGTCTCGTAGGAATCATGAATATAGTAATGGTCATTGTGGAAATGACATCACTGCCAAGGGAAAGTTCAATCAATATTTTGACAATTATTTGTCGTTAGCCCCAAGCAGAAACGGAGGTAAGAACAAAATTAGTTGTACTACAACTGTCCATTCTAATTGGAAATGCCTATGATGTGAAGCCTTAGTTTTCCCATGTGATTCCAGTTTGCCAACTAGTGACACCGACAATGTTGCAGGTACAAATACCCTCTTTCCTGGTGATCTGATTCCGTTCACCAGAAAGCCTCTGTTTTTGATAATAGACAGTGATAGCAGCCATTCTTTCAAGGCAGGTTTGTCGTTCTATATTATTGCTTTGATATGCCGTTTGCGATTGTTACTATTTGGAAAATGCACTGTCCTACTGTATTATGGTTACCGCGACCTTGATTTGCATTGCAATGCGGGCATAATGTATCTCGACTGCTTTGATAGCTTACATAATCATAATATAGTTATGGAACTTCAACACATAAGCATTACGTTAACAAGTTTGGTAGGATACTGTTTTGGCTTCGAAGTGCTTGAAGCATGATGATGTGTGGATAAATTTCATCGGATACTTGACTTCTTAGGACTATAAATTTATAAGTAAATGTCGATGTCTTGGTTTGGGGTTGCTGAGAACATTTTGACACCCGTTTTGGCTGCTTGTATAGTTACAAGTAAATGCTTGTTGATTCTTCACATCCTTTCTCCATATGGTTCTATACAGTCCATTCCGCTCTGGTAGTTTACTAATTGTTCTTTCCCGTTGACCTCTAATCTGGCGGTGCTTGCTTCTAATACACGAAGAAATCTGATAGTAGTCATGCTCATCTATCTTTCAATTCTTTGATGTCTTTGATGTTGGTGATATGTGTCTCTGGCGTTCCATAATCTTAATCCAGGATTTTCTTTTGCCTGAGAAAGAAGAAAAAGCTTGAACATTTAAAGTTTCCATGTTTGTTTTCGTCTTTCATCTTTCTTGTGTCTGTTGGCAGTTTGGTGTAGCTAGTAATGAATTCTTTTTATGAAGTCAGTATTGCATATGTAAATAAAGCATCTACGTTTTCTCCAAGAGAGTTGATTCAAACATGGCATCTCTCTTCATTACGAATAACTTTATTTATTTATTGAATACTAAATCACTAGTAATCCTCATACTGCTATGTAGGTTTTAAGTGGAGTGGAAAGAGGTGAACCTGTGGCCTTATTTCTTTCCCCTATGATGCCTTCTTGCAAGAACCCAAGTGGCATTAATGCAGCAAAAAGTGGAAGCCAGTTCACCTTGTTTCTGACTGCTCCTCTGCAAGCTTTCTGTCAATTAGTTGACTATAACTTGACCAATGATAACATGGTCAGTGGAGTGTCAGCTGAAATTTTTTCTTTGTAGTAATGTCTCTGTTGTTTTTCCTGTTAAATAAATGTTTCCTTTATTTCTCAGGATATGTACAACACCACTGAAAGCATCATCTCATCTGCATTCTCTGAATGGGAACAGATCCTCTGTACTCCGCCTAGCCTGGACATTGTTTGGGCTCAACTTCTTGCGGATCCATTTCTACGGCGTCTGCTTTTAAGGTAACACTCGATATATGTGAAAGGTTACTTTGGATTGTGTTGCCCTCATTCCAAAATCTCTTGGTCAATTTGGGATGCTTCAGTTCGTCTATTATGTTGACAAGAATGAACTAATTTTGGTCATTATGAAAACATAATTCACATTGGACCATTGTTCTCCAATGTTCTCATACTTATGCACGGGGTTTGTATGTGTATGTATAAATATTGTGCAATTAACAAAAGATAACCCAAAACCAAAATCTGCAGATGTGACTTGTTGAACTCGTGATTGAATTACCTAAACCGACCAATGAGTTTGGGATTAGTTTAAATACAACACATGCAATGGGGAATTTTTCACAGTGCCAACACGTAGGGAACATTAGAGGTTACACTTACCAGCACGTATGTCAACTCCCACTGCCGAAGGACCAAACTTAGTGGTTTGTTAGATTCACATATAAGGAGATAAACAGAGAACCAATGTAAAAGTGAATGTAATCCATACGGAATTTTCTCCCCCACTTCAGAAGGCTATAGAAATTGGTGCATATTTTACACTCCAGTTATTCTGAAGAACTACCTATATAGGAGTATCATTTGTTAAGTTGGTGGTTGAACTGTTTTTTGCATTCTGCAGATTCATTTTCTGCCGTGCTGTTCTCGCTCTGTTTGGTTTACATGAAAGAGGTGACCAATATTTGCCGATATGCATACCTGAACTCCCCAGTTCTTTAGCTGTCAACTCCAAAGCCGTTCAACCTGCAATCAGCAAACTTGCACGGCACCTCAAAGTTGAAGATTGTTTCAGTTTTTCTTAGCCATTCGACTCATGGAGCTGAAATTTTCACGAGGAAATAATCTGCCTCATGAATCTAGTATATATGCTCATTCCTAGTGTTTTAGTTAGTTTCTTCACAAAAAGTGGTTCTAGTTCTGGTCGTAGATGATAAATGCTGTTTTGGCAGCAGGGTAAATGGTTTATACTACTTGATACCTACAGTGAGATTTGGGCGTTCTTTCTTTTTCTCTGTTCTTTTCAAATTCTCTTTCTTTTCTTTTTTCCCTTCATTTTTACACTCTTATAGTACAAAAATAGATGTAATTATTTCATAATTTCTGTAAAATAGAACTAGGTATGTATTGAGGTCTGTACCTTCTGTAGTTGGGTTCGATTACATTCTGTACATTTTCAATGTCGTTTATATATACTCTGTTTGGGTTTGGTATACGTGTTTTGTACTTGTAATTTGCCTGTACTCAGTAGCCTTTTAAACTGGCAAAGCTTGGCAGTTCTGAATGTTCCCCTGAATAATCCTTGTCTAATTTGTAGCAACTCTTTTAAATTTTATTAGTATGATTAGTAATGTAACCATGTGGGATTAATGCCCACCCTGGCTTGTATAGTAGCTAAACCCCGCACAGTGCCTAGTAAGGAGGGTGTGCTTTCTAAGGAATGGTTGAGGTACTAGTATGAAGTTTAATTTTTAAAAAACCGTTCGTCTATACTTTTTTTTTATTAAGGAAGAAGGGATTTTCAATTTTAAAGAAATGGTTTATTTTAGAAAATAATAATGAGGGGTAAATTTGACACTTTAACATAAGTCGATGAAAATAAGAGAGCGTGTTATTCAGTATAGTATATCAAACATTAATATCTAAACGTTTAGGTACCAACCCAAGAAGGTGATACATGTAAATTCCACGTTTCCTACTTATACTAACTATACTGAAATTTTTAAAATGACTCAGAAAACCTTAAAAAGTTTTAAACACATCAATTCACTATTACATAACGTAACTGTATTGGTCAAAATTCGCTCTTGTCAACAAGACTGACAATTTGGTCCATCAAGGCTACGGCCCAATCCATAGTCCATTAACGAGTCCATCTTGGCTTCATAAGCGAGTTGGATTCCAACAGATCGCCGAGCCAAGCCACCAAGTTGAATCCTCATCCAACCAAGTAGTCTACATGCTACCTGACTCACTTGACCTCTCCAACCTCCCAGCCGGTTGACAAGCTAGCCAACTCACCTCGCAAGTCTGACCCTATCAGTCAGCATTTGGCTGATGAACTAACTAACTCGCCATGCGCGACTGACTATGGCAGCCAGCATTTGGCTAACAGACTATGTGAGCCAGCATTTGGCTGACAGACAAGCGAGCTCACCTTGCTTGACTGACTTGGTCAGTCAAGAAGGAACAAACTCGAAACCTCCCTTCCAACTACTTGGTACATGGGCCAACCCACTTAGGGAGGTCCAACAACCTCACCCTAGATTGGCGGACAGAGCCCAACGACGGTTGAACTATATAGAGAATAGTGGGGAGACATGGAGGATCATCGCATTCTGACTGAAAAGCCCTAGCAATCAATCTCTCACGCCTCCCAATACAAAAATACTGGTCTGTAGCGATGGATAGATCCGTCGCTACAGACCAACGATCCGTCGCCCCAGCTCTGGCGACGGACGGGGCGACGGATAGTAATGTCGTCGCCCCACTGGAGCTGTGGCGACGGATAGATAATCCGTCGCCCAATTCGCGACGGATTATCTTGTTTGACCCTTTTTTTTTTATTTTTTAAAAAATCGATTATTGGCGACGGATAGATTATATCCGTCGCCCAATGTACTATTGGAATTAGTGACGGAATCTCAAATTTCGTCACTAATTCTGTCACAAAATATTTATTTTTTTAAATTTTGTTTTTTTAATATTAATCCCTGTTTTTCGTATTTCACTTATTTAATCAATATAATGCTCGATAATAAATCAATTATACAGAAAATGTTTCAATAAATGATAAATGAAAAATGTAATATCCGAATAAGTCTAAATTATCCGAACAAGTCTAAATATAATATATCCGAACGTACATAGTACATATACATAACTAGCTACCAGACGGGGGTGGGTGCTGGCCGAACTGGGACATGAAAGCCTCCATCTGTAACCGAAGGCGCTCGTTCTCCTCCCTTCGTTCTCTGTCGCGCCGCTCCATCTCCTCCCTTTGTTCTCTGTCGCGCCGCTCCATCTCTTGAGTTAGCCGTGCAACATGTTCTGCGACCTGCGACTGCACCATATCCGAGACCTGGGCCTGTGTGAAAATCGGACGTCTAGACTGCTGGGATGATGAGGAGGAGCACCCCGGACTAGCCAAGCTCAAACCGAGGCTCCCAAGTCCATATATTTGTCCTTTGTTGTCCGGTTTGTTGACCTCTAAGAGCAGCTCCACCAGCGTTGCAAATGTGAGTTGCACTGTGGTGGAAGCTCGAACTCAACCCAATGACTGACGGTCTGGGCCTCGTCCCAAATTATACATATATTTTGGGACGAGGCCCAGCGTTGTTTTTGGCAATTTTTTCTTTTTTTTTTTTTTGTTTTTTTTCTTTTCTCTTTTTTGTTTTAATTGGTTGGAAGTTTTTGAATTTCTCTTCTGTTTTGGCGAATTTCAGTTCTGTTTTTGTAAAATTGTAACTAAATTATTTTTTTTATTTTATTGCTTTGTTTTTTTAATTATTGAAACTAAAATTACAAGTAATATATTGTTTTCAAATTTCATTATTACAAATATGATAATAATATTCGTAGCAATATAAAATGTAATTATACATTACTTCAAAAATTTAAAAGACATTTTATTTGAATTTAAAATCACACTTGTAGAAAAGAAAATACAGACACTAAAAACATAAAAATGCACTTGCAAAATATAAACTAGATTAATGACCCATCCTTACAATTTTCCCATACGTGCTCGATCAGGTCTTTCTGCAATACCTTCGCTTTAGCATGATCAGTGTGTCGCATTCTGTTGAGGATATGTTCCCTAAATGTGTATGGAATATTGTGATCGGGTACAACGTAATTTTCCTCCAATTGGTCGTAGTCGCCCTTTGCATACTGTCGAACATACTTGTGGCCTTCATCCTCCACAATCATATTATGCATAACAATGCAACATCTAATAATTTTCGAAAGCATTATCGGATCCCATAAGCGTGCCGGGCCTTTAAGGATCGAAAAACGCTCCTGAATAATGCCAAATGCGCGTTCGACATCCTTTCTGTAACCCTCTTGGATCTTACAAAATACATGTTCTTTTTCCTCCACCGGTTCCCGTACCGACTTCACAAAAGTTGGATAGTTGGGATAAATGCCATCAGCCAAATAGTATCCAGTGTTATATTCGTGACCATTTATAGTGTATTTAGTCGGTATAGCCTTGCCAGAATAAAGTTTATCGAAAAGTGGGGAACGATCAAGAACATTAATATCATTGTTACTACCTGGAACACCGAAGAATGCGTGCCAAATCCAAGTGTCGTAAGATGCAACTGCTTCAAGAACGATTGAAGGATGTCCACTTCTACCGGTAAATTGTCCAGCCCATGCCGTCGGACAATTCTTCCATTGCCAATGCATGCAGTCAATGCTTCCAAGCATACCTGGAAGTCCTCGTTGTTCAGCAACATGCATTAAGCGAGCCAGGTCTCGGGAATTTGGCTCCCTCAAGTATTCTGCCGAGAAATTAGCAAGAACACCATCTGTGAAATGTTCGAGACACTGTTGGAGTAGAGAATTGTGAAATATATTTAAAAAATATTAGTGAAATTTTATTATAATTAATTAATAACATCTAAAATCAATTCAAGAATAAAGTTTAAAAGGAAATGAGAAAAGAAAATGAAATGAATAATTAAATTTGAAAGAAATGTTAAAAGAAAATAGATTTTGGGCCTCACTGTTGGAGTAGAGAATTGTGAAGAGTTGCAAAGTGAGTTGCAGTGAGTGGAATGCTGACGTGGCGGAGAGAGTGAGTTGCAGAGGGTTGCAACTGCTGGAGATGGCCTAAGAAGATGTTGTCAACTTGTTCGATTAATGACATCACCCGCCTCTCTTCCTCTGCCTACTCGAGCATCAACCTCACTGAAATCGTAAATAGCAGATATCATGATCGATTCTTGTTTTCAAAAATAACTTGTAATAGTGTACAAATATGAACTTTAAGCAACATAAACATACATGATAGACTCGGCCGGAGTCACCCATACCACCCTTATGCTTGGCCTTCTTGAAGATGTCATACTTGGATTTCACCTCCCCCCGTGACATCTGAACAACATATATAGTCAACAATTTATCATCTCACAAGTAATAGAGCAGAGACACAATACATACACGTAATGCTAGATTTAAAAAAAAAAAAAATATATATATATATATACATATATACATATATACATATATATACATATATACATATATACATATATATATATATATATACACACCGATTGGTAATAATCAGTGACAGTAGATCGCCTCCCAAGGTGGTGAACGACCCTTCCTGCCGCATCAGACTGAGACGCCCGGTTCTGTCTGTTGGTGTAGGCATTATTCTCGACATCAGTTTGAGACCAGTAGGCATCCCAAAGGGCCCACTCCTCTGCATCAACCTGTGGAGGCATTGGGCCATTCCGATCCCGAATGGCTTTCCAAGTATGGACCATATCCCTGTACAGTTTAGATCCCACAGTCTCGTAAACACGCCAGATCTGGGGGATCAATCTGCTGGGAATGAAGTACTCCTTCTACATTCCCAATTTCATACAACATCCAAAGTCAATATATATAACCTATGTTTTAAAAGCCGGAACCGGAGGTTGAGCCGGCCACCCTCAAAAAAAGGTTCAATCGGGTCGGACCGGTTCACCCGGATAGAGCCGGTATGACGTCATTTTAATATATATATATATATATATATATATATATATATATATATATATATATATATATATATATATATATATATATATATATATATATATATATAGACACACACACACACACACACCCTAAATTATTGATATTAAATTAAAAGGTTCCAAACATAGATAGATCATAAACATAAACATAAAAAGTCACAACTTCAAATCATCATAAAAATGACATCAAGTCATACACATTACAATCATAAAAGTCTACAAGCAATTAATGAGATAATAGAGTTCCAAAGATCAAACTCAACAATAATACGAGAGTTCAACATCATCGTTCTCATTTGTTGTAACATTTTCCGCATTTCCTAAATACAAAACATATAGATTATATAATGACCAACAAAATGAATAACTAATAAATAGAACAAACATGAATTTTATGTTTGATTTGCATTATAAAGTATAAACCCAATAGAAAACTCAAAATATACATAACAATTAACAATAAACTCAACAATAAAATATATTTAATTTATATAGTTCAAGAATAAAAAATACAGGCACAAAGAAAAAAAAGGACATCTTTTTTTTTATTCTATTCGAGTCGTGAGTGCAGGGCTTTTATTTTTTTAAAATTAAAATTGCTTTTGCAAAAACCTTTTTCCTAAGTTCGCACTTTGGGTTTAGTTGAAAAAAAAAAAAAAAACCGGTTCCGGGTCACCGGTCCAACCGGTTTTGGGCGAGTTTGCGGTTTTTGGCGTGACTCAATACCGGTTTTTTAGCCCTATTTGGGCCGACCAAGACCGGTTTAGCGGTCCGACCGGCCGATCGGACCCGAATTTTAAAACATAGTATATAACGTCACCATGTTACATCAATTTACTAAGATACAACAACATAACAGATATGTTGACATTCCCAATTTCATACAACATCCAAAGTCAATATATATAACGTCACCATGTTACATCAATTTAATAAGATACAACATAATGAGATATGGTGACTAACATATCACCCAAACAAAGTGGCTAACATACCACTCACATATAATGGCTAACATACCACTCACATTGTCCTAAATTTTACTAACACAATGGTGACTAACATATCACCCAAATAAAGTGGCTAACATACCACTCACATACAGTGGCTAACATACCACTCATATTAAAACGATTATAATAACAAATAAAGGAATGTCATATTTTAACTTACCCGCAGCTCATCAAAGTACTCGGTCCTCATGCGGTCCGAGATGTGAGACCAACACTCACCACCCTGCCCCAGTGGCTCTCTCCTGCTCCGAAAGATGTCACCTAGTTTGTTGTGGACCTCCCGAGGCCATAAACTGTTGTCAATGTATAAGATACAAGAAATAAATATTTATTACTTTAGTACAACAATTTATACTTGTCAACTCTAATAAGTTATGTTCTACATATTTAAGAAGAATGTATAATACTTACTTGGCAGGACCAAGAGGAAAAATCACAGACAACCCGTCCCACGTAACGTTGGGATTCTGTGCATCCCACTCGAGGTAGGGACAATCGTCCTCCTCCTCCGATCGTGTCCGGTTGTTGGTAGAGCCCTATGCTATGACTGGTGGGGTCTCGGGAACACGAGACCTGCGCCACGACTACTGAGCCCTCCCCCCTCGACCTGTCCCCGACCCAGCACCATCATGCGGCTGGCTACGTGTGGGGGGGCGATAGGTGCGTGGTCTCTGTCTCGGCATCTGCAAAAACATGTAACAAATACAATAAAATGTGTTAGTACGAGTTATAATACAGAACAAATTATAAATAACACATGTAACCATTTTTCATGCAGAACAGAAATACTCAAGTGTTATCAACTACTAACTAGTTATAATATACATAATATACCGTTATCGCCGTCCTCTAAGTCTACATATTGGTCCTCGTGCAGATCAAACAACTCATCATCTGCTTCTATGGGATTTTCTACTTGTTTATCGACATCCTCTTGTTGGTACGAGTTGGTAATTGAGTCATCTTTCTCAATGTACTCCACTTTCGAGCGAGCACGAATAGATATCTCATTTAACCATTCCGCCTTATCGCGTTTCCTGCTTGGATATTCAAGAAACACCACTTGTCGTGCTTGAGTCGCCAAAATAAATGGTTCATACTTGGTTTTGTACCTCTTCTTTTGGTTCACATCAATCATTTCATACTGCTCGTTCTTCCTCGTACCTCCTGGATTAGGATCATACCACTCAACATCAAACAAGAAGGTTCTTTTCAATGGCAAGCCGGGATATTCAATCCTCACTATTCGTTTTAGCTTCCCGTGGAAATCAAACAAAGCAGCGTCTCCATCTGCACCCTTAACACACACCCCGGAGTTGCTTGTCGCCATGGCCGTGTTACATTCAGTCGTGTGGAACCTAAGGCCATTGACTATATAACCTGGGAATGTGTAGACCTTTTTGAATGGCCCCTCTGCGAGAGCCTTTAAGTATAGGCATGTGACGTTGTTAATAGGATTCCGAACATACTCTTTGAACCAATCTGGAAATTTTGATTCCATTTTTTAGTCAAGTGGTTCCTCTAGTGTATCCTCTGTCATCTGAGGATTTTCTTCCAAACAACGCTTTTTGAAATCACTGCAAACATTGATTCGATGATAAGTCTATAATTGAAGTAGAGACTTACGTAGCTATATATATTAAAATTTAAAGAAAGTGTTGCTCACCTCGCAAATAGCAACATATACTTGTCAACTTCAGCATAATTCGTGAGGACATAATATTGAGCTGCTTTCAACTCCTTCCCCATAAGATATTCTTTCTTAGCTCCACCAAGAGGTCTCCCTGATACCCTAAAGACAGAAAGGGACAACTCATCATCCGCTTGAACTTCGAATGTGTCTGCGTTTTGAGCCGGCCTTGATGTCTTCGTAGGGACGTGCTCATCAAAGTAATAAGAGCAGAAGGTTGCAGTTTCCTATCGAATGTAGGCATTGGCAATCGATCCTTCAAGTTTACCTTTGTTGTTCACATACTTCTTCAATTTCCCCAAGTACCTCTCGAATGGGTACATCCATCGATACTGAACCGGTCCAGCAAGTCTCGCTTCATGTGGAAGGTGAACTGGCAAGTGCTCCATAGAATCAAACCAGCTCGGTGGAAAGATACGCTCGAGCTTGCATAGAATCAATGGTATGTTCTTTTCAAGGTTTTCCAACACTTTGTCATGAACCACCCTTGTGCCTAAATTTTTGAAAAATAAGCTCAACTCGGTGATAGCAGTCCATACATGTTTAGGTAGCAGCTCTCGAAATGCTACCGGGATAAGCCCCTCCATGAACACATGACAGTCGTGGCTCTTCATCCCAAAAACCTTTGTCTTCTTCAAATCCACACACTTCTCTAAATTTGAGGCGTAATTATCTGGGAAACTCAATGCCCTCACCCAATCAAACAAAATTGACCTAGATGTATTGTCAATTGTGTAGCACGCTTTCGGCCACTTACCTTTCTCATCCTTATTTGTCAACTCAGGCCTTTTACACCACGTATCCAACTCGGCTCCAGACTTCGCATTGTCCTTTATTTTTCCCTCAATGTTGCAAAGTGTATTGAATAAGTTATTGAACACGTTCTTCTCAATGTGCATGAAATCTAAGTTGTGACGGATAAGAAGACTGCTCCAATAAGGCAAATCCCAGAAGATGCTTCTCTTCCTCCAACCACAATTTTTACCAATTTTCTCGTTATGCTTCATCCACCCAAGTTCAGTCACCTTCATAAGACCCAACCTATCAATCTCCGCAAGAATTTGTGCACCAGTAAGTCTTGTCGGGGCTTTTTTGTTACGACTTTATTTTTCAAGAATTGATCCTTGTTCTTCCTGAACGAATGGTCACTTTCTAGCAACCTACGATGACAATCAAATCAACAAAATTTTCCACTACCCTTCAGTCTAAATGCATCAGTATCCTCCAAGCAATGTGGACATGCATATTTCCCTGCGGTTTTCCTTCCAAATAGCATGGAGTACGCAGGAAAGTCACTCACGGTCCAAAGAAGAGCTGCTCTCAAGGTGAAGTTCTTTTTGGTCGACACATCATATGCAGGGATACCATCCGTCCACAACTCGATCAGCTCCTTGATTAGGGGTTGCAAGAAAACATCCAACGTCAGTCCAGGATCTTTCGGCCCAGGCACCAACGCAGTCAGAAACATGAATGGCTCCTTCATGCACTCACCGGGGGGCAGGTTGTACGGTATGAGCATAACTGGCCAACAAGAGTATTTTCGGTCACTTCCAAACGGGTTGAAACCATCCGTACAAAGTCCCAATCGTACATTTCTAGATTCGGCTGCAAACTCTGAATATGTCTTGTCAAACGATTTCCATGCGGGTGAGTCTTCTGGATGGTCCATTCTACCATCTTCTGCATTATCCGAGATTACTCGCTCCTTGTGCCACCATATTTTATCCGCAGAAGCACTTGAAGCATACAATCTCTTCAAACGAGGTGCTAGAGGGAAGTACCACATTTTCTTATGTGGGAGATTTTTCTTCTGTCGTTTCTTTGCAGCCCCCTCCCTGTAACGCTTGTACTGTTCCTTACCACAGAACTTGCATTGTATTAGATCTGCATCCTCCTCCCAATAGATCATACACATTTTCGGACAACAGTCTATGGTTACCACAGGCAACCCCAAACCCCGCATCTTTTTCTTCGCTTGGTAAAAGCTGGTGGGAACTAGGTTTTCTTCAGGACAAAGGGCCGACATTACGTCAACCCATTCATTGAAGCTCGTTTCAGATTGCTGGCCATTAGCCTTACAACTCATTAGCCGAGCCAACAAAGACAACTCAGTGAGCTTACACCCCGGATAAACCGGCTTCCTTGATGATTCTAACAAGTCAAAGAACACCTGATCCTCTGGATTCGGTGGTTCCTCCACCTCCCCCTCGGTTTCAGTGTTAGTTGTGTCCATGAACTCTGCCCCTGCAGCATCATACAACATTTGTTCGACTCGAGCTCGAATAGCATCACCTTCAGATGTACTTTGTTCCCCGACTTGTTCATTTTTTCTCTTCCTTCCACGCTGTCTGTATTGGTCATATGTATTGGACGGTGCTACTTCCTCACCATGATGATTCCATACCTGATACGCAGGCAGGAATCTATTTTTCCTCAAGTGCTGGACTACCGTTGTAGGAGTCAGGTATTGCTTGTTTCTGCACTTTTTCATTGTACAAGGGCACTTTATCAACCCGTCCTTTACACAAGCTGGATTTGAGATTGCAAATGCAATGAAACCTTCAACCCCTTTCAGAAAACTCTATTGAACTCTACCATTTAGAGTACGATAATACATCCATAAACGATCGGTATTCATTGAATAATTACTTAATAGAACTGACACATTTGAATTCATTAGATCGAGGTCTATCAATTACGATAATAAATCAATTTCACAATAATTCAATCAATTACTACATAATATAAGTTATACTAGCTTCAATCAATTGTTACGTCATTACATAATATAAGTTACATTAGCTTCAATTTTACCATAATGTTTGGTTTCATATATTAACTAATGATTACTAGTTATACAAGCCTAGAGACAAAACGGATAAAACTCATCATTCTCTTGCAGCCCCCTCCTCACCACTTGTGACGTTCCCTACCACAGAACTTGCATTCCAACAGATCTACATCCTCCTCCCAATACACCATGCACATGTTCCGACAACCAAAAACGTACTCAATAGGCGGCCCCTAACCCCGCCTCTCCCTCCATTGGAGGTATGCCATGGACGGTGCTTCCTCACCATGATGAATCCATACATGATACTCAGGCATGAATCCATTACGTCTCAAGTGCTCGAATACCGCTGTAGGAGTCATAAATTGCTTGTTTCTGCAGGTTTTCAATGTGCAAGGACACTTTATCAAACCCCCGTTTGCACAAGCCGGACGTCCTATGGCAAACGCGATGAAACCTTTAACCCCTTTTACAAAACTCCTACAAACTCTGCCATTTACCGCCGTACGATCGTACATCCATGAACGGTCGGAATTCATTAGCTACTTTCGTAACCTGACATGTTCCAGTTGATTAGATCGTATTTAATTTATTAGATCGATTCCAATTCTGCCGAGATTGTAGAGATTAATTGTTAATTATTATACGTTCCTTAAAATTTCATGATTAATTATTAAGTGTTCGATATGTTACAAAATTTCCCATGTATTTTAACCATTTCAACCACTTACTACTACGAGTTATAAATTATAAATTACACGTTAATATAATCAACAAATGGTCTCAAAACACTTAACTAAATCCTCGTTATCTAGTACATATACGAATTTATCAAATCAAAACTACTTAACATTATACTAATTAACAATCTAAGTGATAGCAATCTCAAAGTTAATTTACTAAATCTTAACATTATACTAATTAACTAGTCATACTAATTTGATATATATACTTAACATTAAACTAGTTGAAATTAACAAAATTCCCAAATTTGTCAAAAAATTAGGGTTTCAAAACACTAATCGTAATACATATACAAAAACATCACACATGAAAATCAAGCTTAATCAATCAAACATCAAACATGAAAATAAAGCTTAATCAATCAAACATCAAACACTAAATCAATTTCACAACAAAATCAATCAATTGACAACCCCAAGCTTAACCCACTACTTCATATAACATATATTGGCTACCATAATTGTTTACAAACATACAATTGATCCAAATTATCAAAAATCCCAAATTTAGAATAGTTAGGGTTTACCTAATACCTTCAAATTGCGGTAAAAATAGCCGAAGAAGGATCAAATTGATCGACCACCCAAGCTCCTTGTCCCACGAGCTTCGAATTGACACCAAGATTGGCCGGAATGGTGGAGTTTTGGCCGGAAAGTGAAGAAATCGAAATTGGAACGGAAAAGGGGAGAAGAAGGAAGCAGAAGCAAAAATGGTGGAAATGGGGCTTCTGCCCCGATTTCTACTATTTTGGGGCGACGGATCGCTATCCGTAGGACCGACGGATAGATTATCCATCGGTCGCAATTTTTTTTTTAAATTAGCGACGGATAATTTATCCGTCGCTATTTTTTATTTTTAAATTAAATTTTAAATAATTTACGACGGATAATCTATCCGTCGTAAATTTTTGAATTAAAAAAAAAAAATTAAAAGTCAATACAATAGCGACGGATAAAATTATCCGTCGCTAACAGAGCGACGGATAACTTTTATCCGTCGCTACCCTTAGCGATTCGTCGCTATATCTCCGTCGCTACCCTTAGCGATTCGTCGCTATATCCGTCGCCCCTTTCCATCGTTTTTTCCCTGATTTCTTGTAGTGTCCATCTCTCTCAAGCTCTATGATCAACATCAACCGTCACCTACCATCATCCACCATCGTTCATCACCATCCATCATCAACCTTCAACCATCCGCCATCATCCATCGTCATCCATCTCTGTCAGACGATTACCAGCTAGCTCCCTCCTACAAGGTCAGCTAGCCACAGCCGGTGCTCGTCCGCCACGTTGCCGAACCGACTCAACCAACAGGATAAGTCAACGCTTGCCGTCATCTCTCTCCTACCTCTTTCATTTGATTACGCTGACTGCCAGTCCTCTAACTTGAGCGTCGGAGTCCATACGGTCGGCACCACACCGGTGTCACCTTGGAACCTCACGTCCCTGTTTGCTACTGTTGCCTTGCAGGTTGCTCGTGCCCCCCCAATTTCTAACCCTAATTTGATTGTAGATTTCTGAGCGTCTACAGTAACATAACTCATATAGTATGATAGCAATCCTATAAAACCTATAAATCTATAACTTTACAAAAAAAACACATTTTTTCCAACTCAATTAAAATTCAGTTACTAGTTTAGCCATCTATCAAACAGTTTAATACTATAGTATTCTACCAGTCTTGCTATTAATTATAAAAAAATCATTTTTATGTATTATTTATATTAGATTATATAATAAATTCGTAAGAATTTAAAAGAGATTGAAGCCCAAACAAGAATGCACAAATAAGAGGTGCATGTCCCAGTTGGAAGTACATACAATCAATAAAAAATCAATGCCTATTAACAAGCACAAGTAGGGGACTTCATGAAAATAGGGTCGGCCGGTCTGCACTACGAATCGATTATCTCTCTTTCCGTATTGGTTCCATGGCGGCCAAATGAGGGTTTAGGAAGAAGAAGAAGAAAGAAGCTGTAAGAAAATGGCCAAATGGGCTGGTTCTTGGTTTTCAGCCAAATGGGCTGGCCCAAATTTTTGATGGGCCGTAGCAAATAAGTGCTGGGCTGTAAGAAAATCAATGTTGGACTGGTTTCAAATAGTGTTTCTATAAAATATAAGATCTTCCGATTTCAGAAAAACATTTTATTTCTTGATATTAATGCGTTTGGCCATTAATTCTTCTAAAACGATATTAATAAATAAATTATTAAAATTATATAATGAAAATTTAGTAATTAAATTTTTATCATATGATTTTATTAAATTATTTACTATTATCGTTTATGAGTAATTTAGTCAAATTCAAAACGATTGACCGTCAAATCAAATGTAACACTTTTTCTGAAATGGAGAGAGGACAATTTTGTGATTAATTGGGAGTTTAAAATTCAAATACAGTACAAAAAACATGAATAGTCACTGCCAAAATAGTACAAATAGCTTGAATAGGGGACAAATAGGCGGCAGGGGCCTATTTGCAAATTACCAACCATGGGCTGTTATGATTTCGTATGACATATGGGTAAGTTGGTATTGGGTTTGGATACGCTAAAAAAGTACTGGACTAAGACAAGTTCTTGTCTAGATTTCGTAGTGCACGTAAAAAAATCCCACGAAAATATGTGATCCCTATGCAAGACTCTACAAACTGCTACACTAGACAAACACAGATCCAACTCAGCAAACATAAACAGGGGAAAATCTTGACCAATTAACATGGCTCCAGGATACACATGTGACCAATCTCCAAGCCAGACCTCGTAGCAGTATTACACCCACAACAATCAATAGTTTCCATGCATTCGACTCGTCATTTTTCAGATACTACCACTTACAACCTCACTAAAAGTTGCTGCCCGCATATGGTACACCATGAATTCTTGCGAGTAGCTAAAAAAATGACTTATGCGGCCACCAATTAACATGCTTATAGAGGTGTCACGTGTAAGTATAAATTGTACATAGTTGATAAAAGTAGACTCCCATGTAGTGCTGTTAAACGAGCTGAGCCGAGTATTGTGATACTCTGCTCGAGCTCGATCTCAATCGTTAATAAAAACGAGTAAAAAAATGAGCTTATAACGAGATCGGCTCGAACTCGAAAAGTTAATGAGTCTTAACGAGCTTTATTGAATCTTAACGAGCCTTATCCATTTGAAATATTAAAAATAAGTATATAAAATATAAATTTATTAAAGTAATAAGCCTTATGCTCTATTTTCTTCGTCTGAACTTAATTTATCTGTAGCATAAAAAACAATTAAGCAGAATTGAACGTAACAAAACTGAATTGAAATTAATGAGTTTTCAGATGAAGAGAACATAGTCTTAACGAGTACAAAATGAGGCTTGACCTCGGATAAACGAGCCGAGCAGAGTCGTGTAACAGCTCAACAGTCTCCCGCATTATAATGTCACTCCACCTTTACAGTGTGTTTGGTTCTGTAATAGAACCAGTTTAAGTGTATTGGGATTTGGGCCTATCAAAATTTGTGTTTGGTTTGTTTTTTAGAATGGACTTTACTCCTGGGCTGCCCGAGTTGAAAATGAGGGGCAGGAATGTGATTGGCTACTGCATTTTACATGGCAAGTTGGCCTTCTAATTATAGAACAAAAAATTTGTGGGTCTTGGGCTTATTAATTTGGAGATTGTTTGCCACATCTGAAAATGTGGCCCAATGGGCACCATAATTCAAACCAAACACAAAAAAATTAACTCAATGTCCAATTTTGCAAACCCATTATGTAGAAAAAAACAGTGAATTTGACTGATTCTATAAACCATTCTAAAACGGAACCAAACACGCTATTAACAATAAATGTAAGTTATAAAGGTCCTTAATCCGTGGGTAATACTTGATTAAAACTTCATTTGGTTTGAGGGAAAATGGGCGAAAATGAAAAAAATAGGGGAAAATAAGATTTTCCTAGAAAATGTGAGGGAAAAACAACTTTCCTTATTTTGTGATTTCCTGAGAACTATCAAACGGAAAATAATATTTTTTCCTATTTTTTTTCTTTTCCCCTATTTTCCCTCGAACCAAATGAAGCCTAAAAGATAACGGTATACCAAATTCACTTGAGGTCGATCCGCGTCAAACACAATAATACACGACAGCCGTTGATTAGAGAGTGAAAGCACAATTTGGTTAATGATTGGCCGTTGGATATATCCACGAGGATATTCATCTCTGACCGTCAGCTTTTCTCTATCCCATTATTATCTTATTATTCCTATATATTCACCATAATCTATTAACTGCTAAACTTTTTAGGAGCAGAGACATAGCAGAAGAAGAAGAAGAAGAAGATCGAGGATAAAGAGCTGAAAGGTCAGTCTTCTCGCTCTCTTGTTCTACTACTATTCCTTAACACCTTGTTTCTTTCTTAATTTCGTCTAGTTCTGTATGCAGTTCGACTTTTTTTAAAATTCAATATAGGGTTAGGGCTCGGTTTTTAGTTTGCTACTTTAGGCTAGGGCTCATAATATGCTATCGATTGATTGATCGATTATCTGTTCATCGTTTATTTGTCTGTTCTAGATTGATCTAAGTTTATCCCGTGCTAGTATTGTAAATTCTACCATTTGCATGATTGAATTGACTCTCGTTCAATTCACGTCTCCAGTAATTCTCGAAGCTTTAATATGTTACTGTGAGATATATTTGAATAATTGAATTGTCGATTTCATTGTTTCTACTCCCGTGTATTTTTTTCTATAAATGACTCGACACAATTCTCATGGGTGTTAGGGTTTAATCTCATTTTTCCATGTTATAGTTAATAATCTAAAGATTCAAATAATCTCATTCTGAATGTTAATGTTTAGTATTCGATCATGGTTGTTATTGTCCAATGTTCTGAAGATTCAGATAATCTCATTTTGAATATTAATGTTTTAGTATTTGATCATGGTTGTTATTGTCCAATGTTCAGAAGATTCAGATAATCTCATTTTGAATGTTAATGTCTAATATTCGATCATGGTTGTTATTGTTAATCTTCCAAAAATTCAGATGATCTCATTTTGAATGTTAATGTTTAGTTTTTGATTGTGGTTGTTATTGTCAATGCTCCAATGATTCAAATAATCTATCTAAGAAACTAGCAATTTGTCAGTAATATTCTACCTGACCCAATTTATCTTGAGAACATATGACCTTCTAGTCTGGGAAGTTAAATTTTCTCCCTATTACATGTAGATGGCCCGTACTAAACAAACTGCTCGCAAGTCTACTGGAGGAAAGGCTCCCAGGAAGCAACTTGCTACCAAGGTTTGTATCAGTGTTCTACGCTACTCACTCTCTGTAGTTGTTGCTTGACACTTTATAATTTTATGCCATAAAGGTGGTAACATGAAAATATTTCGTATAGGCTGCTCGTAAGTCTGCTCCAACTACTGGTGGTGTCAAGAAGCCTCACCGTTACCGTCCTGGTACTGTTGCTCTCCGGTGAGTACATGCACAGTCCATTTTAGTATCCTGTCTGTTTGTATTTCATTTGTCTTATTGTTGTGCCTGGCCTTTATGTCAATTAGTGAAATTCGCAAGTACCAGAAGAGCACTGAGCTCTTGATCAGGAAGCTGCCTTTCCAGAGGCTTGTTCGTGAAATTGCACAAGATTTTAAGGTAGGTTATTATTCAGGTGTCTTGTGTCTATATAGTAAAATGAACTAGTCTTTCATCTCATCGTTGCTCGTTATATCTGCAAACAGTCAAACACCCCTTGTTCCAAGAAATTCATTTCATATGCTTACTCTGGGTGTACCATCTTTTTGAAAAATGCTATTGCTCATGTGATTGCCCTTTCAAAGTTATTTTTCGTGGTATGTTTGGTTGATTATACTCTGTATTTGCAGACTGATCTGCGTTTCCAGAGCCATGCTGTCCTGGCTCTGCAGGAGGCTGCTGAGGCATACCTGGTGGGTCTGTTTGAGGACACTAACTTGTGTGCCATCCATGCTAAGCGTGTGACAATCATGCCTAAAGACATCCAGCTGGCTCGCAGGATCAGGGGTGAACGTGCTTAGATATGAATGTGTAGTTCTGGTTGTGATTGTGGAGTATCTCATTTTCATATCAGTTGAACTATGTAGAAGTGTCCCGTCCTAAACTCTAGTAGTATTACCTGTTCATTTTCATTGCTAATGGCATCTTCCTTGATGTCATTGGTACTTGGTGCTGTTTTGGATGATCTTAATTGTGATATACTGTTCTGTGAATGGTTTCTGGTTTTGGTTACACTGTGGGCTTTGATCTATATTTTGCATGGATGATAATGTGATTGCTTAGGCTTCATAGGTTTGGAGTTAATGTTATTTAGTATATTTACCTTAACAAAGCAACTATTACTGTCATGATGAATTGCAATATTGTTGTAAATTTTAGTTGGATTTTGTTCACTTCCATGTTTTCTGAATTTTGAGTGTGGATAGAACAAGGGAAATTAATGGTTAGACCATGTTTAGCATGAAATTGTAGACTTGGTTCATATTTTTCTGCATGCTTCTACTGTGAAATAGTAGTATCTGTCTGCATGTGCTTGGGAAACTTCTTGGGTTTTGTAAATATGAAATATGAATAAATAATGATAGAAGTTGTTTAGCGGGAGTTAAGCAAGTCTTGTGTCTGGAGGTTGTTTGGATATGAGTTTAGGTAATTAGATTATAGCACAGGTATTTGGAGTTTATATTAATGTATGACTATAAAATGGATGCATACCAAGATTAGGCGGGACGACCATGTAAATTACATCTCATGAAAAAAATTCTACGATCCACCTTAAACAGATTTATGAATAGGTAATTGCCGCCACTATATTTCTTCACTGAGCTATTTATGCATTTATTTTCAGTCGCTTCATGGTATTTCTCTCATTACATGTTTAGTGGTTTCTTAAAAACATTTCAACGATAAAAAAATTGCATTGTCATGGTGCTCGTTGAATTCCTATGTTACTTCGTCTGCAAAGTACAAACTCGTGGGCTCTAACCAATTTCCGATTTGTCACAGGTTAGTATCCATGTTTATGTTTTAAGTACAATTGTCCTCCTTAGTTGATTTCCATTATATTGGATTTCAACAATCAAAAGCTTAGTTTAAGAGAATTAAGGTCGTCCAGATATGGTTGTCTTCTGATTTGTTAATTTCTGGGCTGGTGATGAATATTGTTTAGTTTTTAGATTTGTTGAAAGAGCAAGCGAGAGAAGACAATCCTGAGATGTGTCTCCAACTATGGAGTGTAATTGGCGGTTTGGTATAGACTTAAAAAAGTGAGTAATGTAGCTGACTGTTTGGTATAGAGTTAAAAAAGTGAGTTAAAGAAAAATTTTAGTTGATGAATAGTAACTGAGTTAAATGTGAGTTATAAAAAATAGTGTTTGGAATAGAGTTAAAAACTTATAGGGTTTATAGGGTTGTTATATAGGGTGTGTAAGAATAGAGTGATGCGTGTAAGAAGGAAGTGATGTATTACTATTTTTTAAGGTTATTTGATTGGTTTAAATGTTGTTTGATTGGTTTATGATTGTTAGTTTGATAGAAAAAGTAAAAGAGAAAGTAATAGTAGGGTATAAAGAGAATTTTGATTGTTTAGTGGAAGAAAAATTGAGTTAAATCTTTTACCGTATAATATACAAAATAAATACCCTGAAACATTTTAACAGATGAATAGTAGATGAATAGTAGATTATAAATGAATATCAAAGAGAATGAATGATGAACTTAATGTCATTATAGTACTAGTTTTAATTGCTACTAATGAAGATCACATAAATTACATCTTACGTCGAACTCCAAATTGCAACAAATCAAGGTAGAAGATGCACCTGGAAAAAGCTTTCTTCAATCAAAGCAAACTGTGGCTGAAGACTTAAAAAGAAGCTCAGAGTATTGGAGCATGTAAAAGTTTTACTGAGCTGTGAGCTATGTTAGTCATAATCATTAATCCATGATTGCATTAGATTGAGTTTTAATTAAGTGCTGAAATTATGTAATGGGCTTGATTCACACTGTATGATATAAGTGCATGTAACCGTTAAATAAAGCTGTGAATTATGTTCACTGTGATCACTTAACTTGATAGATTATATGTTCTGTTTTTGTCAGTGTTTTGGGGGTAATTTAACACTTGTGATTGTGTGAACACAGTTCTATCAAGTTTCTTTATTATCCTGTCACTTTTGTTACATGATAAAGCTTTAGAACTTCTGGAAGTTGAAGTAATTAGGTTCTATTATGTACAGTATTTGGCTAGCTCTGCTCAGTTAGAGATTTGGGTGGAAATATGATTAGAAATTAAGAATCTATAACGATCGATCAATACATGAATGAATTTAATAACCGTTATGTTATTGCATGGATGTGGCCCTATATATTTTCTTTTTTTTTTGATGAAGTTAAACTTTATTAGACAAATAGCACGAGTAGTGCCATGGTTTACAATCAGTTTAAGATATATGTACAAGTAACAATGCCAACTCAAAAAAATCACACCCGAGAAACCTCCAAAAGACCAAAACTAAGCCAGTTCACCCTACTTCTATAGCAAGGTCAAGGTATCGCTGGTGAGTTGTGATGCGTAGAGTGAAACGCACATTCCAAGTTAATAACTCTACTTATTTGTTTAAAAATTCTAATTTCTCCGTCCCAATTTCATTTTTCTGCGGGTCCAAATATAAAATTGAGAGAAAAATGAATAAAGTAGGAGAGATGGTGATAAAATAGGAAATAGAATGAATAAAGTATAAGATATATTGAAAAAAATAAGAGATAAATTTTTCGTTTAAAGATGATAAGGAAATTAGAACGTATTAAAATGAAATGCCAGATGAAATTGCTCAATTACAAACCGTCCGTTTATATTTTTGTCAGCTTTGCAAACAAATAATAGAAATAACTAATAGTCTCGTGGCTCGATCCGCGTGAAAGACAAAATATTACACCACAGCCGTTGATTGGATGGTGGAAGCACAATTTAACGCATCTTTAGCCCTTGGATATATGACGGCGATATCCATCTCGGACCGTCAGATTTCTCTATCCAATATCCTATACTATATATTTACCATAATCTAATTTCTGCTAAAACTTTTCACATTTGCCGTGAAGGAGCAGATACATACAGAAGTAGAAGAAGAAGAAGAAGACGACGATAGAGGAAAAAGAGCTTCAATTCAGCTGAAACGTCAGTATTCTCCTTCTCTTGTTCTACCACTATACTTTCACCCTTTAATTTCGTATAGTTTCGGTTTATTGAATTCTATTTAGGGTTAGCTCCGTTTTAATCTCTTAGTTTGGGGCTAGGGCTTATACTATACGATTGACACGATTGATCGATTGTGTGTTGATCATTAATTTGTTAGTTCTAGATTGATTTAACAGTCAAATTGCTCCTGTTCTGTTATTGTAAATTGTAGTAAAATTTTACATGATTGAATTGGCTCTCGTTGAATTCACATCTCGAGGCGCTAATTTGTTACTGTGAGATATTTGTATAATTGAATTGTTACATTCATTGTTCTTACTCGGATTTTCACGTGTGTTTTCCTATAAATGATTCGCCATATTTCTCATTTCCTCATGTAAATGTTAATATTTGATCATGATTGTTAAATCGTTAGTGCTCCAAAGTTTCACATAATCTGAGGACTGAGAAACTAGCATTTGTCAGTAATATTCTACCTGCTCTTATTTCTACTGTAGACACTACTTTTAATGTATATACTCTATATTGTTTGAGAACATATGAACTTCTGTTCTACAAGTTAAATTTTCTCCCTGTAACATGTAGATGGCACGTACTAAGCAAACTGCTCGTAAGTCTACTGGAGGAAAGGCTCCCAGGAAGCAACTTGCTACTAAGGTTTGCATCAGTTTTCTGTGCTACTCGATCTAGCTGTTGCTTGATATTTGAACTTGTTTGCATATTTTATTCCATGACGTTCGTAACATGAAATATTTTTTATAGGCTGCTCGTAAGTCTGCTCCAACTACTGGTGGTGTCAAGAAGCCTCACCGTTACCGTCCTGGTACTGTTGCTCTGCGGTGAGTACGTACAAAGTCTATTTTAGTATCCTGACATATTTCTATTGCATTCATTGCTAATTATAGTGCCTTGCCTTGATATCAATTAGTGAAATTCGCAAGTACCAGAAGAGCACTGAACTCTTGATCAGGAAGTTGCCATTCCAGAGGCTTGTTCGTGAAATTGCACAAGATTTTAAGGTCGTCATTATTCATGTGTCTATATGTTAAATTGAATTAGTCTTTCATCTTACAGTTGCTCGTTCTATCTGCAAACACCTTTTTTACAAGAAATTCATTTCATATTCTTCAGTGGGTGTACCATTTGTTTGAAAGAAGCTCTAGCTCATGTTATTGACCCCTAAAACTGAGTTTGCATGGTATATTTGGTTGATTATATATATCTGTGTTTGCAGACTGATCTGCGTTTCCAGAGCCATGCTGTCCTGGCTCTGCAGGAGGCTGCTGAGGCATACCTGGTGGGTCTGTTTGAGGACACTAACTTGTGTGCCATCCATGCCAAGCGTGTGACAATCATGCCTAAAGACATCCAGCTGGCTCGCAGGATCAGGGGTGAACGTGCCTAGACTTGAATGTGTAGTTCTGGTTGTGGAGTATCTCATTTCCGTATCAGTTGAACTGTGTAGAACAGGCCTGTCCTAAACTCTAGTAGTATTACTCGGTCATTTTTCATTGCTAATGGCATCTGCCTTGATGTTGTTCGTACTTGGTACTGTTTTGGATTTAGAAGAATTAATTGTGATATTGTGCTCTGTGAATGTTTTCTGGGTATAGTTGCACCCCAGGCATGGCGTTTTCTGAACTAGTGAGTTTATTTTTCACTTGTATCCATTGGTCTATATTTTGCATGAATACTGTACTGGTGGTTAATGTGGTTGCTTAGCATTTATAGGTATGTAAGTTGATGTATTGTCTATTGTGTAGGGTCTAAGAAGTAAGAGCACTTCCAATAGAATTCTTTTTAGGGCTTCCAGTTTTTTCATGAATATTCTACTACTAGTTTAGTAAGCCCATGAGTCCTTTTAAGAAGTCCATGTCTTCTCAAAATTTTGAGTCACCATATATTGTCCACTCACAACAAAGTTGCGTCTATGGTAACTAAATTTTAGGCTTCTATTGTATGTATGATATTAGCAAGGCCCTTGGTGACCTTTTCAAAAACAAAAAAAAAAAAAAAAAATATATATATATATATATATATATATATATATATATATATATATATATATATATATATAATACTCTTCAAAAAAATCAACCATAGCTAATGGTCTTCAGGTTATCTCAATTGAGCAACTTTTATGAGATACCGTCTCTCGAATGCACTAGATCAAACATAACATATTTAGTTGTAAACATTACATTTATATCTATGATGTACAATGCAAGTACAGTTTTATTATAAACGTGGTGTTTGAATTTATATATATGATGTTTGTAGTTAAATAATGTCGATTTGATATCTACGATTGATAATATGCTTCTTTAATCATTTTTATTGCTTTTCTTGGGATTAAGATGTAGTTTGTATTGTGTATTTCCAAAGTTGTGAAAAACTCAACTATCCTTGCATTTCTTTTCTACCTTTTCTTTCTTTACTTTTTTTTTTTATTATTTATAGAGTATTAAACAAATCAAATAACTTCCAGGCCATGGAGATTAAGGAAACACTATTCATTAGTACTCCCACCGTCTGTTATATTCCTTTATATTCTTAAAGTTTTATTATATAATTTAATTATACATTTTACATTTACGATTTAAGATTAAAACGGAGTCAAAATTGAAAAATATTAACTGCAAAAATTAAAAATGTAACATTTGTTCTGGGACGTAGGGAGTATCATTTTTATTATGTCAGTAGGTCCATGCCCATGGTAGTCATGAAGAAGTTTGGTTATACTATTAGTATTAATTATGTGTCTTGCAGGTCCAATTTTTTAGACTTTACCATTAAAATTAGTAGTATGCAATAAACAAGGTACTTATCGATTATTTTCAATTATAAAAAAAAACAAAAAACTAAAATCCTTTAAGAAGACAACCATTACTAATGGTCTAAATTAGATTTAATAAAAAGTTGGAAGTGTATTGCAATTAGAAGCCTTGGAGTTCGAACTTGAAATGGAAGCATTAATATCCAGCCTTGAACTAATGATACTCATAATATAAACTAATAAGCCTGATTTGCATTTTCCCATGTCATGTTTGGTGGAACGGCAACAGTTTCTAACTCCAATAAGTTGTTAAACATAAACAATTGCAGTTTCAATCTTATTGTAACGTAAATTAACCACATTGCCAATATATGGCAATTACTCAATTTCCTTTGCGTATGGGCAAAAGTCAGTTTTAACGTGCTTTCATACATTTTCCCGCCCTGTAATTGGTCTCCATTGACTCCCAATCACTACTCAAACTTGTATCACTTTCATAAGATCAAGATTTTATTTCAAGCTAGATCTCGTCGGACAACATTAATTCTACCAAAATGCCAAGGTCCAAACCAAGGTATGCTCATGATTTCTTATTCTTTTTGAAGTGATGTTCATGGAATTAAGTGATTCTTCATTTTGAGCTTAATCCATTTAATTTTCGTCATTCCTATGATGTTTGCAGATCAGCGTCGTCTGATATAGACAAAAAGAACCGTAATTCATCGATGTTTTCGCGGACTATTTCGGCTACCAAGCTTTGCAGAGGAGGTGCTTTTAGTTCACAGATTGATGCAACTGCTCTTACATCGCTTCATGATAAGAAAACTCCCTCCAAGAAATCATCTTCATCTGAGGTTATCTATTTCATGTCCCTTTTCAATTAATGTAGTTTATAACCATGTTATTTCTTACTAATGGTGAATCCAATTATGTCTTTAATTTTGAGTTGGATCCAGGAAAATACTACGGAAATTGTTTAGTGCCAGGTTCTTAGCTGCTAGTTCTGAACTCTATTTTGTTTTCGCATCGTAGATTTAAAATCCTGGGTCTATCACTGGTTGGAGATAGGCGATTAGTAATAAGTAATTCATCTTTTATTTGGTTCAATGTAGGGCCGAGTGAGAAGAGACGAAAGGGATCGAACTGTTGATCAACCAAGAAGTGCAAAGGAAGGTGATGATGAGGCTAATACAAGAAATGAACCATTATGCCCGAGCAAAGCAGTAGAGCTCATGATGGAGCTTGAATATTTGAAATCATTGTTAAATTCAACAAGAGATGAAATCAAGAACAAAGATGAAAAGATCGAGTCTTTGGAATGGGAGATTGCGGAAACAAGACAGGTAGGGGAAAAGAAGGCTGCGTCTTTGGATGAGTTGGCAAACGAGTTAAGGGGTGTGAGAGATGAAAAAGATAAATTGGTGTTAGTTGCTGAAGATGATAGTCAAATTCGGGAGTTGGAGGCAGAAGTAGAGTGCGAAAAGGAGGCCAACTTGGAAATTGCGGTTAAATTAGTGAACCGGACTAAAGAGCTTGAGATGACAAAGAATGAGGTTAAAGAATGCAAGAAGGAGATTACTATTTTGCGTGGTAAGATCGATTCAATGGTGTCCGTTACAGAACATGAGAATCAGATTCGGGAATTGGAGGCAGAAGTAGAGTGCGAAAAGGAGGCAAAGGCAAAACTTGCTTGCGAACTAGTGAAGCGGTCTAAAGAGCTTGAGTCGACAAAGAATGAGATCACTCTTTTGCACAGTAAGATTGAGTCACTCGAAGAAGCGTCTAAGAAAAGTAGCCTTGCGGATAAAGAGACTAGTCTTAACGTTAATGACTTGGAAGAACAGATTAAACAACTTGAGTTTGAGATGCGAGCTATGAAGGAGAATTTGTTGAAAGCTGAAGAAGGTGAAAGAAAAGCGTTGTTGGAGATAGAGAGACTTCTTGATGAGATGGAATTGTTTAGCGAAGCTGAGAAGAAGAGTGTGGATACCGTTGAAGATTTGACCGTCGCTTTGGAAGAAGTTACAAAGGAAGCAAATGATGCGAAGGCAAAAGCTGGGATGTCACAATTTGCACTTGATCGTGTGAAAGATGAGGTTGAGAAGTTGAAGAAGCTCTTAAACGAAGCTAAACAAGATGCTGATATGCATAAAAACACCACAAATAGGTTAAGATTGGAAGCAGAGGAAACATTCTTGGCTTGGAATGAGAAAGAGATGGGATTTGTTAGTTGTGTAAAGAAAGCTGAAGAAGACAGGGCGAGAGCACTGCAAGACAACGAGAGATTACGTGAGTCGCTCAGTGAAGCAGAGAGCATGATTCGGGAAGTAAGAGGAGAGACATTCAAACTAAGGGGCATATTTAAGCAGGCTATTGATGAGGCGAATGCCGCTAAAGAAGCTGCTGAAATCGCCAGAGAAGAGAACGTTAGACTTAAGGATCGCCTTGTCGAAAAGGAGGATGCTTTGCGTCTTATTACAGGAGAAAGATGTGAAGCTTCAACCATGTTAAAGAAGGAAGACAAGGATAAGGAACATGACATGTGCATTGTGAATGGAAATTTGAATTTCAACCTTGAAGATTTCGAGCTTGTGAACGAACATGAAGTAGCGGATGACAAAGTCCCCGGCTTTGGTACTCAATCCTTTGAGAGCCATGTTTTAGAAACGAAAGGCGAAGCAGTGAAACCGGAACCTCAGATTCCAAAATCTCTGTCTTCACACTTATCTTCTACCTTCAGAGATGGCAGAAGAAGAACGCAGAGTGGAGATTATGACCGGTTGGTCAATGCCGATGAGGATGATGATTCGGATAGTGATGAAAGTTCGAGCAGGAGAATGAGCGCGGTGTTTCGACGAGTTGGAGATCTCCTGATGATCAGGAGAAGCGTTCCTTAGAGTGCTAACTAAATGATGAAAATTGTTTGGCAAATAAATGTCAGTTAATCTTCAATGTATAGAGCATAATTCATACTCCCATATCTCCAAGAAAAACCCTGATGCTGATTCAGAAAAATGGCAACTTGTTGCCATTGCTATTGTAAGATTACAGGTTCTTGATAAATCTGAATTTGTTCCCATTAACATTATGAGTAGATGATAAATTGTAAAGTAGGCAAGCATATCATTGACTATTGAAGAAGTTGTTTAGTAATTCCTATTTTCTTTCAAAATTGAATGACCTGATGCAATCAATTCTTGTACCAATCTTCCTTCTCCAGCTACCTTGCATAAATTCCTTCTCCCTCTCATTTCCAGATTCATCGAATACAATGCCTGCAGTCGATCTGGAAACTTCAGGAATCAGCCAGAGCAAAAATGATGGCTGCAAAACTGATGATGACCCGGAAAAGGAGAACAACGAACTGGGAAACAATGATAATCCGCCCGAGTCATTCCTCCTCTCAAAAGAAGTGGAGTACGAGTGGTTCGACAGGAATGCCTTCTTCAAGCGAAAAGAATCCACGAAAGGTAATAGCATTTGCTCCGATTCGAGCACCTCTCGACGGTTTTCCATGAACCCGAACACGTCCAGGTCATCCATAATCCGATTGCCGATGACCCAGAAGGCCACGTTCATGGACTCTAAAAGGAGGATATGTAAACCAGGAAAAGTGACCCTTTTCCCCAAACGGTCCGGTTCTATGGTCGAGTCGCCCGGTTCACCTAAGGTATCTTGCATGGGTAGAGTCCGGTCTAAAAATCGTAGGAGGTCGAATTCATCTAAAAGGAAGGATAATAAAGGGCCGGTTGATAGGTCAAAAGGCAGCAAGGAAACAAAGACATTCTATTCGAGTGTGTACTCTAGGGTGAGGAGTATGTTCCGATGCAATAAGAAATTATTCTTATCAGGGCGCATAAAAATTGGTGTGGAATCAAGGATGAAGAACGTGATGGTTTCTGATACCATTGATGATGAACCAGCATCAGTTGAGCCACTCGGTTTGGGTGATCTGAACCGGTTTGTGTCCGGTCGCCGAACCAGACCAGGTTTTAATTTGTGAGAATTTTTCATCAGTCGCGTTTTTGGGAATTGGTGGGTCATTGAAAATGGGTTGCAGGGCGAGTTGATTTTCTTGTTTTTATGCCTGTGGACTTGTGGTTTCACAGGGACATGAGCTGCTCGTATCATTTTGTGTAATCATTATTACTATTTATACTTTTCTTTCTTTCCAAAAAAAAGAAACAACAAATTCGTCCATAAAAAATATGACTTGCACTAACTCGTGAACTTGTAAATTCAACGAAATTGAGTTGTGAAAAATTTAACATGTTATTAGACACTCGCATGCCAAAAGACTTTATCATGAAAATCTTTAACTAATTCGAGAACTAATAAATAAGAGCAACTTTTGTGAGAGACCGACTCTCAAAGAGACCAAGTCAAACATCATATAATTTGTTAACCATCGCATATTTAGTTACAAACATCACATGTTTAAAAATGCATGTAATGCAAGTATAATGCACGTTTATTATACACATGGTGTTTGAAGTTAAATATATAATATTTGTAATTAAATATGTAATGTTGAGTTGGTCTCTCGTAAAAATTTGTAGATAAATATTACATCAGAACTCTATATCTTGAAATATACTTGTCCTATTACATATCTTGAAATAAAACCATGACAATAGATGACATAATTCTTATTGTGATAACTGTCCAGAAACACTTGCCATTACAATTAATTCGTATTCGTACCTAAAATTTATAATTTTAGCAAGAGTCAATTGTGACCACTGACTGAGCAAACTCTAAAAACGTGCCAAGACTTAAAGTCTATTTTCATGTCTTTTAAATCTTAATGCAATGAAATGAGTCAAATGACTCCACTTTAAACTATTTAACTTGAACTTGCTCTCTTTAAAACTCTTTAAGACCATCTCCATCAGTTCTAATTCTCTGCAACTGCTACGTTATCATTCCACTCGCTGCAACTCTTTACTCCAACAGTTGATATCCAAATTCATTTTATTTTCTCATTTCTAATCATTTCATTTTCTTTTCTCCTATACTTTCAAAATTCATCGTTCATTTATTTTTAAATGTCTTTAATTAATTATAATAGCATCACATTAATTTTCAAAAATTACTTTACTTGAAATAAAAGTTACATTACTTGAAATAAAAATTACATTACTTGAAAAAACAAATGAAATACTTTTAAGTGAAACATCATAATAAGGGTGGATGATATGGTCTGTTTTACATTTTTTTAAGTACATTTTATGTTTTTTAGGATTTTTAAATTTTCCAATATTTTGCATATGCGATTTAATTTCAAATAATATATTTTTCAAGTTCTACAAGTGATATATATATATATATATATATATATATATATATATATATATATATATATATATATATATATATATATAATGAAACAAAATTTAACAAAGAAAAAAAAATGAAAAGAAGAAGAGAACAAAATAAAGACGGGATTAAAGAAAAAATAAATAAAAAACTCAATTTTTTTTTTAAAAGGGGTTGGGACTCGCTGGGGTGAGTCCCAAATTCACAACTCGTCCCAGCCATCGCGACTCATTTGGGACTCCAGCCCGCCGAGTCCCGAATGGGTGAGAGTCCTTCTCCAACAGTTTTTTTTTTTCCTGAAAATCTTCTCCAAGCCGAGTCCCAAATGGCTCGGACTCCTTCTCCAATAGTTTTTTTTTTAGAATATTCTCCAACAGTTGTTGGAGATGGTTTAACTTGAACTTGAAACGTCTTAAATTAAAACTTAACATGATCGCGAACTCACTTGACATCGCAAGGTCCTACTCGAGTCCATGGTAGCCTCTTGAAACTTTTAAAACAAGACTAGAGTCACTAATCACACTCTAGTCGATATTCTTGAATGCTACAAATGTTCAGGGTGGTGTCCTTACGAACCCTTACTTTTCTTTAACTTTAGGACTTACTATACTTTTAAATCTTCTTGCATTTTATTAACGTAAGTACATACTTTTAGATTCGAACTCATGATTGCATGATCTAAATATTAATCTTAAACATGTTTACCCACAAGAAGAACAATCATAGATATATAGTAGCACGAACATAAGATGCCATCCAAAACAATCTGACATTTAAAAGCTAATTCTTGCAACAACAACAAGCAATAACATGTAACACACATACACGGCCAAAAATTACAACATTTGAGAAGAATATTACATGCAAGTACAACATTTCTGCGTATTTACTCATCAAAACACTTCAAACATTATCATTTGAAAAGTTGGTCTAAAAGATAGAAATGCATAAATTTGAAGATGTAAAGTGATGCTATAATCAGGGGAGTCAAATGCATATTGCACTCTTTTTTCCCTTAGCTAAGTTTTTATCCCACTTTATTTTTACTAGCAAGGTTTTAATGAAGCAGTATATCCCCGCGTACCGACCATCGTCAATTGTATTCATAAAGGGGAGTGTTATATATAAATGTACAAGTTAGTGAATGAAAAATTAAATGTGTAAAGGGTTATGGATGAAGAGATAAATGTATACAAGTTAGTGGATGTGTCCTTGTTCCTTGACATACTATCCCATTCCCACTCACAAGGAACAAGGAAAGAATAAAAAAGTTATACTCCATCCGTCCCGCGAACTTCATACATTTGCCATTTTTAGCCGTCCCACATAACTTCATACATTACTAAAAAAGGAAACTACACCACACCCAACAAATAATAAACAATCTCAACTTTATACTTAAATTACACATTTTGCCACTAAAAGTACACTTTTTCCCACATTTTCTATATTCTACCATCACTTTAGCTTTTTGTATATGTATGAAGTTTTTCGGGACGGAGGGAATAACTTTTATCAAATCGAGGCCCCTGAGATTTATTTTCTCTTGTATAAATACCTAGAATGTACTCCAATTTTGTTACAAGAATGAACTTTCATTATGTCCTTTCTCTAAACAAATTTCATTTATTGCAAAACAAACCAAGAAGTTCCAACTCAAATAATCAAACCACCAAAACTTTTATTATTCAACATTCACACCCATCTTCCACCACCGCCACCATCACCAACTTCATTCCATCACCTCTACCCATCTCCACCACCATCCAGCTCAAGATCAAAGCTTTTAGCGCTCCGATTCAATTTGGAGCTCTCATCTCCATATCTGGGTATTCTGACTCCACGTCTGACTATAGATGGAGCTATATCTGACTCGACTCAAGATGGAGCTATTAACAACTCTTGTATTGGAGCTGTTTGAGCTCCAATCAAAGTTGTTGACAGCTCTTGTTAGGAGCTGTCAGCTGAATTGCTAAAAAACTTCGATCTGGAGTCTATGTTATAATGTGATGGATTGGAATTACCTATTTGGGTTGGAGGTGATGATAGAGGAAGAAGGAGCTTCCATGGAAGCTCATTTTATCTTCATTTAAAAAAATAAAATATTTTAGGTATATTTGGAAAGATAAATTTTATTTGAATTAATTTTACAATAATATTTGAGACACTTTTGAAATTTAAATAAGTTATGTGGGTTATTTTAAATTATTTTGTGCCAGCTTCGTAAAATAAAGAAAAAAATTACATATGATACCCCTTAAATTGGCCCTCTCTATTCGAACAATATCAAATTCCCCGTGAAGTTGACCAAATCTGAATTGTTACTCTCTCTCATGCCATACTGGAATTATTTTCTCTCAAATATTAAACAAAAACAAAAAACAAAACAAATTCATTTATTGATTGAATAAAATGTTTTTCAAAAAACCATGTTCTCCTTCCTCTTCCCTTCTCACTCTTCTCTTATTTTTCGCAAGAACACCACCGGCCTCCGGCAACCTGTCTTCCTCTCTTCCTCTTCTCTTTTTTTAAAAGAACGATCAGACCTAGTCAGTAATATCTGACTCGATTGGGGTTGTTACTTGATCGGAGTTATTAACAACTTCTGATGGGCTGCAATTCTGACTCAATTGGGGTTATTCGACCTCGATCAATGTAATACACAACTCCCATTTGACTCAATTCGTGATGTTTTGATTGTTCTTCGTTGAATTTGTGATGTTTTGATTGTTCTTTGGAGTCGTTTCATAGTTCCAGGGACTCAATTTAAAGTTTTGAAAAATCGAAACCTTTACAATTGAGAATTTAACTAACCTAATTGCAAAATTGGAAAAGTTATTGTGACTGAATTGAACTTGAAAAAAGCTGATAATAACTAGTTGGGCCCAAATAGTTTCTGGCTATTTATTTGAACCCCAATTACATCAACGTCGCTACATTTGTTTCTTTTAATTACAGACAGGTCCACTAAAAGTTGTTACCTAAATAAAAGAGGAAAAAAGAAAAGCAAAAATTAAAAGAAAATAGGCAATCAAAATAAAAGAAATTCAAAAATCAAAATACTCAATGACAATTTTTGTTATTTCTAGCAACTTTGGCCGACACATCAGCAAAAAGTAAATCCATGTCATCATCAAGTTTGACTTTTAAACCTATTTATAATATCAAAACTGCTCAGTTCAAATTTTAGATGTAACTGTTATTGTGCGAATAGAAGGGGTGAATTAGTTATTGTACCGAATTTAAGGGGTACCATCCCGAATTTGCCCTAAAATAAAACGTTAAAGTTAAATGTGTAGTACATTGAAAATTGTAAAATGCAATTAATGCCAAATAATTTTTTTCAATGGAGTAATATTTATCCAGTCTTAAAAATCAGATTTTGGGGTTAGATGTTATTGTTAAAATAGAGGGTGGAGATATGTAACTGGGCTCAATTTAAATAAATTTTCCAAACAATTATTAAATTGTATATCTAATTGAACTTGCTTGTTATTATTTATCTAACATGGATTCATCTGTAAAAAGAAATTTTAGTAGGGGATCTTGAGGTAATTTGCCCCCAAAGATCATTTTGTTGCACACAATTACGTGGAAATGACATATATATCCCGGTCAAGTTGAACAAGTTGAGTAGGTTGCGACCAAAGATAAGCACGAATAAACATGTAGGGGCTGCCATGCCATCATCACATTGAAAAGGGATCAAAAAGAAGCAATCACCACACCAACTTGTAATTAACAATCAATCAAACCTTATACACGTATAATTTCCCACTCATCAATTCAAATGCAATGAATTCAATTGCATGATGAAATAATCAATTATTATATAATATTCCCTCACTCCCAATGAAAACTTCCTCCCAATTCATTTTTTAATTTTTTTTACAAATTTTGACTAAAAAGGATGTGAAATTCAATGCAATTATACGTTTTATTTTTGCGGTATAATTCAGAAGCATATGGTCATTATTCGAAAAACACCCACCGTATAAATTTATTGGGATGGTGGAGTATATACATTCTCCTAAAATAATGAGTCCATATTTCATGGTACCATTACTCTGGGTTAAATTCATATTTTCTTATCCGGTGTTCGATTTTAAGTTATCCATATAGTAGTAATAAATAATTATTTAAAAGTTCAAAATTAATAAATATTACATGAATTAAATTTGTAGAAAATGGAGATTTTTCCTACATATTACACCATCTGCCCCGGTCTCGTCTTCTTATTAGTTTGAACATGTGTATAAAAAATAAATTATATAAATAACTAGAATAATTTAGAAAATATAAGCCGTAATAAATAAAAATACACGAACATTTGTGCAGAGGATGCTATTTTTCTAAGATATATATAAAATAGTTCATATGCACGAGGTACCCGCATGCGAAATACAATCATGATTAAACTAAAAACTAAAATTAATTTGACATCTCTGTTGTAGATGTGCCTCGTTCTACTACACTCATTGCTTGTCGTCTTGGCCTCTACTACACTCATTGCTTGTCGTCTTTGCCTTTTATGTTTTCAATCTCTTGATCTTGCTCTCTCAGGACAAACTGTATGAATGTTAGTAAAGTTTGCGAAGTTTTGAGGATCCATGAATTTTTCTGGTGATGGGTTGAGTAATTAAGTGCTATACCATTAAACGGGATTAAATATATAGAGCAATGGAAGATGTAGGCGGAAGTTAAAAGACTTCTTTTTAACAGTTCATGCATTGACCTAGTAATTTGCATCATGTTTTTCACCATGCCCTACATTGTTACTTCTTGTTTACTTCGGTGAATATAGTATTAAATTTGCTTAATTATGTTCATGCATCATAATTAATTTTTTGTAATTTATGTTCATGCATGAAGAGTTTTTAATCCATTAATTCTTAAGGGTAAAAGTGGAATAACATATTTTGGTATGAATTTTAGGTTCAAAAGTATTTTTTCAATATTAGTATAGATAAAAGAATGGACATGTATATAAATGAAATTTTCCGAAACCCTGCTCGAGTACAGCCAAGAATCGCATCTGACTCTCCCTCTCCCACTTATGTCAAATTCAACACTAGTAGGAGCACATAGTTATATTATCTCTTCACACATACCTAAAAGAAAAGAAAAATGTATCCAACCAATGAATTCCATTTCTACTTGCACCTCAAATCACACTTTGAATGCCCAACATTACTGCTTCATGGCATTCACATCACATATACAACTGTAAAGTATTATAAAGGGCCACAAGGAAAGAAAAAAAGGTGAATTTTAGGTCGACAATTAGTAAGGATCATAATTAATCGCGCAGCTGAATGCTGACCAATGCATTGCTGGAACTTATGGCTGTGATTTCCATTATATTTCACAGTTAAGCTTTTGCCAACTACTTGGGTAGCTAAGATTTTGATATTCTACCGCACAACCTATACTTATACTTTAAACTGATATGTTCGCAACCTCTATCATTTACTTGGAAATTTTTTGGAAGTATTTAAAACAGATCTCAGGCTAAAAGAGAATGGACGTAGTCTACTTTGCTTACTGGACTGACTTGAACGGCAAAGCTTTGGGACCAAATCGGCTCAAGGTAAAAGTAAAGAATATCAATGAACCGCAACTTAATTGGTAAAATTAGCAAGTCGGGTCCAGACAAGAGTATGAATGGGGATTCATAATTATCCATCTCTCTTACAGTATCTTTTTCTTCCATTCTCATGCCCTTCTTCGATCCCTTGCAGAACAAATTTGACATCATAATTCATGCTACATTTTCATACCAACCTTCAGCTTCATCATGGTTTTCCTCGTTCATCAATAGTGGAACTTTCTCTCCATCACTCTGGATCTAAAGTAATACTAATTTATTTTAGGAAAAATAATTGTTGTTTAAGATGAGATAATAATTACTTGACGTATTAAATTAAATGAAATAGGATGTAGGATCATTCACATTTGACAACACAACACACCCCATTCCAAATTGTACTGCTGTTCAATCTGCAATACTGATGTTATCAAGTATAGTATCGATTCTCTAAACAGTTATAACCATAATGTTCGCTCTAGACAGGTAGCTGGGAAATTACATTCAAGGACTCTTGATTCACTTTGTGTACAACTGCACATGGCCTGAATGGCAAAATTTGAAGGGAAGTTAACTACTTCTAATTAACAGGAAAACGAAAAACAACTATTAATTGACAAGTGTTTAAATTAAAAGAGAGCAATCCATGGCAAATATGGACGAATTGCTTTCAATAAGAAAAACATAAGCATAAGCAAACATTGACAGAATCATCTTCTGTCTTAAAAAAGACCGGATAAAATCACAATGTGATGTAGACAAAGACATTCAATTGAAGGTCACAAAGCAGACTGTAAGAGCTAATAACTTGCAATAAGCAAGCAAGCAATCATGTCTTCCAGAACAATAGATAAACACTGATTGAAATCCTAGAGACCTTAAACATGAACTACTCATTATCGGGCTTTGGTGCTTCCTTGATCTCTTCGTTGTCGTCCTGCATAAAACCAAACAACACAGGTATATAAGTATGTGCATCCCCCAGCATTCATGTGGTACAACACCTAGCAAAGGGGAAACGGAAGATCTTACCTGCATATCTGAAGTCCACAAGGTCAGGTTGTCACGTAGAAGCTGCATGATCAGAGTGCTGTCCTTGTATGACTCCTCTCCCAAAGTGTCCAATTCAGCAATGGCCTCATCGAAAGCCTTGAATTTCATATTTACAACAATAGATTTAACTACAAATTTCCTATCTTCTTAAAGCAGCTAAATGATCTGTTTTCTCGCCAAACAAGACCAAATCCACGTTCTAGTTTTAAATAAATATTAGAGAATCGAAGCAAACCTGTTTGGCAAGGTTGCAAGCTCTGTCGGGAGAGTTCAGAATTTCATAGTAAAAGACAGAGAAATTGAGTGCCAGTCCAAGACGAATTGGATGGGTTGGGGCCAATTCAGCATTGGCAATATCCTGCAAACAACATTTTCAGAATTCATCCATCATGTGTACACACGAATTTGAAATGTATAGCTTGATTTGCACTGATCGACAATAATAATAACAGAAATCATCAACATCAACAACACTACGCAATCGCACTATTAATCTAATTCTCCTTAAACTTAACTCAGTAGAGCATCTAAGCTCACAAAACAATGAAATCTAAATCCACTAGAATCTCATCTGTAGATAGATCAATAAGCCACAGAGTAATGAACCTAAAATTACTCAGATCCACAGAACACTCTCAACCAAAATTAATCTACGAAACAAAATTCAACAGAAGAAAATGAAAACCGTAATTCAAACCTGAGCAGCCTTGTAAGCAGATAGAGTGTTCTCAGCAGCCTCCTTACGCTCAGCTCCAGTCTTAAACTCAGCCAAATACCTGTGATAATCGCCCTTCATCTTCAAGTAAAAGACCTTGGAATCACCGGAAGCGGCGGATCCGATAAGCTTGGTGTCGAGCAGCTTCAAAATGCCGTCACAGATGCCAGAGAGCTCGTTCTCGATCTTAGATCTGTAGGATTTGATGGCGGAGACATGGCCGTCGTTTCCACGGCTCTCCTCCTTCTGCTCAATTGAGGAAATGATCCTCCACGAGGCACGGCGAGCGCCGATGACGTTCTTATAGGCGACGGAGAGAAGGTTGCGCTCCTCGACGGAGAGCTCATCGCCGTCGATGGCTCCGACGACCTTCTCCATGAACTCGACCATCTCCTCGTAGCGCTCGGCTTGCTCGGCGAGCTTGGCCATGTAGACGTTTTCTTCACGAGCCATTGATTTCAGATTTGATTTGGTTTAGGGATTTTGGTTCAGAGGAAAGGGGAAATGAAATGATTGATTGATTGGAGAACAAAATGAGTGTCACAGCTAATCAGAGCGGTTCTTGGAATCTGTTTTGCCCCCTTTTTATATCTGTTTTTCTCATATAATACGTCTATGGGCTCATTGGGCTCCCATTGTTACGATCACTAGTTTGTCTCTGGACTCGAGAGATTATTTGGGCTTTTCTGGACCCAACAGCTATATTTTCTGGGGCTCCGATGCCCTCTCCCAATCAACTCACACAACTCAATTTTACCAAACTTACCATGCATTCACATCCGGAATTGGTGTCGTATTAGGAAGCTTACGCCATTCGCAATGTGATAGAACTGAAAATGTTCAGAGTAAAGTGTTGGAAGATACTCAAAATATAGTTCAAATAAGTGCGTTCAAATAGTCAAATGTAATGTAATGAGCTGAGTTTATACATGTTTTGCATCTCCAATATGCCATGCCATTAAGATTGTCCAACAACGTGTTGGGCATAGAAACTAGTTCTCCAACAAGACAAACTTGTATGCATTCTGCGTTTTATTAGAATTCCACTTCCACATATTTCTATTTTGACATATTTTGATCCATATAAGCCTAAATGTAACACACAATTTGTACGTACAACACAAAGAAACATATTAGACCGTCCCCTGGTGACCATTCCGCAATCTACTAGGTCATCAAGTGGATGTTCGCTGCACTGGTCCTTAAGTGACAACACAGTTGTCGTTTGTGGCTAAGGTCTGGACATTATTTTTATGTATTTCCCTTTCTTTTTAAATATAAAAGTTATACCAACAGGCATATTTTTTCGAACTCAATAAATAGACACCACTCAAGGCATATTTCCACACACCTCACAAGTCACGCTTCTTTCTCTATTTTAAACTCAAAACACTCTATAAAATCCTCCTAATTTCCAATTTCCGACATTGTTGATTGATGAGTTATAGCATGAATTGAGAGGTTCTTTATTAGTTTAAGTCAGGTCAAATCTGGTCAAATGATCCAAGGTTGAGACTTAATCTAGAGAATGGAAGGGTTGAGATGATTTGGGCGGTTGTTCCTGTTACTTGAAGCAGAAACAGAGCAAGCTGGCAGATTGCGTTCTTTCTACGCTTGTGATGTGTATATAAGCCATCTTGTAACTGTCAGTGTTCATTATTCACTCACAATTCTGTAAGAATTTTAGTCAACAATGAGGCTAGTCCATGTTTTTGCATCTAAACCAAAGGGGCCCCACATGTTGGACATGACGTTTCCTTAAACATGAATAATCTACTATAGTAGTAGATTGCACTTGAGAAAAAATTACTAAAATTCATTGAGAGGTGAAAGAGTAATTGAAGCTCAAAGTGTGTTGGTTGATGCATTAAATATGGAATGCCAAGAGTTGGAAATGGGAAGAATCCCACATGGCTAAAATTGAGAAAGAAGGAACAAGTTATAAGTTCAAAACTTGCTATTGGGTTTGGGCCCCAAGGGGCACCCATGGTTTTGGAAGGGGGAGGAGCTAGATAGCTCCATCACGCACCCGCCTGGCTCCGCCAGGAGCCGGGTCCGGGGTCCGCGGTCTTGAGTAGATTATTATCTTTTTGGGCCAGAAACATATTGTATTTGGTTAAGCCCAAATAGTTAGTCTGAAACGAAGCCCAACACTGAAGCGTGAAGACCAACAGATGCGTCTGTTGGTTTGGGCAGGATTCAACGAACGGATATGTCCATTCGCTGAAAGGATGTAACTGAACGGGAAAAATCCAACAGGTGTGCCTGTTCGAATTTCCCCAGAATTGGACTTTCAAAACACCGAAATCCAAAACCTTCTTTCTTCGCTACTTTCTCTCTAAAAAGCCTGAACTTTCTATACTGCCTAGTTCGAAAAGTTAGCAATTCAGTGCTAGAATTCTAACTTACTGCTGCTCTATCTTGGGAGACTGATCGCTAAGTAAATCGTAGACACGAGGGCGGGGCGATCAAAGTCTTAAGGAACGAGGGCCAACCCTCAGCTCAACAGACTTATACTCTCTGTTCTCGTATACCATCTTCTATACTGCACCCACTCTCTACAACCAACAACTTAAGACTTTGATCCTGTGTGTCGAAGATGACTACCAACGAAGTTGCTGTGTCTGCTGCTCGTGTGAACTCTGTTCCTGCTCACCATGGGGAGAAGCCGGAGAAGTTTGTGGGGACAAACTTCAAGCAGTGGAAACAGAAGATGATGTTCTACTTGACCACCATTGGTTTGGCGAGTTACCTCACTGTTGAAACTCCTGCCCCACCCACTATGCAGGAAATTGATGAAAACGCTATGGCCACGGAGGAGGTGCATGCCGCACAAGAAGACAACAAGAAGAAGTAACTAGCCTATGACGCTTGGATCCACGCAGACTTTCTGTGTAGGAACTACATTCTGAATTGTCTCTCTGATGCTCTCTACACCGCCTTCTGCTCTGTCAGTACCACAAAGGAGTTGTGGGAAAAACTGGACAGGAAGTATTAGGATCTGGATGTCAAGCAAAGAAGTTCATTGTGGGGAAATTTCTGAACTTCAGAATGACTGACTCTAAGTCTATGATGAGTCAGGTTCTGGAGTATCAAATGATTCTCCACGAGTTGGAAAAAGAGGGCATGAAGCCTAATGAGTCGTTTCTGGTTGCTTCACTGATTGAGAAACTGCCACCATCATGGAATGAGTTCATGAGTTATCTCAAGTTGAAGACCAAGGAAATGGGGCTTGAAGAGTTGGTCATCAAGCTTCAGATTCAGGAAGACAACCGCAGGGCTTTGGTCAAAGGCAAGCAACCCATAGATGCCAAGGCTCACCTGGTGGATTCTAAGGGAAATTCCAACAAGAAGCATAAGCGGCGTGATGGGGACGTGAAGTCTCAAGGGAATTCTGGAAATTCCGGGAATCCAGGAACGTCCAAGAAAATCAAGGGAAAGTGCTTCAATTGTGGGAAGCCTGGACATATGAAGGCAGACTGCAACCAACTCAAGAAGGAAAAGGCCAATGTTGCTGAGGCAAAAGATGATCCTATGGTGGAGGATTTGGTCAATTCCTTTACTGCTGTGGTCTTGGAGGCTAACCTGGTTGAGAATCCAAGGCAATGGTGGATGGATACGGGTGAAACCCGACACATTTGTTCTGACAAGGGTGCCTTCTCCACCTACTCTCCAGTGAAGGATAAAAAACTGTTCATGGGGAACGACGCTACCTCGGAAGTGAAGGGAGTTGGCAAAGTGGTTCTGAAGATGACTTCTGGGAAGGAGCTCGTACTGAACGAAGTGATGCACGTTCTGGATATCCGCAAGAATTTGGTGTCCGGGGCTTTGCTAGTTAAGGCAGGTTTCAAGATGACTTTCGAGTCTGGTCAGTTTGTAATGTTGAAGAATGGTCAGTTTGTAGGAAAGGGCTACATGTGTGATGGGCTTTTCAAAATGTCTGTTGTACGCTCCTTTGCGAGTAATGAAATAAAGCATTTTACCTACTTGTCTGAGTTCTCTAATTTATGGCACCATAGATTAGGGCATACAAACTACAATGCAATTCGAAAGTTAATCAAATTGAAACACTTGCCATCCTTTGAAATCAATCCTCAAAGTAAATGCGAGGTTTGTGTGGAGGCAAAATTAACTAAGACACCATTTCATTCAGTAAACAAAACCACTACCCCTCTAGAATTAATCCACAACGACTTGTGATTTAAAGTTTGTGCAAACTAGAGGAGGGAAAAAGTATTTTGTTACTTTTATTGACGATTGCACAAGATATTGTTATGTTTACTTGCTAAGAAGTAAGGATGAAACCTTAGAAGCATTTAAACATTACAAGACTGAAGTTGAGAACCAACTTAATAATTGAATTAAGATAATTCGAAGTGATAGAGGTGGAGAATATGGAGCACCATTTGAAGAATATTGCTCTCAGTTTGGCATCATTCATCAAACTACCGCTCCTTACTCGCCTCAATCTAATGGTGTTGATGAACGCAAAAATCGCACTCTCAAGGAGATGATGAACGCACTATTACTAGATTCTGGGTTACCACAAAACTTGTGGGGGGAGGCTATTCTCACGGCCACTACTATTCTTAACAGAATACCCCAGAAAAATAGTGACGGTACTCCATATGAATTATGGAAGGGTCACCAGCCATCATACAAATACTTGAAAGTGTGGGGGTGTTTGGCTAAGGTAGAAGTACCTAAGCCAAAGCAAGTCAAAATTGGACCCAAGACTGTAGATTGCATATTCATAGGATATGCGAATAACAGTAGCGCGTATCGCTTCTTAGTGCATAAGTCGTAGATACCGAATATCCATGAGGGTACAGTTATTGAGTCAAGGAATGCAAAATTCTTTGAAACGATCTTTCCTAGAAAGGAGAAGAAAGAGTTAATCACTCGCAAGAGAGATTATGAAACTGCTATAGGATCGAATGAAGAAATTCCTGAACCAATAATTGACAAGGAAATTCCTGACGCGGAAATTCCTAACAAGGAAATTCCTGAAGAAATGGAACAAGTTCCAAATGAGGAAATTCCTGAACCAAGAGGTTCAAGAGGGGAACATGAAGGTTCACATCAAGAGACTGTGGAGGTTCCTGATGTCGAACCTAGAAGAAGTAAAAGGGCAAGGACCGCGAAGGACTTTGGACCTGAGTTTCTTACCTACATGGTAGAAAACGAACCAAGGACAATCAAAGAGGCAATGTCCAATCCTGACGCTGCTCTTTGGAAGGAAGCCATTGAGAGCGAAATGGAATCCATACTGCAAAACCATACTTGGGAATTGGTTGATCTTCCTCCGGGAAATAAATCTCTGGGTTGCAAGTGGATATTCAAACGCAAGTATAATAAAGCAGATGGGACCATTGATAAATACAAGGCTCGTCTAGTAGTCAAGGTCTATAGATAGAAGGAGGGTCTTGATTATTTCGACACATCTCACCTGTGTCAAGGTTAACGTCAATTAGAGTATTTATAGCCATTGCTGCGCTGCGTGGTCTTGAGATACATCAAATGGATGTTAAAACCGCTTTCCTAAACGGAGAGTTGGAAGAAGAAATCTACATGGAACAACCTGAAGGGTATGCGGTTCCAGGACAAGAGAAGAAGGTCTGTCGTCTTGTCAAGTCATTGTACGGACTTAAGCAAGCTCCTAAACAATGGCACGAAAAGTTTGACAACTTGTTGATGTCAAAGGGCTTTATTTATAAATGAATGTGATAAGTGTATCTATGTAAAAGGGAATGTTGACTCCTTTGTCATGATATGCTTATACGTAGATGACATGCTCATTATTGGAAGTAGTCTGGAATTGATCATGAAAACCAAGCAAATGTTGAAACAACTTTTTGACATGAAAGACTTGGGTGTGGCGGATTTAATCTTAGGAATAAAGATCTCTAAGACATTCGAGGGTTTGGTGCTTTTACAATCTCATTACATTGAAGACGTCCTAAAGAGATTTGGGGTCTTTGACTCTGCACCTGTGAAAACACCTATGAATAGGAGTCAATGTTTAGACAAACATCATGGTGATCCTGTGGAACAAGTGCAATATGCCCGGATAATTGGCAGTCTAATGTACCTGATGAACTGCACTCGTCCAGATATTGCATATGCAGTCAACAAGTTGGCTAGATTCATGCGTAATCCAGGAAGTGACCACTGGAAGGCACTAAATCATCTATTGAGTTACTTAAAGTACACAATAGATTATGGATTACACTATGGGAGATATCCATCTGTATTGGAAGGATACAGTGATGCAAACTGGATATCTGATAGCACAAACACCAAGTCTACAAGTGGGTATTTGTTTACCATTGGTGGTGGGGCTGTTTCATGGAGATCCTCTAAACAAACTTGCATCGCCCGATCCACGATGGAGTCGGAATTCATAGCTTTGGACAAAGCTGGAGAGGAAGCAGAATGGCTTCGAGAATTTTTTAGAGGACATCCCTTGTTGGGAGAAACCTATGCCTTCCGTGACAATACATTGTGATAGTATGTCAGCTCTAGGAAGGGCAGAAAGTAATATGTACAATGGCAAGTCTAGAAATATACGTCGTAGGCACAAGACCATTAGGCAATTGATCTCTACGGGGGTTATCTGTAACGCCCCGAATTTAATGTTTTTTAAAAAAATAAATTCCAGTCGGAACGTCAAGCGAAAGACCAACCGAAACATTCTGTAAAACATGTGATGTTACAAACAACCTTTCGTGTCTTAGTTTCTGTAATAAAATTTTATTATTCAGCTAATAAATCATGATAATTTTCAACATCCTTGTCATGCAAAATAAACTGTAACTAACAGAAAGGACATGAGTTTCCAAAAATACAAAAGATGACAATTTATTTAAATGACAAAATTCCCCAAATCCCAAGTGTACTCCTAGTTTGTTGAGTTTGTCGGTTGCTCATCCTCTGCCACAATCTTACCTACAAGGAAGGAAACAAAACAAGCGTGAGGAAACCTCAATGAGTGTTCAAAGTTTTTTTTGTTTTGAAATTCCATTAAATATCAATGATAAAACTCAAGAACATAAAATCCAAAATAAGATCAATATCATATACTTTCGGGAAACTTTATTTCATGCCGCTCCTTATAACCCCACATTAAACAGGTCTTATAGCTCCCTGTTAAGTTCGTCAACCTAACCATTCAGTACCTTGTCATGATCAATGGTGGAATCCTACGACCCAAGAAATCAATGAAGGCTTCTATCACTCGATTTAAAGGGAATGTGCAAAGGAAATCAACAAGTAGTTCGTTAGACACAACTAACGAAACTATAAGCTAATGAACCTTAACCAAATGTGCATCTTTCTTGAACCGTCAACAAACAAAACAATACAAATTCATATACATATATATATACTTTTGAAACAGCGGAAGCATGCAAAAATGTTTTACCATTCGTTTTATGCAATAGAGTATGTGTTTTTTGAAAAACCATGCATTACATATATATGAATAAGACATTAGATAAACTACCTTCCAGGTTTTGATAGTATACATATAAATAATTTTGTAGAACACTCACCTTTTCAAGTGTAAGAAAGAGCAAGAACTTAGAAAGTACTTGCAAGATGAACTTGCTATAAACTTTTAAGAAAAGATAGTACTTGAAGATTTATTTTTTAGCAAAATTTTCAGAATGTTGATGGGGCAAATGAGGGCTGCATATGAGGCTATTTATAGGTGGGAGTGAGGGAATATGAAAAGGTGAAGAGCCAAGAGTAATTGGCAATTTAAATGCCTTAAAATCACTTAAAAACCATGATAAAACCAATAATAATTGACCCAAAATTAAGAGGGACCTTTCAAGTTTTTAACCAACATTAAAACCTACTAACTAATGATAATTAATCAGATTTTTAAGAGCAAAAAATGTTTGGTACAATTTTAGGGTAAAATGTACATAATTAAAATGTGTTGAATTCACAATTAAACATGCATTTTTAACAATTAAACCAAGAAATTGGACATGCATACGTAATAATTAAATTCACATTTAGACATGCCCAAGTACTATTTAAATTACGCAAGATAAAAAAAGGGGGTATCACACTCTTCCCTCATTAAGAGAATTTGGTCCCCAAATTCAAACCTTGAAACGTGAACAACTTAGGATATTGTTCCCGCATGTCCTCTTCTAGTTCCCATGTGGCCTCCTCATACTTGTGATTCCTCCAAAGAACTTTAACTTGTCTTATTTGCTTGTTGCGGAGTTGATGGATTTTTTGATCTAAAATTTTGATTGGCTTTTCTACATTAGGACAAGTCCCCTTCAATAGATATATCATCTGGTGAAATGATATGCGAGGGATCAGGATGGTACTTTTTTAGTTGTGATACATGGAATACGTTGTGAATATTCGTGATAGTTGGTGGCAAGTGTAGACGGTACGCCACGACACCAACTCTATCCACAATCTCGTATGGTCCAAGATATCAAGGGTTCAACTTTCCCCTCTTCCCTACTCTCACCACTCCTTTCCTTGGTGACAATTTTAGGAAGACATAATCACCGACTTCGAACCCCAGATCCCTCCTTCGATTATCCGCATAACTCTTTTGTCTACTTTGTGCCGTCTTCAATCTTTCTTTAATCAACCGCACTTTGTCCAATGTTTCTTGCAACATCTCATTAAGTGACACACCACTCCCTCCTGTTGGATTTATTTGGTCATCCAACTCCCAGTGTAAAGGTGACTTGCACCTCCTCCCATACAAAGCTTCAAAAGGATCCATATGGATTGATGCTTGATAACTATTATTATAGGCAAATTCAACCAATGGAAGGTGTCTGACCCAACTTCCTCCCTGGTCCAGAACACACATCCTCAACAAATCCTCCAAGGTTTGTATGGTCCTCTCAGATTGTCCATCCGTCTGGGGATGGGCCGCGGTGCTAAAATTGAGTTTTGTACCCAGACCCTCATGAACCTGCCTCCATAGTCTCGAAACAAACTTAGGATCTCTATCCGAGACTATACAAGTTGGAATCCCATGAAGCCGAACAATCTCACTCTGGTAAATGAGAGCCAACTTCGTCGCGGTATAGGATGTCTTGATGGGTATGAAATGTGCAGATTTGGTCAATCTATCCACAATTACCCAAATACTATCAAAACCCTCCTTTACAAGAGGAAGACCAGTAACAAAATCCATTGTAATCTTCTCCCATTTCCATGAAGGTATTTCTAGTGGTTGTAATAACCCTACTGGTTTTTGATGTTCAGCCTTCACTTGCTGACAAGTGAGATACTTTTGAACATACTCGGCTACTTCTCTCTTCATGTTATTCCACCAATAATGTCCTTTGAGATCTTGGTACATCTTTGTACCTCCGGGATGCAAAGAATACTTAGTTTGTGTGCTTCATCAAGAATTAAGCGCTTCAAATCATCATTTGCAGGTACACAAATCCTTCCTTGAAACATCAGAACTCCACCACTCCCAACCGAGTATTTTGAGAACGCAGGATCCATTAATTTTGACTTGTTCCTTTGAATCTCGTCATCTAAATTTTGTGCCTCCAAGATCCTCTTCCCAATTTTAGACCTCAAGGTGAGATTTGAAAATAAGGTTGATATCTCAATTGTGCTGAGATTAGATACGTGGACCTTACGACTAAGAGCATCTGCTACTGAGTTCGCTTTTCCTGGATGGTACTGAATCTCACAATCGTAATCCTCAAGAAGTTCCATCCATCGTCTTTGCCTCATATTCAAGTCCTTTTGGGAGAATATGTAGTTCAAACTCTTATGATCAGTAAAGACCGTAAACTTCGTACCATAGAGATAGTGTCTCCACTTTCCAAGAGCGAAAACAATTGCTGCTAGCTCAAGATCATGAGTGGGGTAGTTCCGCTCATAAGGCTTCAACTTCCTTGAGGCATAAGCTATGACCTTACTATATTGCATCAACACACAACCCAAACCTTCCTTAGAGGCATAAGTGTAAACTGTGAAATTCTCGTTTCCTTCAGGAAGTGCCAAAATTGGTGCTGAAGTAAGCATCTTCTTTAATTCCTGAAAACTCGCTTCACACTTGTCAGTCCACTCAATCTTCGACTTCTTTTTAGTTAAACTAGACAAGGGGCCTGCTACTACAGAAAATTTCGGGACAAACCTCCTGTAGTAACCAGCTAAACCCAAAAAGCTTCTCACCTCTGTTGATGTTTCAGGCCTCTTCCAAGACACTACAGCCTCGATTTTGGAAGGGTCCACAGCCAGACCTTCACTTGAGATGATATGACCTAAAAATGCAACTTGAGACAACTAAAATTCACACTTGCTGAATTTTGCAAACAATTGATTGTCGCGTAGGGTTGTAAGCACAATCCTGAGGTGCTGCTCATGCTCTTCCTCAGATCTTGAATAAACCAAGATGTCATCAATAAAGACAACGACAAATTGGTCCAAGTATTGTCTAAAAACCCAGTGCATTAAGTCCATAAATGCAGCCGGTGCATTTGTGAGACCAAATGGCATTACTACAAACTCATAATGTCCATATCTGGAATTTAGAGCAGTCTTGGGTATATCTTCTTCCTTGACCCTCAACTGATAATACCCTTGACGAAGATCCAACTTGGAAAATACCGTTGAGCCTTGCAGCTGGTCAAACAACTCATCAATCCTTGGTAATGGGTATTTGTTCTTAATTGTAACCTGATTTAATCCTCGATAGTCGATGCACATTCGCAAAGTTCCATCTTTCTTCTTTACGAATAGTACAGGTGAACCCCAAGGTGACGAACTAGGTCTAATAAAACCATGGTCAATCAACTCTTGGAGTTGAGTTTTAAGCTACTTAAGTTCTGCAGGGGCCATTCTATACGGTGCTTTAGAAATGGGTGCAGTTCCAGGAGCCAACTCAATGGAAAATTCTACTTCGCGCTCGGGAGGAAGGGAATTCAACTTCTCCAGAAAGACATCTTTGAATTCTCTAACAACCCTAACTTCGCAAAGCTTCTCCTGAGCCTTATGCTTATTAATCAGGTAAGCTAAGAAACAAACGCTTCCATTTAAATACAGTTTTCTAGCCTCAGTAGATGACAAAATCGTTTTCTCGTTCGACCTCTGATCAGCTTTTCACAAAACTTGTTCACTCCCTGGTTCTCCCAACATTATAGTCTTATAGAGACAATCTACACGAGCATTGTGTCTAGACAACCAATTCATACCCAAGATGACTTCGTATCCCGATATCGGTAAAAGAATCAAGTTCGCAGGAAAGATCCTATCCAATATGGAAACCTCACACTCCGTAACATATTTAGTCGATAAAGCACTACCTCCCATAGGTGTACTAACTTCTACTGCATAAGGTAAGTTATCAAGACTAAACTTAAGGGATTCAGCAAATGAGCTAACAATAAACGAGTGTGTTGCACCAGGATCAAATAAAGCCTTACAAGTGGTTTTAGAAACAAAAATTTTACCTTCCACCACATTTGCAGACTCATCGACCTCATGGGCATCCATAGCAAATACCCTTGCGGGAGTTCTTCCTGCACTCTGGCCAGCTCCACTATTTCCAGCTCCTGTCCCAATTCTTGGGTTTGGTTCTGATTTGAAGCCCTTGGTCCAGATGCCTGGTTAGTATTAGACGCTGGTGCACCTTGCTGAGTCCTCTTGGAGGGGCAGTCACTTATCCGGTGCTGGTTACTGCCACAAACCAAGCAAAGTCCATTCTTCTTCCAGCACTGGTTTTCATTGTGTTTGTTACCACAAAATCCACACAATTGATTGACCCCAGCTCGGGGTGCATTGGAAGGAGGCTTTGCACTAGGACTGGTTTGCATGGGTTGTTGATAACGAGTTTGCACATTTCGTCCTTGATTTGAACTAGAACCGGGATGAGACCTCTTGTTCTGTTCTTGCTTCATGCGTATTTCATAATAACCCTTTTCAACCTCCATGGCTCACTCCACTGCTTCAACATAAGTCCTCATCTCAATACCAAACAAGCTGTATTTTATATCTGTCCCCAAGCCTTTCAGAAACAAGCGGACCTTCTCACGTTCGTCATTGACATAAAATGGTACATGGCGTAAAAGCCTTGTAAACTCAGCATCATATTGTGCAACTGTCATGGAACCTTGCTCCAGATTGTTAAATTCATCCCTTCTACCATCCCGAACAATCCTGGGTACATACTTGTCCATGAGTTCTTTCTCAAAGTTAGCCAATGTTTTAGGTGTGTTCAATCCATTCCATCTTAACTCAACTGAAGTCCACCAATGGCGGGCAGCTCCTTCAAAAAGGAATTGAGCCAAGTCGACTCTTTGAGCATCACTATATTGAAGCACACTAAACATATTCTGTATGGACTCAAACCACAACTCAGCCTTTCTAGCATCTGGTTCACCAAGAAACTTCTAAGGTCGAAAATGAAGGAATCGATCCAGTACTTGGTCAGATGGAGGTGGTGGTGGTGGATTTGCTTGTTGTTGATTATTAGACAAAGTCTGAACCAAATTTGTCATGGCTGCCAACATTTGTTGAACTGGATTCGCTTCATTGTTGTTGTTGTTGGAGTTGTTAGCTCTTCTTGGAGGCATTCTAGAAAGGGGGTAAGGAGTAAGAATTAATCTAATTTACTCGAGAAGGACCACTTAATTCTAAAGTCCAACAAAAAACGTAAAGCATCTTAAAGCAAAATCTACAGCAAGCAACTCCAAAGAGAATTTGAAGGTGCTGAAACATAAAAATAAACAATTCCAAAATATTCAAAACTTAGAAAACAAACGTTGTTGGAACAACGTCTGAAACGACCTTGAAACATTAAACGACACGACCAAAGTTGCTGCCTAACTTTCATACAGAGACCAACAATTACAAACCAACTTAATAACCATAAGCCAAGTACATGCATATGAGACTACCATGAACCAGGATCTTAACTTATTTAAAAGACACAAGTTTGAAGCATAAGTAACCAAATAAACTAACTAGTTGAAGATAACACCAACGGAAGAGGATAAATAAGCCCACGGGGTTTTCAAACTAAATCGAGGGAACTAAGAGAAATCTTCATCATCATTAGAACTTCCCACGTAGATAGTATCTCCAGGGTTCAGCATTGGGTCATAAGAATTCTCCATCCTTCATATCCTCATCATCACCTTGAATATCTGGATCTTCCTCGGGATCTTCCTCTTCTTCTATGGGATTTGGTGCAGCCTGGACTGGGACACCAACTTCATTTGGCACCAAAAGAGCACCACTTTCATAAATAGCAATAAGCTCCACCTGTTCAGCAATTTGTGCATCCTTGTTGGCTATGATCACTTCCTTTTGGGCTAAAAGTAAATTGTTTCCAACAATGAAAGCATCTTTTTGAGCAATTGTTGCATCCTTTTGTACAATGATTGCCTCCTTTTCAACGAGTTTAGCTTCCAATTCCTTAATCTTAAAATGTTGGTTTCCAAGGAACTCATATTGTTTTATGTTATGAGCCCAATAACTATCTCTCTCAGCGATTAATTTGTGTACTACAACATTAGGATAGTCTCCTTTTTCCTCATTAAAGTTGAAGGGATTAAAGCAAGTAGGTGGATTACTGGTACGGAAGATTATAATCCATTTCTCTCCAGCCATCTAAAATGAAACAACGTTAAAGTGAAGCATAAGTAAATTAAACAATAAAGTGCCTAAACTTGAAAATTAATCGAACTCATGATTCTAATGCAAAGTGACTAAAAATATAAACATTTCACTAAACTAAGTGACAATATTAATCTAAGTTGTAACATCACATAATTATACACCAGGCCACAATTAGACAAAGACAATAAACAAGCTCAACATTTTACATAATACAATTGAAGTTTAGAATAAGAGAGACAAGCAAGGAAAAAAAAAATACTAAAAGCATAAATCTAAGTGTTTTGACTTTAATGAAACCATGCTCCATAAAAATAAAATCAGAAAGGATTAGAGAAAAAAAAGAATCTCAAACGGAAGAAAAACAATTATAATTAAGCATGAGGGTAAGAAATAGTACTTCGGAAGTGAGCAAGGAATGATCAACCGGCAACTCAACAAACTTCTCACTCATTTCCCCCAAAAGTCCGAAGACCCTATCCTGGTTTAGCCCAAGTATAAAACTTAGGCTCTGATACCACTTGTAACGCCCCGAATTTAATGTTTTTAAAAAAAATAAATTCCAGTCGGAACGTCAAGCGAAAGACCAACCGAAACATTCTGTAAAACATGTGATGTTACAGACAACCTTTCGTGTCTTAGTTTCTGTAACAAAATTTTATTATTCAGCTAATAAATCATGATAATTTTCAACATCCTTGTCATGCAAAATAAACTGTAACTAACAGAAAGGACATGAGTTTTCCGAAAATACAAAAGATGACAATTTATTTAAATGACAAAATTCCCCAAATCCCAAGTACACTCCTAGTTTGTTGAGTTTGTCGGTTGCTCATCCTCTGCCACAATCTCACCTACAAGGAAGGAAACAAAACAAGCGTGAGAAAAACCTCAATGAGTGTTCAAAGTTTTTTTGTTTTGAAATTCCATTAAATATCAATAATAAAACTCAAGAACATACAATCCAAAATAAGATCAATATCATATACTTTCGGGAAACTTTATTTCATGCCGCTCCTTATAACCCCACATTAAACAGGCCTTATAGCTCCCTGTTAAGTTCGTCAACCTAACCATTCAGTACCTTGTCATGATCAAGGGTGGAATCCTACGACCCAAGAAATCAATGAAGGCTTCTATCACTCGATTTAAAGGGAATGGGCAAAGGAAATCAACAAGTAGTTCGTTAGACACAACTAACCAAACTACAAGCTAATGAACCTTAACCAAATGCGCATCTTTCTTGAACCGTCAACAAACAAAACAATACAAATTCATATACATATATATACTTTTGAAACAGCGGAAGCATGCAAAAATCTTTTACCATTCGTTTTATGCAATAGAGTATGTATTTTTGAAAAACCATGCATTACATATATATGAATAAGACATTAGATAAACTACCTTCCAGGTTTTGATAGTATACATATAAATAATTTTGTAGAACACTCACCTTTTCAAGTGTAAGAAAGAGCAAGAACTTAGAAAGTACTTGCAAGATGAACTTGCTATAAACTTTTAAGAAAAGATAGTACTTGAAGATTTATTTTTTAGCAAAATTTTCAGAATGTTGATGGGGAAAATGAGGGCTGCATATGAGGCTATTTATAGGTGGGAATGAGGGAATATGAAAGGGTGAAGAGCCAAGAGTAATTGGCAATTTAAATGCCTTAAAATCTCTTAAAAATCATGATAAAACCAATAATAATTGACCCAAAATTAAGAGGGACCTTTCAAGTTTTTCACCAACATTAAAACCCACTAACTAATGATAATTAATCAGATTTTTAAGAGTAAAAAACGTTTGGTACAATTTTAGGGTCAAATGTACATGATTAAAATGTGACACACACATAAAATGCAACATCTAAAGCAAATAAATTGAATTCACAATTAAACATGCATTTTTAACAATTAAACCAAGAAATTGTACATGCATACGTAATAATTAAATTCACATTTAGACATGCCAAAGTAATATTTAAATTACGCAAGATAAAAAAAACGGGGTGTCACATTATCACTATTGATTACGTGAAATCAAAGGATAACATTGCGGATCCGCTAACTAAAGCTATACCTAGAGATCAAGTTCTTTGTCTGTCTAGGGGAATGGGCTTAAGACCCACTCATTAAAGGACTTCGCAGTGGCAACCCAACCATACTGACTGGAGATCCCAAGAATTTGGTTCAATGGGACAACTAAGCTGTAAATGACTAGTACGTGCCTCGTGAAGTTTGGTACTTCGAGGTAAAAGCACTTAGGAGCTCTTGCTCCACTTGCGCCATTCCCGTGAAAGACATTAAGTGCTCCTGCAGAAACGGGCAGAGGATGAGTCACTGAACTCTTAATGACCTCTGAAGAGATTCTTAATCTCTTTAGCTCTTACGAGCGAAACATTGGCAGGATGCTTCTAGAACGAGGTCACCTATTAAGTCTAGGCTGCTTCAAATGTAAACACTTAAGAATCCAAGTGAGTGCAAGCCTTAATGGACGGACAAGGAACAAGGCAATAAAGGAGAATTATTGTGTTCATATCATTGTCTTGGTTTACACAAAACGCCGACCGGTTCAAGGCACCACGTCCACCGTGTGGCAAGTAAATCCGATGGTATGTTACTAGGGACGATTCAATGTCGTTGACAATCAATCCCGATGCAATATGATTTTCTGCCAGAAATTCTGGGCTAGAGCACCTCGCAGTGATGTGAGCATCAATCCTCTTTCATGTGGGGATTGTAAGAATTTTAGTCAACAATGAGGCTATTCCATATTTTTGCATCTAAACCAAAGGGGCCCCACATGTTGGAAATGACGTTTCCTTAAACATGAATAATCTACTATAGTAGTAGATTGCACTTGAGAAAGAATTACTAGAATTCATTTAGAGGTGAAAGAGTAATTAAAGCTCAAAGTGTGTTGGTTGATGCATTAAATATGGAATGCCAAGAGTTGGAAATGGGAAGAATCCCACATGGCTAAAATTGAGAAAGAAGGAACAAGTTATAAGTCCAAAACTTGCTATTGGGTTTGGGCCCCAAGGGGCACCCATGGTTTTGGAAGGGGGAGGAGCTAGATAGCTCCATCACGCACCCGCCTGGCTCCATCAGGAGCCGGGCCCGGTCGCGGGTCCGGGGTTCGTGGTCCGTGGGTTCGCGGTCTTGAGTAGATTATTATCCTTTTGGGCCAGAAACATATTGTGTTTGGTTAAGCCCAAATAGTTAGTCTGAAACGAAGCCCAACACTGAAGCGTGAAGCCCAACAGATGCGTCTGTTGGTTTGGGCGGGATTCTGCGAACGGATTTGTCCATTCGCTGAAAGGATGTAACTGAACGGGAAAAATCCAACAGGTGTGCTTGTTCGAATTTTTCTTTCTGCAGGGAACTGTTCGTGAAAGCCTACATCTATTCAGACCGCAACTCTTCAATATTATAAATAGACCCCCAGAATTGAACTTTCAAAACACCGAAATCCAAAACCTTCTTTCTTCTCTACTTTCTCTCTAAAAAGCCTGGACTTTCTATACTGCCTAGTTCGACAAGTTAGCAATTCAGTGCTAGAATTCTAACTTACTGCTGCTCTATCTTGGGAGACTGATCGCTAAGTAAACCCGGTCCGTTATTTTCCTAAACCTACTTTTAAAAGAAAAACCCTCAGCTGAATGATTCATATTTTTACAAGACAAAGACGTCCAGAAAGAAACAAAGAAAATTCAATTTCCGCGCGCAGTTTCTGGTCAGCGCAACCTTTTTCTAAAGTTAATTTCCGGTTCGTTAACCGTCGGATGTGGCTGAAATTTGAAGAGAAGATTCCTAACAGATCGTTCTAAACGTTCATCGGACGGATCGATGTTTTGATACTTGAGTCATCCGTAATTGTCCGTCGAACAGAAGCCCTTCTATTCTTCGGTTACTAGCCTACGTCTTCGTCAATCTAAGGAAAGTGAAGTTATAAGAATGTTATGTTTCATGCATGCTAGAAATCATGTTTTATGCCTGGAGTTATGTTATTGATGTTATGAGATTAAAGGCATGTTCGAGATTTGCGAAATTGGTGTTCTTTGTTGTTCATGTGCTACCTGTGATGGGTATACATATTCAGTCTAGAGGTTCTTCGAAGTATATGAATTTGTTTACCTATTTGCGGGCTTGAATGATAATTAATTATGTATCAGTAGTTATGTTTTTTGTGCAATTCTTCATGCATGCAATTGTGCACATTGATAAATACTATGCATGAAGACATGGATTATTTGTACCTAAAGTTGAGTATTAGATATTTAACTTGCTTGTCACATATGTTATTTCTTACTACGTAATCTTGATTTATAGAGTGTACCTACATGGCAATGCCAAGATTGAATTAAAAGGAAGAAACTTATGAAACTCTAGCAAGAACATTTGCTTAAGAATAATGAAATATCTACACGAGCTTCATGGCTTGTTTACATATTTCCCGATAAATAAGAATAATGCAAGACACTTCCTTGAAAGTTAAAATGAAGAATGTCTGAAAGTAAATAATGAAAATATGAAGGTTGTCTAGGTGTCTCTGTTGGATATATACCTCGAATGATTGAGCTGCGGCGTTTAACGTATGTTGCTACGGTGAGCATACACATGTGAGCTGAGGCGAAAGCCAATGCGTATAACGTATACTGCTACGGTGAGTATACATAAGAGAGCCAATGCGTGTAACGTATGTTGCTACGGTGAGCATACACGTGTATCCAATATGAGGCGAAGCTTACATAGACACCTTAATCAAGAATGAATGTGTAAAGTGATTCTAGCTAAATTCAAGAAAAGAGCTTGAATCAAAAGAATGATGATGAAAGAATGTCTAAAGTGATTCTAGCTAAAGCCAAGAAAAGAGCTTGAATCAAAAGAACGCTTATAATGAATGCCAATGAGTGAATACTCAAGTCCAATGTTTCTACCATGATGATTTTGAAGTAAAGGAATGAAGAAGACAACTTCCAATCAAACAACAATGAATTGACGATCAATATTATCGATGTATGTATGTTGTTACTTGTATCTTATAAAGTATGATTGGCCCTTTTATATTAATGTTATTATGCATGCACAATGTGATTTCTAGGGAACGAATGTGCTTATGTGCTATGTGTTTTAGTATGGCTTGCTTGCGAGTACAAGTAGGTATTCACCCTTGCCCTATTAAGCCTCAGGTAATGTTGGAGCTGGAGTGTATGGGGGACTGAGCTTGACGTTGATTCAGTGCACCCATGATGTCGAGTTATAATAATGTTTTAGATTACAAATATCAAACTGTTAAGTTATTTCTGCTGCAAAAGTTATGTTTTCAATCAATGAATGCTATGTAATGTTTTTAACGCTCCGTTCGTTGAGTGCGAATTAGTTTCAAAAGTTTTAAATGACCACGAATTTTTAAAGTGTGCGCTTTTAGACGCACTAGCACACTTTGATAATTTCGTTTTTTATTTTTATTTTAAAAGAGCGGGTCGTTACAGAGCTCAGCAGACTTATACTCTCTGTTCTCGTATACCATCTTCTATACACCCACTCTCTACAACCAACAAATTCATCTGTTTACCTTGAGTTCTGCTGTAACTGAGAGAATAGGAGAGTTAGAGAGTTAATCGCCATTGTTGATCATTCTTGTAACGCTTGAAGCTTTTCGTTAATACGAATGAGTTGTTCCTCCGTGGATGTGGGATCGTTTATAGCCGAACCACGTAAATTCTCATGTTGTTATTTGATCGATTGTTTCGTTTGTTTGTTCGATTGAATCGATTGGTTAGGGCTCTTCTGATTGATCGGTTGTTGATTGAATTGGTGTTGCGTGATTGTTTGCTTGATTTCAACACCAATCGAAATAACAACCTCATCAATTGGTTGATGGAGAATGATGCACAATAGTTTCAACAATTCTACAAAGTAACCAATCCGAAAGCAGCAAATCCCAAACACCCCCGGACCCAAACATCAACCCAAATACCCCTATGATTATTCATATCCCTCACCCGGGGCGGTTACCCATACACATTTTCAGGCTTCACAAGCATTTGCCCCGGAGATCTAGCCAACGCCCTCGGTGGTTCAAAAGGGGAAAGGAAGAGGAAAGAAGGGTCCACCACCACCAAAGGTCGCTCCCGGGGAGGGGGGGGGGGGGGGGGGGGGAAAAAAACAAAAGTATTTTACGAAGCAAGAAGATCTTACACTAATCACACACTTCGTGCATGTGATCGGGTGAATATCCCATAAATGGGATGAACATGAAGTTGACTTTATTAAAAAAAACGTGTTGGCCAAGTGGAATGCAGAGCGAGCGGATGTAATGCACTCTCTTCACCCTCGAACTAGCAGTTCACTCCGGTGTAGATGGCGTCGAATGGCGACGTCCGTTAATTTGTTCATGAGCGCATATGAGGAGTCCATAAGAGCTCTTGATATAGTAGTGGTCACAATGACGATGACGTCCTCTAATAGCTTTATATACTTATAAACATTTGATTTTTTTTTTCATTTTCTAAAATACTTTTTTTATTGTCGTTATATGTATTTAATCGTACATGTTAATGTTTTTGTATTTGTGTTATTAAATTTTTCGTCATATTTTATTCAATTTATAAGACATCTTATGAGTTCGAATTATTTGTTTGTATAAAGTTATTAAATGGTTGGGGTTACTAAATGTTTAGTGATGAGATTGGAAAAACAATTCAACGGAAGTATGGAACGGATGTATCAAAACTTCAGGAAGTTATCCGGATTATCAAAACTTCAGGGGTCGTTTATATAATTACGTAAAAATTGAAGTGAGATTCTAGTTTGCAGATTCAAGCATAAACAGAATAATCCGAACCCAAGATTCAGGGGTTGTTTTCTCTTCCATTAATCTTTTGGACTGAAACAGCTTAATTTAGCAGTGACTAACGATGGGTAAATATATGATTTTGAAAGATGTTGTTGGGTCTGGTAATTTTGGTGTGACCAAGATTCTCAGTTATAAATGGAGTGATAAGGTCTTTGCTGTCTTGTACATCGTCAGAGCCGAAAAGGTTGGTGCTTTTTTCTTATTTCTCACGCCATTTCTTTCGTCCCTCAATTTTATATCTGTGAGGGTTTATAGTTCAAAAGGGGTATTTATTGACTTCTTGATTAGGACACAAATTCGGCTATTCCAAAGTTGTAGCGTAGTGGCAATTATTTACTTGACAAATAGGCTTTGTTTCCAATAAGCAAGCAGATTCTATCTTGGACAGTTGAGAATCTTTGCCTTCACTCATGTAATGGGAAGTAAAGTTTGGTTGGAATTTGGTCCATGTGTTTTCACTCGAGTTGTTGATGTTTGGTTAAGCAACATCACTCCTTAAGTACCTTGTCCGTAAATATAACTTAACCTCATAGCCTCTATTTATCCAAGTCTTTTCTATAATCACTAAGTTTGAATGAAAATGGAGGAAAACCATGAAACTGATAAACTTCTTGCTGCTAGAGCAATCTTGAGAAACAGCATTGAGAAGTCAAGAAACATGGCTGTTGCAATTGATGCAGTCGGTTCGAGGTTGGAAGAAAGACAGCATAATTTTGCATTTCTCCATGCTGATTTGAAAGACTTGGCTTGTAAATGCGACTTTTACGAGATTAGAGGTCATGTGAATCGAGCCATTGGGCCAGCTGCTTATGTTTTGAAGGTCCTTGACGTTGTTGAGTCTCTCAAGGACTCGCTGGAGAAAGATCTGTGTACGGATGTATACACGTATATTGCCAAGATTAGACGGCTTGAAGAGGCACTTAAGCTTCTTGCAAACAACTGCAGGCTGGTAATTCTCTGGCTTGATGATGTGGTTCAGTTCCTGGCGAGCAACGCAGCTGCTGTTGATGATTGGTACTTTTACGAACCTACCTTGGTTTTAGAAATCATAGTTTTAGTAGGAAACTGTATGTTGGTTTTGGTTCGAAGTAGTATTTCATTAGGAAAGTTGCATGCTAGAGTTATATTTAAGTCCAAACCATTTTAGTGCTTATGAACATAAAAGAGAGATATATAGGTTTAGATTTCAGTTAGTGTTGGTTAGAAATTTCATCAGTAAGTCATAAGTTAGTATGGTTCCATCATCCAAGAAATAACTGGGTGTTCTTTTCTCGTATTGAAATTGGTTTTCCTTTCTCCTCATTTGTTTTCATAATATATTCAGCATTCTCTCCGCTCTATCAGGTACATTGTGAAAGTGAAGAAAATCCTGAAAATATTGATGGAGCTTCAAGGGAAGGAGGACTCGTTTCAACAAAGCGGTGGTGTTCTATCTTTGGCATTAGACAAACTGGAGAGCACATACAAACGTCTATTGTCAAAAAACACGAGTATTGGGATGTTCTCGTATTCACCGCTCGTTGTTCAAGAATTACAAGCCATTACTCAAGTATTGGGAGCTAACAATCGGCTTAACCAATGCCTATCCATCTATGCCGAAGTCCGTGTTGCCAATTTACAAGCTAACTTCCGAGTCCTCGATTTGGAGTATTTAAACATCCATTTATCCGAATCTGACAGCGCAGAAATTATAGAGGATTATGTTGATCTATGGGATGATCACATGGAGTTTGCTGTGAGGCATTTGCTCAGAAACGAATATTGCCTTTGCACCGAAGTGTATGGCGTAGCAGGATCAGATGTGTCCATGAGCTGTTTCTCCAAGATTTCCATACAATGTGGATTTCTTGAAATTTTTAGGTTTGGCAGCACGGTTACGAAATGCAAGAAGGAAGCAGCCAAGCTTTTAACGTTGTTGAAAGTATTTGCCACCCTAGATAAACTGAGATTAGATTTCAATGAGATGTTTACTGGAGGATTCTGTATGGAGATTCAAAATGAAACGAGAGGTCTTGTTAAGAAAGTCGTTGATGGAGTGGGTGAAATTTTCTGGGAGCTCTCGGTGCAAGTACAAGTGCAACGAACTTTTAGACCACCACTTGATGGTAGCGTTCCAAGGCTGGTTCATTTTGTGACTGACTACTGCAACGAGATTCTTGCAGAAGAAAACCGGTTGTTTCTTGACCGGATTCTCGAGATACATCAAGTTTGGAACAGTGTAGGATCTGGAGAGGGGATTCTCTCCAATGAAATTCACAAAATTATGAAGGAGCTTGAGATCAACTTGGAGACTTGGGCCAAGAGTTATGAGGATGACTCCCTTTCCTGCATATTCATGATGAATAATTACTGGTACCCTTTCATGGAATTTGTGAAGATTTCTGTGTTCACCTACTGCTTTTTTATATTCCTGTTTTGGTTGTATGATCAATATTTTGGTGCTGTGTTTCAACAGGTACTTGTACAAAAATGCCATGGCAACCAATCTTGGTGACCTAATGGGGCCTTCTTGGTTGTCGCAACTTGAGGAATCTGTGGAGTATTACTCAAAGCTGTACATGCGAGAAAGTTGGGAGAAGCTTATGGTGCTCTTATGTGAAGAGGACTTATACTTGTTCCCCGGGGGCAGAGCCATTGATCGGAACCTAGTCAAGAAGAGGATATCAGTGTTTTGTGAGGCATTTGATGGAATATACCATCAACAATCCAAATGGATATTGCTGGACGATTCATTGAGATGGAAGACGCGACAGCTTGTAGTTGAGGCAATTGTTCTGAGGTATAAAAGTTACACCCAAAAATACCTACCCGAGTTAGAACATGATCCCAGTACCGGCACAAAGTATTCTGCTGAGAGCTTGGAAAACTCCCTTGGTTCGTTATTCCAACCAAAATTTGGCAGGCATATTAACAATAAATGCACTGATCTTGTCAGTATCAAGAATACTGGTACTGGTCGCTTCTCCTCAACTCCTGCTGCTGCATGATTCTGGAAAAACAGGTTCCGAATATCTGAAAGCAAGTTTATTTCTAACAGTGTAATTATTAGTGATTAGTTACTTCCAATGGTCCATCTTGATTATAATTTATGACTTCACCTTACATTAGAAAGAAAAAGGTGGATCAACTTTTCGGTGTACTGAACTGCTAAATTTATTTAAAATACAAAACAAGTTTCTGAATTTAGTGTCTCAAAGAGTAAATTTATTCACTTTAACAAAAGCCTTCAATTGCAAAAGGTGAGGTTTTCCAGTCCTGAATAACACCTCCCCTGCCTAATAATTTCCTCAGATGAACCGAGTGCAGCTACTACCCACTCTTGACACTGACCATTAAAAGTACAGTTAGTACGTTACGTGTCTGGTTCTATTTGGTGTATCCTTGCCTGATGAACCATTTTATATGATACTGATTAATTCTGTTTGTAGTATGAATAATCTAATATATTGAGTACATTTGTTAGGTCTTTATCTACATCCTATGCTGTTTATTATGATTTTCAGTTTTCCAATTTGAATCTATATTCAAGTATTCAACTGATCAACACTGCAGATACAGTATACTATCTTCGCAGACAATGAGTACCATATATGAAATTATGCTAAAAGCCATAAAACTTCCATTTGAGAGGAAGGAGCTGCTGATGTTCCAGGTTTTCAAGCTTTTGTTTTTCCCATTTCTGCTTCTTGTTTTGCTTCACTCTCGTATAGCCACCCCCTTGATAGAAAAAGTGGAGGATAATTACGAGAACTCTCCGATCAATCACTTAGATACTATCTCCCTTGTAATAACCGAAATCTCATTTGCATTCTCCTTCTGTCTAGTTCTGCTATTTTCGTGTTCTGTTACCATATCTGCATCTGCTTCGACTCATCAAGGCACATCATCTACCCTGAAGGAAATAGTGCTTGCGCTAAAATGGAAGCGAATTCTCGTTACTTGGCTCTATTGTTTATCTATTATGGCTTCTTTTGTGGGCATAACAGTTCTTTTAGCTATATTAACTGCTTCAGTTTCCGTTTTGGTTGCAATAAGTATTTATCCCTACTTAGGATCCATCTGTACCCTCATGCTGGTAATGTCCGTTCATGAAGATGGGCGTGAAGAAGATAACATATTCAAACACGCTAGTGAAACTACTGCAGGGGAAAGATTTAAGGGGTATCGTCTGATGCTAGTTTCAACGCTATTGAGCATTCCAGTTTATGTACTGTTTTACATTACAGCGATAGGAGATGTTGATGAGATTGGTTTGATCATTAGATTCAGTTTCCTACTGGGTTCAACATTTCTTTTCTGTGTTTCAGTGTTTTTCCAGAATGTGGTATTTACACTGTTCTACCTGAATAGCATGGAGATGTTAGGTGGAAAGATAGAGGAGCTGAGATCTGTTGTGTATCATTGAGTGCCTATTTTGGCCAGTCAAGTGACTTAAATCTTCCTGTTCTGGATTTTAGCATTATTGATTTTCCTGAATAAGGTGTTTAGTTTCAATCATTGGATCTATAATCTATAAGGCTCGAATTCGAGATATAAGTCCGAAACTCGAAAGGTTAGCCTAACATGACGTGTGAAATTTTGTGCTAGTACGTACTAAAGTTCAATGTATATATTGGTTTTGGTTGGACAATATTCTTGGAAAGGTTGATTAATAATTGTCATGGTGCATGCTGAGTTTCAATATCAAATTCAGTGAACTGGAGTTGGGATCTGATATATTCTAAACTGGGATCTGATGAAGCAATGCACATGTGATGTGATGAATGATACGAACGAATAACAATAAATTTTGAAAATGCATAGCCAACATATTTTGTGGAACCAACCATCACCTCGTATCTAGATTCAAACAAACTTGATCTTTGTTCCCAGAAAATGTTATAAACTACTTCCAAGAATGAACGCATGTTCCTACTAAACTCTTAGATTGTGGGTTACAGTAACCACAAGTGTAGTAATATTATATTATAATCCTTTTTACCCACTTGCTTGACTGCTTGAGATAAGTTGGGGAATGATTCAATACTAGTGGCCGAAAGTATACACTATTTTATAGAGAATGTAGTGGAGAATGATCTACATCACTCCACATAGACATGCAAGTGCATGACATGTACATTAAGTAAGTGATGTGGAGTATTCTCCACCACATAGACTATAAAATAATGATATACTTGGTTTAGGTAATAATTTTTCCGAAAGTATGGTTTGTTAATGGTTACTAACTTAGAAGTCTCGAAGGACTCATTGTCGTATGGTTGGTTACCAATAGATGCTTGCACTACAAAATAAAATAAAAAAAATTCCGAATTAGCGACGGAAAATATCAGTAGCTAAGCACTTAATAACCGTCCCCAAATGACTAGATTGACGAATTAGAAACCTATCGCTAAATGACTAGTCGCTAAAGTTGGTGAAGTAAATTATTGGTCGTTTCTAATTTTTTACGGAACAGAGACATAGATTATCGGTTACCAGTTGGCGACTGTCGACAAAATCCGTCCCAAAGCAGCGGCAAGTTCGCGACGTTTTTTAGTTACATAAATTAATTTTATACTTGGTTAATGGCAACGGATTAAAAATATGTGTCTGTCGGATAAGATTTAAATATTAATATATTGACTCAGGCTTTGTTATTTTCAACTGAAATTCTTGAATCGAATCGAATTGAATCGAATCGAATTGTAGTATAAAATATAATCGAATCGAAATTTGAATCGAATCGAATCGAAATCGAGTTTTGGTTGAAGAAAATGCTTAGCTACGATATTAATGTCTCCGTCTCTGATCTAGTACTTTTTTAAATACGAGCAACTAATTTATTGAGCTTGTACGACAACACAACTAAAATATTAAAGGAAATTCGTTTACATTTATAAAATATTCGGTCAAGATAAAATCCATGAAACAATTACATAATCAACCGAGATAGAATTCAATACATATTCTGTGAGATAATAGTTCCATAAAATAAATACATATTCGACATAGATATATAATTCAAATCATATCTAAGTGCATGATGATGAATGATGTTTTATTTCAACATATCACCTTCTCATATGAAATTCTCAAGGGAGACATCTCATTTCTTCCAAATTATTCTTACTCCTCCATTTCTCAAAACCATTTTCATTATAAATGGCACACATTTTAAGATGAAATAATAAAAAAATATTTGTGAATGTATTCCATTGGTAAGATTGTTGTTGGATGAAAAAATAAGTAGAGGGGTACTAAAGAGGGAGTTTAATTTTAGGAAAATTTACATATATAAACCAACTAACAACAACTATGACATATTAGACCCACTCGATAAAACTGTTACACATAAAGACATTCTAACTTAAATCAACCGTGGCTGGATGAAAATACCCCTCGCACTTTCAAAATAAACGGCAGGTGTCTTCTTCCATAAGCTACCATAATCATCTCGCTCTCTGAAATTCTCTTCAATTTGCCCTTTCAAATTCTCTGAAATTCCCTCTTCCCGTTCAATTTTTCGTTTGAAAAAAAGTCGAAAATGTCATATATGAAGAAAACGAATGGATCCAACAACAAAACTGAAGATATCAAGCTGAAAATTGAGAAAGGTACGAAAACCCCAAAATTTTCTTCATTTATTAATGGGCATTTAGTTTCAGTGCATAATTAGTTAGTTTTAGTTCATTTGAGTTAGTTTCAGCGCAAAAATGAGTCAGTTTCAGTGCATGTGAGTTAGTTTCAGTGCATGTGAGTTAGTTTCAGAGAAAAATGAGTGAGTTAGTTTCAGATCTATTATAGTTAGTTTCAGAGCATAGTGAGTTCGTTTCAGGGCTATTCTAGTCAGTTTCAGAGCAAAATAAGTTAGTTTCAGAGCAATTCTAGTTAGTTTCTGAGCAATATGAGTTAGTTTCAGGGCTATTCTAGTTAGTTTCAAAGCAAAGTGCGTCAGTTTCAGAGCTATTCTAGTTAGTTTCAGAGCATAATGAGTTAGTTTCAGAGCAAAATGAGTTAGTTTCAGGGCTATTTTAGTTATTTTCAGTGCAAATTGGGGTAAAATGAGTTAGTTTCAAGGCTATTTTAGTTAGTTTCAGGGCAAAATGAGTTAGTTTCAAGCCTATTCTAGTTAGTTTCAGTCCATTTGAGTTAGTTTCATTGTCTGAGGTTTTCCTGTTTGTGTTGATTCTAGGAAAACAAAAGGCCACTGCAACTACGTTCAACCGTGGCGAGTTAAAAGGCTGCATAGAGTTTATACAAACTCAACATCTTGAAAATCATAGAGAAAGCTTGAATAAAACACCATTCAAGGTGTTTTTCCAAAAAAAATCATTGACAAAGAGGTCAACCCGCAATTCTTCACAAAGCACATGACCGATCTGCAACTAGTCTTGTCAGAATACGACAACAAAACTAGCACATTGAAACTGGGGTCAAGATCAATTGTGTTGACGGAGCAACATATAAGAGAATTTTTTGAAATAACAGATGGAACTGTTAAGATTGAACTCAAGGCGGGTATGAAAGTTCTTTATACATGTTTCACAACACGAAACTATCCAGAGCACCAGTCGAAATTGAATATCAAGTTGATGAAGGCAATGATTCAATCAAGGCTAAATACACAAAAAAACAGCAAAAAAGGTCAATTCAGATGACTTTGCATGTAAAATCCCGAAATTATTTTGGATCGTCTATATATACGTAGAATTGAAAAATTATATGGACACGAGTTGTTACACAGGATTTTATAAATAATTATTTTATGGATCAATAATTTGAAACGGGTTAAGTAATTTTATTGGATTGGATTGAATTTGGATTGAAAGAAAAAGTCCCAAGACGTGGTATAATGAGTTATTAGTTATTTAGTACTTCTTGTAGATACTTGTGCTCACCGGGTAGTACGGCAAAGTATATAACGAGGAATTGTACTCGTCTCTAGACAAGTAGGAGGCAAATCGAAGGATGGACCAAGTTAATCATGCCTTCAAGGTAATGAATTTCTTGTGATTAGTACTAATTAATTACTACTATTAGATCTTTGAGGGTTTTAGTTGGTCTGATTGTACCACAGTTGAGTTAATTGTATATGTATTTTGAGGATTAAGGTAGGCTTCGTCTTGACGTGAGTCCATCTCATGATAGACGGTTGGTCGTGCCAAAGTTATTTGGTTTTGGGGCGTGACAACAGGAGAGGCAAACCGAAGGATGGACCAAGTTAATCATGCCTTTAAGATAATGAATTTCTTGTGATTAGTACTAATTAATTACTACTATTATAGCTTGAGGGTTTTAGTTGCTCTGATTGTACCACACTTGAGTTAATTATATATGTATTTTGAGGATTAAGGTAGGCTTCGTCTTGACGTGAGCTCATTTCACAATAGACGGCCGGTCGCGCCAAAGTGATTTGATTTTGGGGCGTGACATTGCAGCTAGTGCAGTCATGTACATTCTAGTCGAGGGATTGCTGAATAACAAAGCAGAGAACCTCGGCTGGAAGTACATTGACTACATCTCCGATTTCGAGAAGACACATTAACGTACAACTGGAGTGAACGAATTCTTTCTCACTTGAATGGACCACTATCTATTAATGATGAGACACACTCCGGTTGTCTTCAAATACTATTGGTAAGTATAATACTAGTTGGTTTCAGAGTATCTTATGTTAGTTTCATGAAACTAATAATTATCTATGTCTCTTGCAGTTCCTGGTATGTGAAAACACACAACTAATATAACCATCTAGGCCTGATGCATTCCCAAAATGCCTAAAATGGAATCTAAGAGAACTGCATGAAAAGCTCACCCTCATAGGGCTGCAGGGAATTGAAGAAAATCTGGTAAGCATGAATATTTAACAAATGATTTACATTTATTTTAGTTTCAAGATCTTTTATGTTAGTTTCAAGTGCCTTTATATTAGTTTCAAGATCTTTTCTGTTAGTTTCAGGTTCACTAAAGTTAGTTTCAGGTTCACTAAAGTTAGTCTCAAGATCTCTTATGTTGGTTTCATGAGCATGTGTGTTAGTTTCATGACTTGTTTATGTTGGTTTCATGAGCATGTGTGCTAGTTTCAGGCTTGTTTATATTGGTTTCAAAAAGCATGTGTTAGTTTCAATAGTCATTTGTATTGGTTTCAGAGTTTTTTTTTTTTTTTTTTTAGTTTCAGATGAAATAAATGGACGAGGGGAAAAGCGAACAGACAGAAACGAAAGACATGGACGAAGAGGAAAGCAAACAGGAAGAAAAGAAAGATCAAGACGAGAAGGAAGGACAAGAGGTAAAACAACCGGTTCGTGTTAGTTTCATAACTCAAATATGTTGTCTTCATGAGCATTTATATTGGTTCCTGGGGACATTTATATGTTGAGCATGTGTATTAGTTTCAGGGCTTGCTTATGTTGGTTTAAAAAAGAATGTTTCTTAGTTTCAGGAACATTAGTTTCAAAGCTAGTTTCCAGTTAGTTTCAAAGCTAGTTTCAGAGCAAAAACATAGTGTCAAAAGCTAGTACAGTTAGTTTCAAAAGCATGTGTGTTAGTTTCAAGAGTCATTTGTATTGGTTTCAGAGCATGTGTGTTAGCATGTGTATTAGTTTCAAGAGTCATTTGTACTGGTTTCATAGCATTTTTGTTGGTTTCAGATGAAAGAAATGCACTCCCCGTCACGAGGAGAGGCTGTGGAGAAAGGAGAGGAAGAAAAGAAAGAGGAAATAAAGAAAGAGGAAGAGGCTCAAAATGAAAAGAAACAGGAAGAAGAGAAGAAAAAAGAGGAGAAAAAAGATGTGGAAGAAAAAAAGACGAAACACAGAAGAGGTTCTTTTACACCTCCGAGTTTCAGTTTGAATTATGACGTTCGCCAACGAGGACTGCTACTGATGTGATCAATGATCTATGGGATCAAGTAATAATAGGATGTCTTCAAGATGATTATGACAATGCTCCTGAAACTAAAGGTGATGATTATGTCGAACTGTACAGATTGGAAAAGCTAGAATCTGAGAAGCACATGAAACTAGCAGAAAAATGGAAGTTTAGATGGGAAGAAGCAAATAGGAAAACAGCTCAATTGAGGGCTAGTGTCTCAGTCAAGGAGAGTCGTCTTGCGGCTGCAGGCAAGTCAAATGCCGCCCTTGAAACTAGAAACTCCGAGCTTCAGAAAGAAGTGGAGAGTCTGAGAACTAAAAATGCCAAGATGCAAAATGAGATGTTGGATTTAAGGGCTAGAAACTCCGAGATTGAGAAAGAAGTGGACAAATTGAGAACTGAAAATGCCCGAATGATAGTAGAACTGGACGAATTAAGTCAGGACAACGTAACGTTGCAGAATGAAAACAAATCTCTTGAGTGCAAGGCCAGTAAATACCAAGAGATGTTGATTGAAGAGGATACGCCAGCAAGAGGAGGAAGACAAGGAAAGGGAAGAGGAAGAGGAAGAGGAAGAGGAGGAAGAGCGACTGAAACTGAAACTAGCACAGGTGGAACTGAAATAGTCGAAACATCAACACTCAAATCACCACCATCATATGTGCAAAGAATAAAGAACAAGGAATGACAACCAGTCAAGCGGGACGAAGATTTTCAATATGAAAATCCTGCCCAAAGGGTGAAGGTTTTAGAACAACCAATTGTCCTGTCATCATAGGAAGAGGAGTTGGTTTCGCAGCAAATGGAGTTGGTTTCAGATTCGCAAGAGCTTACACCGTCACAGATCTCTTGTGAGATCACTAAAATCAAAATCAACGATCCAACTCTGAGTATGTCGGATATGGCAACAGACTACAACAAGGCCGGGTACAAGGTTCCTGGTTACACTTTCAAAGATGTACTGAGCCACATCATACGAATCAAATCGAGAAGGAATGATTACGAAGATAAGCGATTTACGAGAAAAGGTATATATATATATATATATATATATATATATATATATATATATATATATATATATATATATATATATATATATATATATATATATATATATATCGTAAAATTATTCTAATTCCAATTTCCATTTTCAAAAACAGTTGTTGGATTTACAAACACCAAGAGATTGGAGAGAAGCTCTCGATAAAGGAAGTGGCCCTCATAATTGATGAAAGAGAGATCAGTGGTGTGGTACGTGTACTCCTATTATTTTCGTTGTGTATCAGGACTGTGCATGTTGGTTTCATGGCATTTTCTATTAGTTTCAGGAGCATTTCTCTTAGTTTGAATTAGTTTCAGGAGCTTTTCTCTTAGTTTCAATTAGTTTCAGTAGCCTTTCTATTAGTTTTAGAAGCTATTATGTTAGTTTCCGGACTAATATTTTCATTTTCGAAACAGACAATGGATCTTTGGGGTGATCATCTCCTCTCCAAAGAAAATCTTAAGTCAGGCTATAAACAATTTGTATACTTCGAATACTTCGTTTATGTAAGTTTACTATCAATGTATTTGTTAACATTTTCATACATTTATGTAAGTTTACTATATATATATATATATATATATAAAATAACATGACAACTATAAAAAACTGCAGGAACTCCTCTCATCTATGTTTGATGATTCAACAACAGTTGAACTGGTAAAAACTATCAACAATTTCTCGAGTGAAAAGAAGACACTATTCTTCCCCATCAACTCGGCGTGACATTGGGTGCTACTGGAATTTGACATTGAATTGTGCCACTGGACTTTGTACAACACAATGCCGCATAACACCAACAAGACTGATGCACACTTCAAGAGAACTGAAAAAGTGGTATGTAATAGTTTCAGCATCATTTGTATTCGTTTCAGGTTCATTAAGATCTTTTCTGTTAGTTTCAGGAGCATTTATATTAGTTTCAGAAAGTTCTGCTGGTTTCACCAAAGTTAGTATTAGTTTCAGCATCATTAGTATTAGTTTCAGGAGCTCTAAAAGTTAGTTTCATGTTTCAGGTTCATTAAAGTTAGTTTTAGAAAATTCTGCTGGTTTCATTAAAGTAATTTTTTTCTATTTTGACAGCCGAAGTTCGTCGAAAAAGTTCTAAGGGAAAGATCAAGAAACCCAAAGGGGCGAGAAAATGACAGTTTTTTTTCGAGAAATTTGTTGGAACAACATTCACCGATTGTGATCATAAAACCTACCCAGTCCAAGTCGGTGTTGACTGTGGGATTATGTGTCTCATGATACTTGATAAGAGATTAAATGGTGCACAAATATGGGATATAAAACCAAGTGATGATTTCAGTTTCCAAGAATGTGGTAAGTACCGAGCACAAATAGTTAAAACATTTCTATGGATGGGGCAACATAACAACGCAAGAAGGAAGATCTGGATCAAGAAGACGGACAAGCAAAACAAGATCAGAGATCTCTAGAAATCACAAAAAAGCAAAGTGATAAGAATTTAGGAGTGTAAAACATGTACAATGGTGTCGTATGTATTATTTTCAATTTTAGGTGCCTTTATTCAAGTTTCAGGAATGTAAAACATATACTAAGATCTTTTCTGTTAGTTTCGGATGCCTTATTTTAGTTTCAAGATCTTTTCTGTTAGTTTCGGATGCCTTATTTTAGTTTCAAGATCTTTTATGTTAGTTTCAGGTGCCTTTATATTAGTTTCAAGATCTTTTCTGTTAGTTTCAAGTTCATTAAAGTTAGTTTCAGAGGAACTCATAATTCTAAAACCCTAGGGGAAAATGGAGAACCCAATCAACTGAATTTGAATACTCCCTCCGGGAGCTACGGTCTTAATTAGGGTTTAGGGTTTAGGACGGGTCCAGGGGCTACCGCCCTGGACCAGTCCTAAACCCAAAACCCTAATTAAGCGATTGTCGGACCTCTCATAATTCTAAAACCCTAGGGGAAAATGGTGAACCCAATCAACTGAATTTGAATACTCCCTCCGGGAGCTACGGTCTTAATTAGGGCCTACAATGTTAGTTTCAAGATCTTTTCTGTTAGTTTCAGAGGAACTCACAATTCTAAAACCCTAGGGGAAAATGATGAACCCAATCATTGAATTTGAATATACCCTCCGGGAGCTACAGTCTTAATTAGGGTTTAGGGTTTAGGACGGGTCCAAGGGCTACAGCCCTTGGACCCGTCCTAAACCCTAACCCTAATTAAGCGATTGTCGGGCCTACAATATTAGTTTTAGAGGAACTCATAATTCTAAAACCCTAGGGGAAAATGGTGAACCCAATCACTAAATTTGAATACACCCTCCGGGAGCTACGGTCTTATAATTAAGGTTTAGGGTTTAGGACCCGTCCAGGGCCCCTGGACCCGTCCTAAACCCTAAACCCTAATTAAGCGATTGTCGGGCCTACAATGTTAGTTTCAAGATCTTTTCTGCTAGTTTCAGCACAAATAGTATTAGTTTCAGGTTCATTAAAGTTAGTTTCAGGCCCAACAAATGTTAGTTTCAGGAATTCAGAAAGTTAGTTTCAGGTTCATTAAATATAGTTTCAGTGCATCTGAGCTAGTTTCATGAACTCAGAAGTTAGTTTCATGTTCATTAATGTTAGTTTCAGTGCATCTGAGCTAGTTTTAGGAACTCAGAAGTTAGTTTCATGTTCATTAAAGTTAGTTTCAGGAACTCAAAATGTTAGATTCAGGTTCCATCACACAACACAAAAGGAAAATTCTAAAAAACAAAAACACAGAAAGAATGGAATAACAAAATGTCTCATTCGAATAATAAAATACGAAGCAAGAGAATCTAAAAATAGTCATTACAGATCCAATAAAAGTCGAATGTCTCTAAACGCATAAAGAAAGCCAAGTAATGGAATACTTCAACCAATAGGAGCAGTGCACGTAGCCCTGTTATGGCCACTCTGATGACAACGACCACAATGTTTCACCTGGACAAGTTCACCCCTCGAACGGATCCTCTTCTTCTTGGGACGACCAGTCGGCCTCGTAGCAACTGGAGGGTTGATTCCTTGGGGTGCAATCTCAAGAATGACCTGATCTTTCAACAGAGAAGGAATTGGATAAATAGGAAAAGAGTATGATGTCCTATACGACGAAACATGAAAGTATGGATCAATAATATCAGCAAGACCAATCCTAGACCTCTTCATGGCAGCATCCGCATGAGCACACGGGAATCCATTCACCTCCCACCACCTGGAAGAGCAAGTTCGTGCCTCCAAGTCAACTGTGACACTATGATCAGATTGGACACTAACGACACTGACATCTGGAGCGATAGTTATCCATTGCTCACACTCCAAAACCAACTTCCTCCACATCTTATCCCTTTGGGGACACAGAACACCATTCCACTGAAGGGACTCATTCCTCCTCTTCTCAAACAACGTCATGATCTTTTCACATATGAATTCAATCAAAGGCTTGATGGGAAGACCACGACCTGCATTTATCCATGCATTGAACGACTCAGCAACATTTGAGAACATCTCACCATAACGTATCGTGGGAGAATGGGCAGTCGTCCAATGATCCAAGGGGAGAGAATCGATGAAACTAACAAGTGCATGAGAGCCTTCAGCATGCCACAGTTCAAGCTTCTCATTCAACACATAAAGATTAACAGCATATGCACATTCATTGAGTCGAAAACAAACGAATCCCTCAGACTCCTAGCAATGCCCCTACTGCCAAACGAATCTCTCAAATTACGCTTTACATGCTCAAGATAGTAGAAATGGTGGGCTCTGTCACCAAACACAGCAGGGATACCCTCAATAAGACCAGGTGCACGGTCGAACCCTATCACGACTTACAACCTCGTAAAGATGCTGCAAAAACCACAACCAGCTCGCATTGTTTTCAGACTCAACAATGGCAAAAGCAAGAGGGAAGATACCTGATAAAACACAAAACTTAATATAAAAAGTTAGTTTCACAGACATAACAGTTAGTTTCAAACATTCAGTACTAGTTTCAGGAACATTAGTTTCACAAAAAGTTAGTTTTAGGGACATTAGTTTCACAAAAAGTTAGTTTTGAGGAACATTAGTTTCACAAAAAGTTAGTTTCAAAAGTCTTAATGTTGGTTTCATTAGTTTCAAAGCTAGTTTCAGACTGCAAACATAGTTAAATCACTAGTTTCAAAGCAAGTCCAGTTAGTTTTAAAGCTAGTTTAAGAGTGCAAGCATAGTTATTTCACTAGTTTCAAAGCTAGTCTAGTTAGTTTCAGGGCTATTCTAGTTAGTTTCAGAATGTAATAAAACTCAAACATAAAACAAAAAATGAGAAAGGCAAAGCATAGTATACCATCATTTGCATCTTTCCCCGTCGCAGCTAGCAAGCAACCTTTAAACCTTGACTTCAAATGAGTCCCATCAACGAAAAGAATTGGGCGACAATGATCAAAGCCTTCCATGCATCCCCCAAAACAAATAAACAAACGCTCAAATCGACCACTATCTTCATTCACACTCAAGTCAACAAAACTCCCAACATTTGTGCGCCTCAACGCCTCCAAGTACCAGTTAAGCTCATCAAAAGAAAGCTCATAATCACCATACACCTTCGAACGAGCCTTCTCAAGTGCCCTATAAGCCTTGTTGTATGAAACTTTAATTGCATAAAAGTCACATACAAACTTCCTTATCTCACTCCCACCCCTACACGCAGTAAGGCTCATAGAATCCAAAATTAGATCACACATCAATGTTGTCGCCAACAAATCACCCTTCTCAACCAACGGTGAAGGAACACATGTATGCTCATTCATCAACTCTTTGATGTAGAACCAACTGTTTGCATCATAACGAAGACCAGTCATGTTGGTCCAGATAGCGGCAAAGTAAAAGACTGGGGGAGGGGGGGGGGGGGGGGTGAATAGTCTTTTTCAAACTTTTGTCGATAAACACAATTTCTTAGATTTCTGTGAAGATATCTGATACTTAATTTCAGAGAGCAGAAGACTTTTTGTGATAAGTGCACGCGCTCAACAAGATATGTGTAAATACTTAGCAAGGTAAATAAAGCAAGTAATAAATTACAGAAACTAAATAACACAAGTCTTTATAGTGGTATCTGAAGGTGGCGTAATCTTTCAACTAATCCACTTCGGCCTTTCTCAGACCTAGAATCCACTAAGACAGATAATTGAGGTAACCTTACAAGTATCTTCTCTCGATTCCTAAATACACTATGTTCCCAACCAAGTGTTCCCCCTGAGTTATTCCCCAGCTTTCTCAGCCAAGTACTTCCTGTACTCAGAAACCTTTTTCCTGGAGTTGTTCCTTAGTTTCCCAAACTAAGTACTTCCTATACTCCACGCCTTTTGGTGTATAGCTTAGGTTTGTTTGTCAGGTGAGCTTCTTTAATAACTTATTTAGTTATGCAGATAGCCCTGAGAATCAAGTATACTTAATACACTTTACAATGTATGGAATCTTGTTCTTTACTGACCCAAGTCTATGATAAGTGTTCAAGAGAATGAATCTCAGATATGAAATCTTAATTCAACTCCTGCACAAATAACAATGCTTGATAAGGATCAGGACACTTAGAACTTTTGTGCTACTTAGAATCAAGAGTTTTGGTCGCAACAGAAAGCTTGAAGATAAGTAGTATGCTTGAGAGAGTTTGTGTGAGTATTCAGTGCAAGTTCAAGGTGTTGTATTCAGTGTATAAGTTCTGTGTATTTTTCAAGCATTCTAAGTGATGATATTTATAGTTGAAAATCATGTCTTTGAATAGTATCCGTTAGGCTTAATGAAATTCAAACTATTGATATGTGAAAATAGTACTGTAGAAGACGTTGTCTCTTTTCAGAGATTTCCTCTTTTGTTCAGATGTCTTTGTCTGCGCATTTATTGCATTGTACTATTTTTGTCCTGTAGTGCCAACGGAACTATGCACGCTTTCTGAAGCATTGCATGTCCCTTTCCAGAGACTATTATAACTCCAGATACCGCTTGTTAAAAATATATTGTTTCCTGGAAACATAATCTTTATCCAAGGTATCTGAGTGGAGATATCTGTGGGAACCTTCCTCGTTTTCAGAAACCTCGTGTTCTCAGATATCTTTTGCAAAACTTGTTTATTGAAAAACACTTGTTTATTCAAGATATCTGGACATAGGTATCTGATAACCTTTGTCTTCATAAAATTTGAGCAGTCTTCAAATCTTCAAATCCGTTGAACTTCTCCTGCTGGATGCCTTCTTCTTGGTCTTCTTCAGAGAAATAAAAAATACATTCAGAGACCTAACATCCTATACAAGATTTGCTAGACTATCATACTTAGTGAGTTTCCTCTTTTACAGTGTTCAAGTGAACCAAGAGTACTAACCACCTTTCTGAGCTAAGATAAGTCATTAGGTTGCTGATCAAAATCTAAACAGATATTCCTAATAAATTTCCCCCATTTTGATAAGTCAACGATGACTATGTGACCTATTACAAATCTGGATGACGAAACAATCCACCACTTAATCAATTCATAAGATCTTTCAATTCTTTCAATTAAGTGCAGAAAGTAAACATCAACCAAATCACAAGGTGTGATCTTTGCTGACAAGTTATCTTTTTATAAATAGATATCTGAGAGTAGGTTCATGAGATATGTTACAAGTAAAAATTCAGAGATTACTTAAATACATTTCAGCTCAGTCAGCAAGATACAAAATACATAGTTTAAATTAGGACAACAGGAGTAACCAAGCTCCAAGTAGACATCCTAATAAACTAGTCTTCAAGTCTTCAAAACTTCAAGTCTTCAAAGAAGTTCCATGGATCAATCTGCAAATTTCCTATCACCAAACCTTTTGATATCATCAGAGTAGTCATAGAGAAGAGTTCTGACAATCATCTCTGTGTCTCTGGCAAATCCACAGACTTCCTTGTAGGTTTTGGTAGGATTCTTCTTGGCAAAGTGTTTGACCCACAGATACTTTCCCCATTTCCAGGCATGCTCGATTTTGATATCTGATTGCTTGAAGTATTCATATATGATCTTCAGATATCTGATGTCACCCCTGTATTGATCTTCAGTCATGTAGAAGGACTCATAGGGTTCCACAACAAGTCTTGATCTTGTGCCTGTTCCAGTGATGTTGGGAATTCTGTGCACATCATCTGGCTTTCCATAAGGAAAATCATCAGAGAGGTCCTTTTTCATGGCTTCTATTCTCTTGATTACTTCAAAATCCAACCAGGCTTTGATGTGGTTGGTATTAATCAAGACTGGCTTGTCTTTTCTCCATGCCATGAGCTGTTTATGGATTGGTTCTGGAAATTTTTCATTTACCAGTAAGTGCTTGAGTTCCAGAATCCAGTAGCCATTCTTCTGATTAATGCATCTGTAGACAGATGAGTCAATGTTGGTCTTCACATACTCAATCTTGGCTTCTTCAGGCCTGAGTGGTAGTTGAAGTTTTCTTTGTTCAGCTCTCAGCCTGTTCCTCTTTTGTCTTGAATTCTCCCTTGGGGGATTGCTTGAAGAACCACCCTGGATTGACTTGGTATTTCTAGAGGGTGTTTTAGCTGCCAAAGGCTTTGCAGCTATGGGCTCAGATAGGCTATCAACCTTTTTTCTTTTTCTGTGAAGAGGAGCTTCATCTTCATCAGTCTCTTCATCATCATCATCAAGATTAATTCTTGTGAAAGTTTTGCAGCCTTCTTCATTGCCCTGGGATTTGATTTGGCCTTCTTCTTCGTCTTCTTCTTCTTCTTCTTCTTCTTCTTCTTCTTCTTCTTCTTCTTCTTCTTCTTCTTCTTCTTCAGAAGACTCATCAATTCCTCTTACTTGTCTTCTCCTTGGAGCCTTGGTACTCCTTGGAGGTCTTTGTGCCATGACCCTTGTTACCATTGTTCTTTCTTCAGTTGATTGCTGGGAAGTAGATACTATTTACAAAGCAGCTTGACTTGATGAGGGCTCATTTATTCTGAGTGGTGGCTGGGAAGTTCTCTTGTTTCCTCTTCCTTTCTGAGCAGCACCAACTCTAGATTTCTTCTTTCCTTCCCCCTGACCTTGAAGTCCAAATCCTCCCCCCTAGTCATTGTTGACTGACTAAGTACCACAAAGGATTCTGAGAGAGACTCAAAATTCCCTTGCAAGTAATTGTAGGCAGTAACCAACTTCTGAAGTTCAGCCTTGAGCTCCTGATTTTGTTTGATAAGTCCATTTTCCTTATCAGTGAGCTCTGCCAATGGGCCTAGTATGGCATCTGCTTTTCCAGCAGTGTAACTTGCCTCATGAAAAGCTTTTTCAGCTAATGATACATCATCATCCCTTACCATTCCCAGATCCTTCTGAGCAAGGACCATACTGGTTGTTCTCTGAGTGATGAGCTCAGTGAATTTCTTCATATCTGAGGGGACGGAGGCAATTACGTCTTTGTTCTGTGAAGACAACTCCTTTTTAAGATGTGCCAAAACTTGGTATCTATTCATGTATTCTTGGGAGTGGACATTTGGCAGTTTGTTGAATACTTCAGGAGCAATTAGCTTCCTTTTCAGATGAGAAACCGCTAAGTGTTCATTGCGGTGTTCTGCCAATGTCTTGTCTTCTTCATCATCTGAGTCATCAGCCCAGTGATCTGCATCCTCTAGCACTTCTTCATCAAGGTTTCTGAAGGCGGCAACCATCTCAGATATGGGTTTCTTGCCTTTGGAGGATGGTTTCTTTGGTGAAGATGCAGCCTTAGCATCATGCTTTTCTTCAGATACTTGTTCAGCATCTAGCTCCTTAGCAATATAATCAACAGCGTCCCGGAGCTCTTTAATCTCAGAGTAAGCTTGCGTATCTTTGTGTGTTTGTTCTTCAAGTTTATCTAGCTTGACTCTGGATTCAGCTATCTTTTCTTCCAGTTGAAGATGTAGCTGTTGTTCTTCCTCCAACAGTTGTTTGAGTTGAGCAACTCTGGCTTGTGCATCCACTATTTTCTGAGTGTTTTCCTCAGAGTGCTCAACTGCTTTTTCAGTAGTGTCTTTTTGTTGAGGAGATGGATGGGTAGATTTCTGAGGAGATGGAGGAGGGGATTGTTGTGATGTCCTCTCAGTGTGCTTTTCAGCAGCTGAGGCATTGTTTCCTTGTGGAATCCCTCCTGTCCCTGGTGCAGGGGCATCATCATCATCTTTCTTATCCTCATCCTTGTGATGGTCAGAAGGAGGATCTTCATAATTATTCTCATCAGTCTCCTTCTCTTCTTCATCTTCAGAGACCAGGTTGATCACTTCTGGAATAGTGACCGTTTGCCCATTAACTTCCTCTTGTTCAGAGGGTATGTACTGTAGAGTCTGGGGCAAAGTAGGCTTGAATGCCATCTGCATTCTGGTCTGACCATCTGCTTGGTTGAAAGCTTGAATCAGCTTTCTGGCCACTTCCTTGACAAAATCCTTATCCATCAATGTTCCAAAAGAATATTGTTCAGTGGGGAACATTGCATGGACGTAGTTTTCCAAGTCAAGGGCTCGTGCTCTCCTGGTGTGGTGATCAGTCACCTTTAAGATCTTAGATAGATCGGAGCATCGGAGCTTTTGCCATTTCTTGAAGCATTTCAGATGCTTTGGCAAAGTGTGTTCCTTGAAGAAAGGAAGCAGGTCCTCTTTCTCATCAATAGGGACCTTAGTGGCACTTGTTTGAGCCTGAAAGAAAGTGTTCTGAATTAATTTCAAAACTATAGTAGATATCTGGGCTTTAGAGTAGAAAGGTATCTGAGTTACCTGTGTGACAGGCTCAGATGACTTGAGTACTGAGGTTCCAGGTGCCTCAGATATCTGGATATGAGGAGGAGACTGGGAAGTCTGATCCTCAGTTATCTTTCTTTCTGTTTGAACCTGAGATTAGAAACATAACACTTAGGAAATTTTATCAAGAAATTTTTTATTGACAAATCAGATATCTGAGAGGTCAATTACCTCCACTGCTGGAGGCTCAGATACTTGTCTCTCAGAGACTTGTGCAGTCTCTGGAAGTTTTTCTTGTGATGAAGGCTTTGATGCCTCATCAATTTCCATTTGTTGTGGGGATTGAGCAGGCAATTCCCCAGCAACTTCTACTTCTTTTTGAACCTGTTAAGTAGAACGTGTTAGTTTGAGAAAAATGATCAGAGATTTGCTCTTTGAAGAATAAAGGTATCTGAATGAAATACCTTCTATGCAGAAGGTTCAGATACTTGTTCCTCAGAGACCTTGGAAGTCTCTAGATTCTTCTCTGAAGAGATAGACTTTTCAGTCTCTTTATTTTTCTTCTCAGTTGGAGCCTATTAGAAACAAACACTTTATAGTATTAGTAAAGCACATATCTGAGATGTTATATCTTAAGGAACTATCTTCTACCTGTGAGACAGGCTCCTGTTCCTTAAGTGATGAGGCTATGGAAGCCTCCTTCTCAGATTCTGAGGTAAGCTCTGCAGCTTCCTCTTGTTGTTGTGTTTCTAATTCAGCTTGTAACAAAGAAATTTCATTAAGTAACAAGATTTAACAAACACAAAAATATCACAAGTAGAGAGTTAAACCATTCAGCTACCTGAGCAATGTCAGGCTGATTAATCTCTGGAACTTGTGACTCTTCCATGCGTTGGTCTTGTTGTTCCATTTCAGCTTCTTTTTTTGAAGTTTCAGGTACTTCAGACCTTTCCTGAGTATGCAACTCAGTTGCCTCCCCTGGTTGATCATTTTGAGTAGATGCCTCAGTTTGATCCCTCTCATTGAGTTGGGGAACCTGCTCTTTTGCAGGATTTTCTTCAGCAAGGAAAGATGCTGGTATCTGTAACTCAAGTACCATTTCCGTAGTATCCACATCTGGCTGTTGTGGTTGCTGTGGTGGTTCAGATCTGGATGGAGAAGGTGATTCTATTTGGGGCCTATCCAGATCTGCTTGAGACAGACTTTTAAGTGTTGAGGCAATGGCAGTATCCTCTAACACTAAGATATCACTCATCAGAGCATCTTCAATATGCTTCAGTCTTTCTTGCTCTGATGGTGTAATTTGTCCAGTGACCTTGGACACAGTTGCTTCTTCAGCAACCTTTGAAACAGGTGCTTGTTCAGCAACCTGTGGTGTAGGTTGTTCTTCAGATACCTCTACACTAGTTACTTTTTCAGTAATCTTAGCCCTTTTTGATTTCTCTAGGACTTGAGAGATGACTAATTCATCATCTTTATCGTCAGAGCTCTCATCAGCATTAGGAACTAATTGGTCCATAATCCCTGCGGTTTCTGCAGATAGGGCTTGGTACCTACCACTACTCTCATTAGCAGCATTGATGAGTTCATCAACAAGGCTCTCCTTAGCAGCATTGATGAGTTCATCAGCAGTTGTATCTTTTGTAGCATTGATGAGTTCATCTGCAGTGGCGGCAGATATCTGAGAGTCGACAACCACAATGGGTGTGTCTTCTGATTTGCCAGCATATTTCTTTCGTGAAGTTTTGGGATTTTTGGTCGCAACTTTTCCCTCAGATATCTCTTCAGTTTTTCGCTTCTTGGAACCTTTCTGAGATCCAGTAACCTTTTTCATCATGTTCGTATACTCATATTTGTATAGTAGGTTACTGTTGGCTATGTCAGCCTTCTCTTTGAGCTCAATGCCAAGCTTCTCCAGCAAGTAGCATATCTTTAGTCCATAGCTCACTATGGCTTTTGGCTCAGCAAGTCCCTTAACGATTTTGGGCTCAAAGCCTTGAAACTTCTTCACAAACTTCATAAAGGCATACTTTCCCCAGTTGAAAGGGTTTTCCAGCCTGTTGTCTTGTTGTTACAACAAGAACATCATCATCCAACGTTCTTGGCATATTTGGTCGGCACCTCCTTGTAGACCATCAAAGTATCTGTGAATAATGCATGCCAACACATCCCAGTGAACCAACAGATGTCTGGTTCTGATGTCAGCAAGTTTAAAATCAGTGGATGTGTCTGGTTTGTCAAGGTCACACACACCACTGTACAGTTGCTTCACACCTTCAAGGAGATCATCATCCTTGGTGTTTATTTCAAAATCCTTTCCAAGATTTTGAAGTTCAAACAACTTATAGAAAGTTGTTAAGTCCAAAAGAATTTCTTTTCCTTGGACCTTTGATTTGATAGACACTGTTTCAGTGCCTTCAGAAACACAGGAAATAATCTTGGAGTTGTTGTAGAATTCTAACACATCCAGTGAAGAAACTCTACTGGGAGTAGCAGATAGGAAACCCTTGATTTGTGCCTTTTCAAGCATGTCAAGAATTAGCTTCCTATCGGCTTGGTTTTCAATTGCAGCCGTGAGGTATTCCTCAATCATGGCGCCACCCCAAATCATCCTGTGATTTGAAGTCCAATGATCAGGATTAAAGTCTCCTACCAACCGATTGTTTACAACTACCAACTCTGGTGCTTGCTTTTCAGCAGTACCAGTGGTAGTAGATTGAAATTTCTGGGTAGAAGCACGTTTTGGAGCCATCTCTTTATATAGTGTAAGTTTTCGAAAGTCTAAAAGAGATTAGGGTGAGAGATTAGTGATTCCTTGCAGAAAAACTAATTGAGGAGCAGAGATTTGCAGAGAAGTTGAAGAAATGTTTTTGCTATTCTTGTGCAAGTCTGAATGTTGGATTAGGCGAAAGTGAATTCTTTTGCCAAAATCCTATATATATAGCAATGTAATCTCAACAGACATATACATACAAATTGATTTTGTATGTACGTATCTGTGTTTTTGCAGTGAGGCATGGGTAAAAGTTTGTTTGATATTAAATTCTTAGTGGGCCACGTCTGAGTTTTTACAGTCCACTATTTTACAGAGAAATGATCTCGTCCGTTAAGATCAAACGCCCATTACATCAAGGGTCAATATTGCTTCTTCAGCAATGATCACAATCAAAAATTGTAATTATGCTCAATTAATGAATTTTGGCGATTTGCTATCTGAATCACATTTCTGTGTGACTAAGAACACTGTTTGCATCTGAGTCTATCTCACACTTAGTATTTGTCGAAGTTTTACACAAAGATAGAAATAATATAAATTTCAAGAGAGTAGTTGACTGTAGACAGTTGTACTATTCTCTTTAGTGTCCCCCCCCCCCCCCTGAGTGATATAGATATCTGAATGCCTGTCTCAGAAATCTTCAAATAGCCATTTTACCCTTTAGCCTTTGGTTTCTAGATACCCATTCCAGATTCCTCTTTTCTGGATACCCGTTCCAGATACCTTATTTTCTGGATACCCGTCCAGATTCCTCTTTTCCCTCCTTTGATATCTTCTTCAGATATCTGAACTTTTTCAGTTCTTTGGTAGCTCCATTAGTCCAAGACTATGTCTTAAGGTTAAGAATCTACTTTCTTGTAGTGGCTTAGTGAAGATATCTGCAAGTTGGTCTTCAGTGCCAATCTTGAGTATCTCTATATTGCCTTTTTCAACATGGTCTCTAATGAGGTGGTGTCTAACATCAATGTGCTTTGTTCTTGCATGAAACTTAGGATTCTGAGTTATGGCAATAGCACTTGTGTTGTCACAAAAAATCGGAGTTTTCTCTTCATTGACCTCATAGTCTCTGGGTTGTTGTTGTATCCACAATATCTGTGAAGCACAACACCCAGCAGCAATATATTTAGCCTCTGTGGTAGATGTGGCAATTGAGTTTTGTTTCTTACTGAACCATGATATTAATCTGGCACCAAGAAATTAACAAGTTCCTGAGGTGCTTTTTCTATCAAGCAATGATCCAGCATAGTCAGCATCCGAATAGCCGACTAAACTCAATCCACTGTCTTTTAGATACCACAATCCAACTTCTACAGTACCCTTTACATATCTTAATATTTTCATAGCAATGTTGTAGTGTGATTGCATTGGATTTGTCTGAAATCTGGCACACACTCCAACTGCATATTGAATATCAGGTCTACTTGCAGTGAGGTACAGTAGAGACCCAATCAATTTCCTATACTTGTGTTCTTCAACACTCTTGTCAGATTCAGTATAGGTCATTTTGGTTCCAATGCTCATAGGTATCTTAGCATTCTTTTCAGAAGGCTTTAGATTAAACTTGTTGAGCATGTCCTTTGCATACTTTGTTTGACTAATGAATATTCCATCAATGAGTTGCTTGACATGCAGCCCTAGGAAATAATTCAATTCTCCCATCATGCTCATTTCAAATTTACTTTTCATGAGCTCAGCAAAGTCTTCACAAAGTTGCTTGTCTTTAGATCCAAATATAATGTCATCAACATATACTTGAACTAAAAGTAGATTCCCATCATGGTTCAATGTAAAGAGTGTTTTATCAACATCTCCTTTCCCGAAACCACTTTCTAGTAGGTATCTGGCCAATGTATCATACCATGTTCTTGGAGCTTCTTTCATCCCATACAGAGCTTTCTGAAGCTTATAGACCATCCTACTTTCTGAGGAAACTTCAAAGCCTGGTGGTTGCTCAACATAGACTTCCTCAGCAAGTTCACCATTTAGGAATGCACTCTTGACATCCATTTGATAGACTGTGAAGTCATTATGAGCTGCAAAGGCTAGAAAGAGTCTTATTGCATCCAATCTTGCAACTGGTGCATAAGATTCATCAAAATCTAGTCCTTCAGCCTTGGTGAATCCCTTGGCAACCAACCTTGCTTTGAATCTGGTTATTTCACCAGACTCATTCATTTTATTTCTGAAAACCCACTTGGTTCCAATTACAGATATTCCGTCAACAAATGGAACCAGTTTCCAGACTTTGTTTCTCTCAAATTGATCCAATTCTTCTTGCATTGCAGAGATCCAATCTTGATCCTTCAATGCTTCTTCTATAGTTTTAGGTTCAATATTTGAGATAAAACATCCATAGAGCGAATCTGCATTTCCAGCAATTGCCCTCCTAGTTCTAACACCTTGATCTAAAGGACCGATCACATCCTTGGCAAGATGATTTCTTATCCATTTCATAATGGATTTAAACCTAGTAGGATCAATATCATTTTGATCTGAATGTGAATCAATATAATTTTGATGGGATACTTGTGCAGTATCTGAGATATCTGACACATGGGAAATGCCATGGATATCTGACACTTTTTCAGTGTTAGAGATATCTGGAATTTGATTTTCAGCAATCTCATTCTCAGAAACCTCTTCATGATAAAGGTTCTCATTAACTTGTTCCATTTCTGGAATTCTTATAGGAAATTCTTCATCATGTCTTAGAGTCATCTGGTTGTTACTAAGCAATGGTTGCTTTTCATCGTCAGATTCATCCTCAAAGTGAATGATAGAATTGTTTCCTTTTGAGGATTCTTCTTCAGAATCTTTAATCATCAGTTCTTTGAACCTATCTGAGAGATCATCATTTAAGGGTATTTTCTTGTTTCTTTCGTAGAAAACTACATGAACAAATTCTTCAATCTTTTGCGTTCTTTTGTTGTAGATTCTATAGGCTTTGCTATTCAGAGAATAACCAAGAAATACTCCTTCATCTGACTTTGGTTGAAATGTTCTCAAGTACTCTTTTCCATTTTTAAGAACGAAACATCTACAACCAAACACCCTTAGATGTTTGATACTAGGGGGTCTACCTATTAGGAATAGCTGTTTAGATTTTGATGAGCAACCTAATGACTTATCTTAGCTCAGAAAGGTGGTTAGTACTATTGGTTCACTTGAACACGGTAAAAGAGGAAACTCACTAAGTATGATAGTATAGCAAATCTTGTATAGGATGTTAGGTCTCTGAATGTAATTTTTGTTCCTCTAAAGAATACCAAGAAGAAGGCATCCAACAGGAAAAGTTCAACGGATTTGAAGATTTGAAGACTGCACAAGATTGCTGAAGATAAGGTTTTTCAGATACCTTTGACCAGATATCTTGAAGACATAAGCGTTTTTAAATAAACAGTATTGCAAAAGATATCTGAGAAATAAAAGGTTTCTGAGACGAGGAAAGTGCCCACAGATATGTACACTCAGATACCTTGGACATAAACTATGTTTCTGAAATGAAATATATTATAACAAATTGTTTCAACAAGTGGTATCTGGAGTTGTGATAATCTTTGGAAAAGGACGTGCAAAGCATCAGAGAACTCTGATAGTATAAGATCTCTGATACCATGCATAGTTCCGTTGGCACTACAGGACAAAGTATAGTACAATGCATTGAATGCACGGACAGAAATGTCTGAACAAAAATGGTAGCTTCTAAAGAAGAAGACAAACGTACCACAGTACTATACTCAGATATCAATAGTTTGAATTTGATTTAAGCCTAAAGGATACTATTCAAACGGCACTCAAATTTATCTATAAATATCAACACTTAGACTGCTTGAGAACACACACAGAACTTACACCTTAGAACATTGAATACTCTCACACAAGCTCTCTCAAGCATACTACTTACCTTCAAGCTTTCTGTTGCGACCAAAGCTCTTGATTCTAAGTAGCACAAAAGTTCTAAGTGTCCTGATCCTTAACAAGCATTGTTATTTGTGAAAGAGTTGAATTAAGATTTGATATCTGAGATTCATTCTCTTGAACATTTATCATAGACTTGGGTCAGTAAAGAACAAGATACCATACATTGCAAAGTGTATTAAGTATACTTGATTCTCAGAGCTATCTGCATAACTGAACAAGTTATTAAAGAAGCTCACCTGACAAACTACCTTAATCAACACCTTAATTGGCGTGGAGTACAGGAAGTACTTAGTTTGGGAAACTAAGAAAAAACTCTAGGAAAGAGGTTTCTGAGTACAGGAAGTACTTGGCTGAGAAAGTCGGGGAATAACTCAGGGGGAACACTTGGTTGGGAACCTAGTGTAATTAGGAATCGAGAGAAGATACTTGTAAGGTTACCTCAATTATCTGTCTTAGTGGATTCTAGGTCTGAGAAAGGCCGAAGTGGATTAGTTGAAGGATTACGCCACCTTCAGATACCACTATAAAAAGACTTGTGTTATTTACTTTCTGCATTTTATTACTTGCTTTATTTACCTTGCAAATTATTTACACCTATCTTGCTGAGCACGTGCACTTATCACAGAAAAGTCTTCCGCACTTATCGACAAAAGTTTTAAAAGACTATTCACCCCCCCCCCCCCTAGTATTTTACTTTGTCGTTATCTGGACCAACAAGTGGTATCAGAGCAGGAGGTTCCCAAGCCTTCTGCACTGAACCTAGATCCCAGATAAGTGCCCTCTAACTGCTTTTCACCTACACTTGATTTGTTTGTTTAGTGTGTTTTCTGTAGGATTTCTTTAGTGACACCCCAATTCTCAAGCCAGAAAATTATGAGAAATGGAAGAACAACATGATGCTCCACCTAGAAGCCATCAGTGACGAAATGATCGACGTGATAAAGAATGGCCCAATAGTCATTCAACAACTCAAGCAGGTCATGGAGGTTTCTAATGGTAGAGACAGAGAACAAAGCGAAGGGTCTTCATAGATAGATGCGTCAACCAGTGGAAGACCTGCCAGTCAAGTTATTTACGAACCAAAGCCCAGAGAGCTCTGGACATCGGAAGATGCCAAGAGAAATCGACTGGATGGTCAGGCTCGTAATATCATCATACGTTCTACTCCAGAGCACATACAGTGTAAACTGTGGGGTGCAAAAACGGCGAAAGTGGCTTGGCAACTGATTGAAGAAATCTGTGCTAGCACTGAGAAAACGAAGGAAAATAAGTTCGAAGTTTTGAAGTCAAATTCCAAAACTTTAAACAAGGTCCCACAGAGATTCTTGAAGAACTAGATTTCCGGTTTACAACACTTATGAGTGACATGGCTGCACTTGGTGAAAGTAATAGATATACCCAGTCAGAAAAGATTAAGACTATTTTGAGACGTCTAAATCATAACTGGGAGCACACAAAGTTTTTCTACTTTAACCAAGGAATGCCAGATATCACTCTAGTGGAACTTTTCTCTCACCTTGCCACTGTTGACTATGAGACAACTCAAAGAGAACAAACAACTAAAAAGTTGCAGAATGTTGCTCTAGTTGCTCAAGGAACTTCTGAAAAGAAGGAAGGCAAGGAGGTGACTGAGGATGCTCTTGCTGTAAAGCAAATGAGAAAATATGTCAGTCGGGAAATAGAGAGAAGAAAAGCCAAAGAGAAGCTGAAAAAGCATCTAGGCTCAAACTATCACCAGTACAAAAATATGCAAAGCTCGCTGAACAAGCCGGTTCAGAAAGCATCAATAACTGAGAAAGAAGAAATCGGAAACGATATCTGTTTCTATTGTCAGAAACCTGGTCATTTCAAGAAGGATTGCCCTACCTTCAACAAATTTAAGACAGGTGACAAGAAAGATAGAAGAAACTTCAAGAGAAGTCAGAGAGCTATGCTCACTGAAGAAAGGAAAAAGATTCAACTCCAACTAGATGCTCTAGATATTAAGTCTGATTTTGAGGATGAAGACTCAGATGATTCCACACTGCCTTCTCCAGAAATGTGCGGTGTTTTTCATGAAGTGATTGACTTTGGTCAAAAGAAGAAAGAAGTGTGTGGAATGGCTGAAGAAATCTTTCCAGATATCTCCAACATTTGAACCTTGTCTAATGGCTGATGAGGTAACACATACTTCTTGTTATACTTACGAAAGTGATTAGGAAGGAATCAAAGATCTGGAACATCTCAGAAAAGAACTTGATCTCTACGAACGAGAATTTCTAATGGTCCGAGCTAGAGCAGAAATCCTTGGAGAAGAAAAGAATTCTCTTGTAAAGGAAAATTCGCAATTACTCAAGATATCTGAGAAAAATGATGTTGAAAATGCATTTCTCAAGGCTCAAATATCTGAGACTGAAAAGTCACATAAAGAAGCATTGGCCAATCTTCAAAAGAAATGTGAAGATCTTCTTTCTGAGAATAAAGGACTCAAAAAGAAATAACTATCTTTTCAATCTTATGCTAAATCTAGTGACACTCTTACTGAAGTACAATCTTATTTAAGAGACCCTTCAGAAAAAGAGAGGAATTGGGCTGGACACACAAACAGATAGTTCTACCACTCTGAATAAGAGTAATGAAAGAACATTTGTCAGTGCTCAGCAAGGTGGTTCCCAAACAACCTACAGTATCGGTCAGAAAGCTAAGGTTGTTGACAAAGGGAAAGGCAATTGCGACCAAACCTTTGTGGGAAAAACAAGTCCCAAGAAAAATTGTTGGGAATGTTTCTGAAAAAGACACATAACACTGAAAAGTGTAATCACCCACAGTGCTATGTCTCTCAGAAAGGAAGAATTGCAGGAGCTGGCAAATTCTCCTATGTCACATTTTCTGGAAAGAAAATAGATTACCCAGAGACTAGCAAAGCTGCTGAGGAAAGATCTCAGATAGCACCAGGTGCTCGGAATGGTATTGGCTATAAAGCCATTGGGAAACAACTTGTTCGTGAGTATAAACAAGAGCAAGAACGATGGTTAAAGGCTAGAATTGCTCACAACAATTATCAGAAGTGGAAGATGAGTCAAGCCACTGAAAATCTGAATGCCAGGGCTAGAAGAAATCTAGCTAGGAAAGCTAAGTTTGCTGAGAAGCAGACTCAGAAACCTGACAGGTATCTGAAAGCACCAAATGGAGCACCTAGGAACACACCAAGGAAGAAAATAGTTCTTGATAACAATGATACTAATCATTTAACTAGAATTCCTCCTTATGTTCCTGTTAGACAAAAGAATGCTCCTAAGAAATTCATTTAAAATGGACTCCTACTGGAAGATTCTTTAGTCCAGATGGTTCCATTGTTGGTATAAGAACCTAATATCCTGTTTCCTGTTTTGTGCAGAACACTCTAAAGACTAATTCAAAGTGGCATTTTGATAGTGGATGTGGGAAGCACATGACAGGAGACAAAGCAAATCTGATTGACTACAGAAAGTGCAATGATGGACCAATTATCAGGTTTGCTGGAGGAGATGAAAATCCAACCATAGGATTTGGCTATCTGAAGTTTGGAGCCCTTACAATCTCTGAAGTACTACATGTAAAGGAATTGAAATATAATCTCCTAAGCATGAGTCAATTAGTAGACAAAGGGTACACTGTCAAGATCAAGTCAAAACTATGTAAAGTGATTGACAATGAGTCAAAGCAGACAGTCTTGGTTGAAAGGCGTAAAGGAAATCTTTATGTTGCTGATTGGGCATCCGCCACAACTGAAGAATGTCTCATGGTGAGTCAATCTGGCCACACTGAAGAAAATTAGCTATGGCATAAAAGAATGAGTCACTTGAATTTCAAAATTCTAAACAAGTTAGCCAAGAAAGAATTGGTGGTTGGTTTACCCAAAATGGCATATAGAAAAGATGGTATATGCGCAGCTTGCCAAATGGGAAAACAATCCAAAACATCTTTCAAGTCTAAAACTAGACATTCCAGTGAAAGGCCACTGCAAATGTTACTTATGGATCTTTTTGAATCCTTTGTAGCTAGTTATGTAGGAAAGAAGTATGGTTTAGTTGTTGTTGATGATTACTCAAGATTCACTTAGGTTGTCTTTCTCAAACACAAATCTGATGCAAGGGTTGAGATACCCAACTTGCTGAATAAGCTCGAAGTCATGAAAAATGACAAGGTATCTGTAATCAGAACAGACCATGGTACTGAGTTTGTGAACCAGTACATAAAAGAGTTTTGTACCTGCAAAGGTATACAACATCAACTATCTTCTGTAAGGACACCACAACAAAATAGTGTTGCTGAAAGAAAGAATAGGACCCTGAAAGAAGTGGTAAGAACAATGCTTGCTGACACTGAAATAAGTGAAATCTATTGGGTTGAAGCTGTAAACACAACATGCTACACTCAAAATAGATGTTTGATTAACAAACACCATGACAAAACTCCTTATGAGCTTTTCATTGGTAGACCCCCTAGTATCAAACATTTATGGGTGTTTGGTTGCAGATGTTTCGTTCTTAACAATGGAAAAGAATACTTGAGAACATTTCAACCAAAGGCAGATGAAGGAGTATTTCTTGGTTATTATCTGAATAGCAAAGCCTATAGAATCTACAACAAAAGAACACAAAAGGTTGAAGAATCTGTTCATGTAGTTTTCTACGAAAGAAACAAGAAAATACTCTTGAATGATGATCTCTCAGATAGGTTCAAAGAACTGATGATTAAAGATTTTGAAGAAGAATCCTCAAAAGGAAACAATTCTATCATTCACTTAGGGGATGAGTCTGACGATGAAAAGCAACCTATGTTTAGTAACAACCAGATGACTCTAAGACATGATGAAGAATTTTTTATGAGAATTCCAGAAATGGAACAGGTTATTGAGAACCTTCATCATGAAGAGGTATCTGAAAAAGAGATTGCTGAAATGCAAGATCCAGATATCCCTAACACTGAAAAAGTGTCAGATATCCATGGCATTTCCGATATGTCCGATATCTCAGATACTGCACAAGTATCCCATCAAGATCATATTGATTCACATTCAGATCAAAATGATATTGATCCAACTAGTTCAAAACCCATTATGAAATGGATAAGAAATCATCCTACAAAGGATGTGATTGGTCCCATAGACCAAGGAGTTAGAACTAGAAGAGCAATCGCTGAAAATGCAAATTGTCTCTATGGATGTTTCATATCAAATATTGAACCTAAAACTATAGAAGAATCATTAAAGGATCAAAATTGGATCTCTGCAATGCAAGAAGAGTTGGATCAATTTGAGAGAAACAAAGTCTGGAAACTGGTTCCATTTGTTGACGGAATATCTGTGATCGGAACCAAGTGGGTTTTCAGAAACAAAATGAATGAGTCTGGTGAAATAACCAGAAACAAAGCTAGGTTGGTTGCCAAGGGATTCACCCAGACTGAAGGACTAGATTTTGATGAATCTTATGCACCAGTTGCAAGATTGGATGCAATAAGACTCTTTATAGCCTTTGCAGCTCATAATGACTTTATAGTTTATCAAATGGATGTCAAGAGTGCATTCCTAAATGGTGAACTTGCTGAGGAAGTCTATGTTGAGCAACCACCAGGTTTTGAAGTTTCCTCAGAAAGTAGGATGGTCTATAAGCTTCAGAAAGCTCTGTATGGGATGAAACAAGCTCCAAGAGAATGGTATGATACATTGGCCAGATACCTACTGGAAAGTGGTTTCAAGAAAGGAGATGTTGATAGAACACTCTTCACATTGAACCATGATGGGAAACTACTTTTAGTTCAAGTATATGTTGATGACATTATATTTGGATCTAAAGACAAGCAACTTTGTGAAGACTTTGCTGAACTCATGAAATGTAAATTTGAGATGAGCATGATGGGAGAATTGAATTACTTCCTAGGGCTGCAAGTCAAGCAACTCAATGATGGAATATTCATTAGTCAAACAAAGTATGCAAAAGACATTCTCAACAAGTTCAATCTAAAGCCTTCTGAAAAGAATGCTAAGACACCTATGAGCATTGGAACCAAAATGACCTATACTAAATCTGACAAGAGTGTTGAAGAACACAAGTATAGGAAATTGATTGGGTCTCTACTGTACCTCACTGCAAGTAGACCTGGTATTCAATATGCAGTTGGAGTGTGTGCTAGATTTCAGACAAATCCAATGCAATCACACTACAACATTGCTATGAAAATATTGAGGTATGTAAAAGGTACTGTAGAAGTTGGATTGTGGTATCCAAAAGACAGTGGATTGAGTTTAGTCGGCTATTCAGATGCTGACTATGCTAGATCATTGCTTGATAGAAAAAGCACCTCAGGAACTTGTTAATTTCTTGGTGCCAGATTAATATCATGGTTCAGCAAGAAACAAAACTCAATTGCCACATCTACCACAGAGGCTAAATATATTGCTGCTGGGTGTTGTGCTTCACAGATATTGTGGATACAACAACAACCCAGAGACTATGAGGTCAATGAAGAGAAAACTCCGATTTTTCGTGACAACACAAGTGCTATTGCCATAACTCAGAATCCTAAGTTTCATGCAAGAACAAAGCACATTGATGTTAGACACGACCTCATTAGAGACCATGTTGAAAAAGGCAATATAGAGATACTCAAGATTAGCACTGAAGACTAACTTGCAGATATCTTCACTAAGCCACTACAAGAAAGTAGATTCTTAGCCTTAAGACATATTCTTGGACTAATAGAGCTACCAAAGAACTGAAAAAGTTCAGATATCTGAAGAAGATATCAAAGGAGAGAAAAGAGGAATCTATCCAGAGAAGAGGAATCTGGAATGGGTATCCAGAGAAGAGGAATCTGGAATGAGTATCCAGAAAAGAGGAATCTGGAACGGGTATCCAGAAACTAAAGGCTAAAGGGTAAAATGGCTATTTGAAGATTTCTGAGACGGGTACTCAGATATCTAGATCACTCAGTGAGGGGGAACATAAAAGAGAATAGTACAACTGTCTATGGTCAACTACTATCTTGAAATTTGTATTATTTCTATCTTTGTGTAAAACTGTGAAAAGATAACAAGTATAAGATAGACTCAGATACAAACAATGTTCTCATTCACACAGAAACGTGACTCAGATAGCTAATAGCCAAAATTCATTAAATGGGCACAATTACAATTGTTGATTGTGATCATTGCTGAAGAAGCAATGGTGACCCTTGATGAAATGGGCGTTTGATCTTAACGGCGGAGATTAATTCTCAGTAAATAGTGGACTGTTGAAATTCAGACGTGGCCCACTATGCATTCAAAGCTGAACAAACTTTTACCCACGCCTTACTGCAATTCACAGATACGTACATACAAAACCAATTTGTATGTATATGTTTGTTAGAATTACGTTGCTATATATATATATATATATATATATATATATATATATATATATATATATATATAGGATTTTGGCAAAAGAAATCACTTTCGCCTAATCCGACATTTTGCCTTGCACAAGAATAGCAAAAACCATTCTTCAACCTCTGCAAATCTCTGTTAGTTTTTCTGCAAAGAATCACTAATCTCTCACCCAAATCTCTTTCAGACTTTCAAACACTTGCACTATATAAAGAGATGGCTCTTAAACGTTCATCTACCCAGAAATCCCAATCTTCTACCACTGGTACTACTGAAAAGCAAGCACCATAGTTGGTTATAGTAAACAATCGATTGGTAGGAGACTTTAATCCCGATCATTGGACTTCAAATCACAGGATGATTTGGGGTGGTGCATGATTGAGGAGTACCTCACGGCTGCTGTTGAAAACCAAGCCGATAGGAAACTGATTCTTGAAATGCTTGAAAAGGCACAAATCAAGGGTTTTCTATATGCTCTTCCCAGTGGATTTTCTTCACTGGGTTTTCTATATGTACAGTGGTGTGTGTGACACTGATAAACAAGATACACAGATGTTTTGATGGTCTACAAGGAGGTGCTGACCAGATAATCCAAGAACGCTGGATGATGATGTTCTTGTTGCAACAACAAGACAAAAGGCTGGAAAACCCTTTCAATTGGGGCAAGTACGCCTTTATGAAGTTTGTAAAGAAGATTTAAGGCTTTGAGCCTAAAATCGCTAAGGGACTTGCTGAGCCAAAGGCCACAGTGAGCTATGGTCTAAAGATATGCTACTTGCTGGAAAAGCTTGTCATTGAGCTCAGAGAGAAGGCTGACATAGCCAACAGTAACCTACTCTACAAATATGAGTATACGAACTTAATGAAAAAGGTTACTGGATCTCAGAAAGGTTCCAAGAAGCGAAAGACTGAAGAGGTATCTGAGGGAAAGGTTACGACCAAGAAGCCCAGAACTTCACGAAAGAAGTCTGCTGGCAAATCAGAAGGCACACCCATTGAGGTTGTCGATTCCCAGATACCTTTCGCCGCTGCAGATGAACTCATCAGTGCTGCAAAAGAGGTATCGACTACTGAACAAGTAGACTCAGCATGAGAAAGAGCTTTCAGAAACGTCAAGACTACTACCGAAAGCCTTGCTGATGAACTTATCAGTGCTGCTAAAGAAAGTAGTGGTAGATACCAAGCCCTATCTGTAGAAACCGCAGGGATTATGGACCAATCAGTTCCTAATGCTGATGAGAGCTCTGACGATGAAGATGATGATTTAGTCATCTCTCAAGTCCTAGAAAAATCAAAAAGGGCTAAGGTTGCTGAAAAAGCAACAAGTTCCAAAAGTGTAGAGGTATCTGAAGAAGAACCTACACCACAGGTTGCTGAACATGCACCTGTTTCAAAGGTTGCTGAAGAAGCAACTGTGTCCACGGTCACTGGACAAATTACACCATCAGAGCAAGAAAGACTGAAGCATATTGAAGATGCTCTGATGAGTTATACTCTAGTGTTGGAGGATACTACCATTGCCTCAACACTCAAAAGTCTGTCTCAAGCACAACAACCACAACAGCCAGATGTGGATACTGCTGAAATGGTACTTGAGTTACAGATACCAGCATCTTTCCTTGCTGAAGAAAATCCTGCAAAAGAGCAGGTTCCCCAACTCAATGAGAGGGATCAAACTGACACATCTACTCAGAATGATCAACCAGGGGATGCAACTGAGTTGCATACTCAGGAAAGGTCTGAAGTACCTGAAACTTCCAACAAAGAAGTGGTCCAAGAACAACAAGACCAACGCATGGAAACTTCACAAGTTCCAGAGACCAATCAGCCTGACATTGCTCAGGTAGCTGAATGGTTTAACTCTTTACTTGTGATATTTTGTGTCTGATAAATCTTGTTATTTAATGAACTTTCTTTGTTACAGGCTGATTTAGAAACACAACAATAAGAGGAAGCTACAAAGCTTACCTCAGAATCTGAGAAGGAGGCTTCCATAGCCTCACCACTTAAGGAACAGGAGCCTGTCTCACAGGTAGAAAATAATTCCTTAAGATATAACTCAGATATGTACTTTATACACTTGACTAATAAGTGTTTGTTTCTAATAGGCTCCAACTGAGAAGAAAAATGAAGAGACTGAAAAGTCTATCTCTTCAGAGAAGAATCCAGAGACTTCCAAGGTCTCTAAGGAACAAGTATCTGAACCTTCTGCAGAGAAGGTATTTCATTCAGATATCTATATTCTTCAAAGAACAAATCTCTGATCATTTTTCTCAAACTAACACATTCTACTTAATAGGTTCAAAAAGAAGTAGAAGTTGTTGAGGAGTTGCCCACTCAATCCTTACAACATATGGAAATTGATGAGGCATCAAGGCCTTCATCATAAGAAAAGATTCCAGAGACTGCACAAGTCTCTGAGAGACAAGTATCTGAGCCTCCAACGGAGGTAATTGACCTCTCAGATATCTGATTTGTCAATAAAATTTTTCTTGATAAAATTTCCTAAGTGTTATGTTTCTAATCTTAGGTTCAAGCAGAAAGAAAGGTTGATGAGGACCAAACTTCCATGTCCCCACCTCACAACAAGATATCTAAGGAATCCCCTACCTCAGTAGTACAAGTCTCTGAGCCTGATGCATTCATTCAGGTAACTCAGAAACCTAACTACACAAATACTCAGATATCTACACAAGTTTTGAATCTAACTCAAAACTCTTTCTTTCAGGCTCAAACAAGTGTGCCAAAGGTTTCTGCATTCTCAACAGAAGACCTGCTTACATTCTTCAAGAACCACACACTCAAGAAACATCTCAAGTGTTTCAGACAGTGGCAAAATCTCAGAAGCTCAGATCTGACTGAATTAACAAAGGTGACTGATCACCAATTAAGAAGAGTCAGAGCTTTTGACTTGGATAATTATGTCCATGCTATGTTCCCAACAGAACAGTACTCTTTTGCTACTCTGATGCATAAGGACTTTATCAAAGAAGCTGCACACAAGCTCATAGAAGCTTTTGAGAAAGCAGATGGTCAGACCAGAATGCAGATGGCATTCAAGCCCACTTTGCCCCAGACCTTACAATGCATACCCTCTGAACAAGACGAGGTAAATGGGCAAATGATCACTATTCCAGAAGTGATCAATCTGGTCTCTAAAGATGAAGAAGAGAAGGAGACTGATGAGAATGACTATGAAGATTCTCCTTCTGACCATCACAAGGATGAGGATGATAAGAAGAATGATGATGATGCCCCTGCACCAGGGACAGGAGGGATTACACAGAGGAAGAGTGCCTCAGCTGCTGAAAAGCACACTGAGAGGACATCACAACAATCCCCTCCTCCATCTCCTCAGAAATCTACCCATCCATCTTCCCAACAACAAAAGGACACTACTGAACAAATAGTTGAGCACTCTGAGGAAACAACTCAGAAGATATTGAATACACAAACCATAGCTGCTCAACTCAAACAACTGTTGGAAGAAGAACAACATCTCCATCTTCAGCTGGAAGAAGAGCTAGTTAAATCCAGAGATAAGCTTAATCAACTTCAAGATCAATACTTGCAAGAAATGGTAGCTTACTCTGAGGTCAAAGAGCTCCAGGATGCTGTAAATGCCATTGCTAAGGAGCTAGATACTGAAGAAGTATCTGAAGCAAAGCATGATGCTAAGGCTGCATCACCTTCAAAAGATATACCATCCTCCTCTCTGAAAGGAAAGAAGCCCATCTCTGAGATGGTTGCTAGACTAGAAAATCTTAAAAATGTCCAAGAGGATGAAGATCACTGGGCTGATGACTCAGATGATGAAGAAGAGAAGAAATTGGCAGAACACCGAAATGAGCATTTGGTGATTTCTCACTTGAAACAGAAGCAAATTGCTCCTAAAATCTTCAACCAACTGCCAAATATCCACGACTCCAATGAATACTTGACCAGATTTCAAGTACTTTCTAAACTGCATAAAGAGTTATCTTCTCAAAATGAAGCCGCCATTACATCAGTCCCTCCAGAGATGAAGACCTTCACTGAGCTCATCACTCAGAGAACAACCAGTCTGGTCATTGCTCAGAGAGACCTAGGCATGGTAAGGGATGATGATGTATCATTAGCTGAAAAAGCTTTTCATGAGGCAAGTTACACTACTGGAAAAGCAGATGCCATACTAGGCCCATTGGCAGAGCTCACTGATAAGGAAAATGGACTTATCAAACAAAATCAGGAGCTCAAAGCTGAACTTCAAAAGTTGGTCACTACCTATAACTACTTACAAGGACATTTTGAGTCTCTCTCAGAATCCTTTATGAGACTTAGTCAGCCAACAATGACTAAGGGGGAAGGATTGTACAAATCTGGACCTCAAAGTCAGGGGGAATGGGAAGAAGGAGAAGGATATAAGAAGAAATCTGGAGCCGGTGCTACTCAGAGAGGAAGAAGAAACAAGAAAACTTCCCAGCCACCACTCAGAATCAATGAGCCCTCCTCAAGTCAAGCTACTTCCCAGAAACCTACTGAAGGAACTTCAATGGTAACAAGTGCCATAGCACAAAAATCTCCAAGGAGTACCAAGGCTCCAAGGAGAAGACAAGTAAAAGGGATTGAAGAAACTTCTGAAGAAGAAGAAGGCCAAATCAAATCCCTGGGCAATGAAGAAGGCTGCAAAACTTTCACAAGAATTAATCTTGATGATGATGATGAAGAGACTGATGAAGATGAAGCTCCTCTTCATAGAAAAAGAAAAATTGATAGCCTAACTGAGCCCACAGCTGCAAAGCCTTTGGCAGCTAAAACACCCTCTAGAACTACCAAGTCTATCCAGGGTGGTTCTTCAAGCAATCCCCCAAGGGAAAATTCAAGGCAAAGGAGGAATAGACTAAGAGCTGAAAAGAGAAAAATTCAACTTCCACCCAGGCCAGAAGAAGCCAAAATTGAGTATGTGAAGACTGACAACAACTCCTCTGTCTACAGGTGCATAAATCAGAAAAATGGCTACTGGATTCTGGAACTCAAGCATTTACTGCTAAATTCAAGGTTTCCAGAACCAATCCATAAACAACTCATGGCATGGAGAAAAGACAAACCATTTTTGATTAACACCAGCCACATCAAGAACTGGTTGGATTTTGAAGTTATCAACAGGATAAAAGCCATGAAGAAGGACCTCTCTGATGAATGTCCTTATGGAAAGCCAGATGATGTGCACAAAATTCCCAATCTAATTGGAACAGGCAGAAGGCTAAGACTTTTTGTGGAACCCTATGAGTCCTTCTACATGGATGAAGAACAATACAAGGATGACATCAAATATCTGAGGATCATTTATGATTATTTCAAGCTATCATATTTCAAGATTGTGCATGCCTGGATATGGGGAAAGTATCTGTGGGTCAAGCATTTTGTCAAGAAAAATCCTACCAAAACCTACAAAGAAGTCTGTGGACAAAGAGATGATTGTCAGAACTCTTCTCTATGACTACTCTGATGATATAAGAAGGTTTGTTGATAGGAAATTTGCAGATTGATCCATGGAACTGTTTTGAAGACTTGAAGATTTTGAAGACTTGAAGACTAGTTTGTTAGGATTTTCACTTGGAGCTTGTTTACTCCTGTTGTCCTAATTTACTATGTAATCTTTTGTATCTTGCTGATTGTACCTTATTGTTGTTTTATCTTATAAAAGTTATCTGAACTTTCATTGTAACAAATCTGATGAACCTACTCTCAGATATCAATCTATAAAAGATAACTTGTCAGCAAAGATCACACCTTGTGATTTGGTTGATGTTTACTTTCTGCACTTAATTATATGAATTGAAAGATCATAAGAAATGATTAAGTGATGGATTGTTTCCTCATCCAGATTTGTAATAGGTCAGATAGTCATCGTTGACTGATCAAAATGGGGGAAATTTGTTAGGAATATCTGTTTAGATTTTGATCAGCAACCTAATGACTTATCTTAGCTCAGAAAGGTGGTTAGTACTCTTGGTTCACTTGAACACTGTAAAAGAGGAAACTCACTAAGTATGATAGTCTAGCAAATCTTGTATATGATGTTAGGTCTCTGAATGTAATTTTTGTTCCTCTAAAGAAGAAGGCATCTAGCAGGAAAAGTTCAACGGATTTGAATATTTGAAGACTGCACAAGATTCCTGAAGATAAGGGTTTTCAGACACCTTTGACCAGATATCTTGAAGACACAAGTGTTTTTCAATAAACAAGTTTTGCAAAAGATATCTGAGAAATAAAAGGTTTCTGAGACGAGGAAAGTGTCCACAGATATCTACACTCAGATACCTTGGACATAAACTATGTTTCTAATAAGAAATATATTATAACAAATTGCTTCAACAAGTGGTATCTGGAGTTGTGATAATCTCTGAAAAAGGACGTGCAAAGCATCAGAGAACTCTGATAGTATAAGATCTCTGATACCATGCATAGTTCCGTTGGCACTACAGGACAAAGTATGGTACAATGCATTGAATGCGCGGATAGAAATGTCTGAACAAAAACGGTAGCTTCTGAAAAAGAAGACAAACGTACCACAGTACTATACTCAGATATCAATAGTTTGAATTTGATTTAAGCCTAACAGATACTATTCAAACGGCACTCAAATTTATCTATAAATATCAACACTTAGACTGCTTGAGAACACACACAGAACTTAAACCTTAGAACATTGAATACTCTCACACAAGCTCTCTCAAGCATACTACTTACCTTCAAGCTTTCTGTTGCGACCAAAGCTATTGATTCTAAGTAGCACAAAAGTTCTAAGTGTCCTGATCCTTAACAAGCATTGTTATTTGTGAAAGAGTTGAATTAAGATTTGATATCTGAGATTCATTCTCTTGAACATTTATCATAGACTTGGGTCAGTAAAGAACAAGATACCATACATTGCAAAGTGTATTAAGTATACTTGATTCTCAGAGCTATCTGCATAACTGAACAAGTTATTAAAGAAGCTCACCTGACAAACTACCTTAATCAACACCTTAATTGGCGTGGAGTACAGGAAGTACTTAGTTTGGGAAACTAAGGAACAACTCCAGGAAAGAGGTTTCTGAGTACAGGAAGTACTTGGTTGAGAAAGCCGGGGAATAACTCAGGGGGAACACTTGGTTGGGAACCTAGTGTAATTAGGATTTGAGAGAAGATACTTGTAAGGTTACCTCAATTATCTGTCTTAGTGGATTCTAGGTCTGAGAAAGGCCGAAGTGGATTAGTTGAAGGATTACGCCACCTTCAGATACCACTATAAAAAGACTTGTGTTATTTACTTTCTGCATTTTATTACTTGCTTTATTTACCTTGCAAAGTATTTACACCTATCTTGCTGAGCACGTGCACTTATCACGGAAAAGTCTTCCGCTCTCTGAAAACAAGTATCAGATATCTTCACATATATCTGAGGAACCGTGTTTATGGACAAAAGTTTTAAAAGACTATTCACCCCCCCCCCCCCCCCAGTGTTGGTCCAGATAACGGCAAAGTAAAAGACTAGAGGGGGGGGGGGGGCGTGAATAGTCTTTTAAAACTTTTGTCGATAAACACAGTTTCTCAGAAACCTGGGGGTTATTGATACTTAGATTCAGAGCGCGGAAGACTTTAAGATAGGTAAGTGCAGAAACAATAAGTATGTGTGTGTGCTTTGCTGAAAGATAAATACAGAAAGGTAAATAACACAGTAAGTATAGTGGTATCTGGAGGTGGCGTAATCCTCCAACTAATCCACTTCGGTCTTTATGAGACCCAGAATTCACTAGAACAGATAATTGAGTTCACCTTACAAAAATCCTATCTAAGATTCTTAAACAATTGGTTCCCAACCAAATGTTCCCCCTGAGTTATTCCCCAGCTCCTAGAGCTAAGTACTTCTTCTACTCAGATAACCTTGGAGTTATTCCCTGATTTCACAAATCAAGTACTTCCTCTACTCCACGCCTTAATGGTGTTGGTTATAAGGTTTGTCAGAGAGGCTTCTCGTATAACTTTTCAGTTATGTTTTCAGAGAGCCTAATAGAACAAGACTACTTAATACACTTGTTCAGTGTATGGCAATCTTCTCTTTACTGACCCAAGTAATTGATGTCCGTTCTGGAGAATGAGCTTCAGAAAGGTTATCTGATAGTTCAACTCTTTCACGAATAACAATCTCTTGTTAAGGTTCAGGACAACTTAGAACTACTAGTGATTCTTCAAGCAACAGAAAGCTTTCAGAAAGGGTAGTAGAGTGCTTGAGAGAATACTTTGTTAGATTGTAAGTTTGCAAGTTAGATCGTTCTTTGGTCGTATTTCTCAGCATCTAAGTGTGTGATATTTATAGATGAATTAGAGAGTCGTTGGGATGTTATCCGTTAGACACAATTCAAATTCAGTCTATACTTATCTTGAAATGAGTACTCAGAAGTCCTTGTCTCATATCTCAGAGAGGACTATGCTTTAGCGACTTTCTGCCGATGCAATTAATGCACATGTACTATTTCTTGTCCTGTAGTCTTCAACGGATACATTAGCCTTTCTGATGGCTTGCATGCTCCATACTCATGATGTCATATGTTCCAGAATCATGTTTCAAAAGTAACTAAATGAACTTAAGAAAGGATTAAGGACATAGTCTTTCCGAGTGAGACTAAACCTTGGTGTCTTCATAAATCTTGTGCAATCTCCGGTCTTGTAATCTTCAGAAAAGCTCCATTGCTAGGATTGATCTTCATGGTCTTCTTGAAAATAAAAATTACACTCAGAGACCTATAATCCTAATACAAGATTTACTAGACTAATCATACTCAGTGATTTCCTCTTTTACAATGTTCAAGTGAACCAAGAGTACTTTAATCACCTTTCTGGCTAAGATAAGAACATGTGATGAATGAACAAAATACTAACAGATATTCCTAACAAATTTCCCCCTTTTTGATCAGTCATCCATGACTATCTTTCAAAGTTCTATTTCAAATTTGTAATCCTCGAAGAGAAAACAATCCACCACTTAATCATTTCAAATGATATTCAATTTTAGTTGAATTAAGTGCAGAAAGTAAACATCAACCAAATCACAAGAAGTGACCTTTGCTGATAAGTTGTCATCTATTAAAATGTATCTGAGAGTATGATCTTCAGATAGGTACAGATTACAGAATGAGATGCAACTTTTACAAAATAGAGAATTTCAGAAACAATCAGCAAGATTACAAAAAGTAATAAAACATACTAAGTAAATTAGAACAACAGGAGAGTCCAAGCTCCAAGTAAACATTCTAAGATACTAGTCTTCAAGTCTTCAAAAATAACTTAGGTTCAGAAACCTCAAGTTCTTCAGCACCCTTTCTGGATCAGTTGACATAATCATCCACTTTTCTGCATTCTTGGACATAGTCATAAAGTATCCTTCTGACAGAAAGTTCTGTCTTTCTGGATAAGATACAAATTTCATGGTAACTCTTGCCAAGATTGTAGTTTTTCTTCAGAAAGTGTTTGACCCAGTAGTATTTTCCCCAGACCCAGGCATGGTCTACTTGCAGCTCAGATAGGTTGAAATACTTGTATATTTCTTCCAGATAGTGAATATCATCCAGATATTCATCCTTTGTCATGTAGAATGACTCATAGGGATGAACACCTAGCTTGTTTTGCTTGCTGTAGCTACCATCCAGTTTTCTTGTCTTGTGCACATCTTCTGGCTTGGGGTAAGGACAAGGAAAAGAAAGGTCCATCTTTCTGGCATCATTTCTCTTTTCAACCTCAAAGTTTAGCCAGGCATGAAGGTGCTAATGTTTTAGCAAATTTGGCTTGCCTTCACTCCATTTTAGGATTTGGTTGAAGATGGGAGTTGGAAACTTATCATTGACAAGTAGATGTTGCAGTTCCAGAATCCAATACCCTTTCTTGTTCGGAATGCACCTATATGAAGACTCTTCATTACTGGTCTTCACATACTCAATGTGGGCATCAGTTGGATTTTCTTGATGAGTTTCTTTGTTTGCTCTGCTAAACTGAATATCCCTTCTAGCCTTTCTGTTCGGTGGCCTTCTGTCAGGAGATCCTGTGACTCTTTTTTCCTGCCTTGGGGCTGTGCTGGTGGAAGTCCCTTGAATTGACTTGGTATTTTCACAAGGGGTTCTGGCTGCTAATGGCCTTGCTGCCAGAGGAGGTTGTAAGGGGTTGTCTTGCCTTCTTCTTTTGTGAAGTGGATGCTCATCTGTATCAGATTCATCCTCATCATCATCATTGATGTTCCAGTTGTGAGGCTTGCAGTTCTCTTGACCTCTTACCTCACCTTCTTCTTGATTTTCTTCTTCAGAAGCTTTCTGGTTGTTCCCATCTGAGATCCTAAGGGACTTGGTTCCCCTAGTGACCATACTTCGACTTCATTGGTGGTTGATCCGGAACAACTTCTTCAGCATGGGTGTCTCCAGTGGTGTCCTTAATGACTAGTTGACTTGAGGAGGGGAGATTTGATTGTTTTCTTTTTCTTCCTCTGCCTTTCTGAGGCATCTCTCCTTCCCTTAGTCATGAATGACTCATGATAGCATAAGCTTAGAGAGTGATTCAAAGTTCTTCCGGAAGTTGTTATGCACCTGACCAATTCTTGGATTTCTTCTTTCATGTCCTTGTTTTGCCTAACCAACACTTGCTCTTTTACATTGAGCTCTTCAAGAGGCCTTAGAATAGCCTCACTTGTTGAGTAGCATAAGTAGCATCTGCTAGTGCTTGATTGGCATTGTTGCGCTTTTCTTCCGATCGAGCTAAGTCTTTCGAGAGAGAGCTATCTTTGGTTGCTCTATTTAGCAATGCGTGACCAAATCTTTCATCTCTTCTCGATCTGTAGGACTTGGTTGTCTTGAGCAACAAGTCATCTCTTAGTTCCAAGAAAACATTTGCTACGACTGTGCTCATCACTTCTTGAAGCACACGGGCAGAGAAAATTTGAGGAGCCGGAAGGGCTAGCTTTTCCTTAGTGATTAGCCTCTCATCTTCTTGGGAGATCAAGTTTGGGTTTATTTCATCACTCTCATAATCCTTTTCTTGGATTGTTTGCAGTGGCAATCTTTTGTTGCCTTTGAGTATCGCCTTCTGAGAAGTAGAAGGTCTTTCTGATGCAGCCTTAGCATAATGCTCTTCATCATCATTGTCATCCATGGCATCTATCTCTGCGGCAGTGACAACGATGGCATTTTTCAACAACCTTTGCTCATCTAGGAGTGCCAGTTCCTTAGCATTAGCTTCTCTGAGCTTTTCAAGTTTGGCTTCCTTTTCTTCAATAAGAGCTTGACACTCTAAGTTGATTCTCTTCTCCTCTTCCAACTTAAATCTGAGTTGTTCAATCCACGAACTCGATTGGCATGATTTCTTCAATTGTGTCTTGTTCAGCCTGTTGGGTATTTTGATGAGACTTTGGTGGTGATGATGATGGGGCTTTCTGAGTCTTGGAAGGAGTAGCTTTTTCTGCACTTCCTTTGCTAACTTTCTGAATCCCGCCGTTTCCAGGTTGGGGATCATCATTCTGATCATCATCATCATCATCCTTTTTCTTGTCTTCTTGACTTGGATGCTCAGAAGGAGGTTCTTGGTAGTCATTCTCATCAGTTTCCTCCTCATCTTTAGAAACCAGGTTGATCACATTAGGAAGTGTGATCATCCTCCCATTTACTTCTTCTTGCTCAGAAGGGTAGGTTGTGAGCTTGCTGGGCAAGGCAGGATGGGTCACCATCTGCTCTTTGGGTTTGAGCATCAACAGCTTGAAAGTCTGCTAGGAGTCTTTGTGCTACTTCATTTAAGAAGTTATCATCCATCAGAGTGGCAAAAGAATATGATTCTGTGGGAAACATAGCATGGATATGGTCTTCCAGAATGATTGCTATGGCCCTTTTCTCTGGGATGTCAATTACTCTTGCAATTTCAGAAAGATCGGCCTTCGAGTTTACGCCATTGTCAAGCACTTTAGATGTTTCTTGAGTGTGCTTCTTAAAGGCTTGGAGTAAGTTGAGTGGCACTAGACTTTGAGCACGAAGAAAGGGATCAAGTTAGTTTTGTTCAAACTACTTGTGTTAGTATCTGTGTGCAAAAGTAAGCTTTCTGAGCATACCTGTGTAGAAACACTAGGCTCATTTGCTTGGACTTCTGCTTGTTTGGGCACAGAGGCCTCAGATACCTTGATTTGAGGAGAATTCTGATCCTCAGCATCCTTTCTTTCTGATTGAACCTGAGAATTACAATCAAATATGTTTAGAAACTGTTAACAAAAAAGATAGATGGAAAAATGCTTTCTGAGACTTCACTTACTTCCAAGTGAGGAAGCTCAGTAGCAAGTTCCTCAGAAACCTTGGGGGTTTCTGGCACCTTTTCTGCAGATACTGCTTGTTCAGCAGTTTTAGTTTCTCTTGGAGGAGATAAGATCACATTCTCTCCGTCCAAATGTTCTTCTGATTGAGCCTGTAAGATAGAACAAACATATTGATTAAGTAGTGAATTTTACCAAAATTTTCTTAAGGAAAGTTTACTGATACTTACCTTCTCAACAGAAGGCTCAGTAACTATTTCCTCAAAGTGCTTTTCAGCCTCTGGAAACTCTTGGTGTTGGGGTGTTGGTTCCACCTCCACTACTTTCTCAGTTGTAGCCTAATAAGAGACATTTAAGAGTATCAGAACATAAGATTAGAGCAATTTTAAGTTAGTTATTTCTTGTTCAGAGATAACTTTACTACCTATGGAATAGGCTCTTCTTGATGTTCTGAGGTTGGAGTAACCTCTTCTTGATTCAAGGGAGTGGACAAGTTTTCTTCCCCCTGAAATTGTGTCTCCAAGTTGGCCTGTAACAAATACAGCTTATGAGTAACAAGTTAACATACAATTATGTTGACATGTTAGATACAAACTATCTTTGTTACCTGAATAGAGTCAGGATGAGTTTGGGTCTCTTGGACTAGTGGAGTTTCCACAGCCTCTCTTTGCTCATTGTTGGTCTCCTCTACAATATCTTTCTGAGTCTCCATCTCAGTTTGATCTCTTTCTGAGAGTTGAGCTCTCTCAGAAGGTTGAGGAACCTGTTCAAGAACAAGGTTTTCTTCAGCAATATTAAATGCTGGCATTGTGAATGTGGAAGCAATGTCAACATCTTCCATCACTCTATATTCCTCATCCAGGCCTTCTTCTTCCTGCTGGATAGAGGGGCTCCTTTCTTTCTGAGGGGCTGAGCTTGATGCTCCTCCATGGGTCTCAATCCTGGACTTTTTGAATACTTGTGTAAGTACTACATCATCATCAGAGTCCTTTGTCCAGTTGGGGTGACCCATCTATGATATTTCTATCATCTCCGGAGATTTCGGGCGACTGTCTCAGAATTCTTGGGGCTTTCTGGTGTTGCCTTTCTGGCCGAACAACATCTTCTGAGATCTTGTCTCCAGAAGGTTGTGCTTTTTGTACACTTTGGGACTTAGAGGCTCTCTTGCTTTGAGTCCTCTTTCTCTTGGCAATTGGAGGTTGAGCAGGAGCTTGCTCAGAGACCTCTTCACCTTCTTTGGCGACAAGCTCTTACGCCTCTTTCGAGCTTTCTCGTGACAATTTTCTCCTTTTCTTCAAAGGCATGTCCGAAAAGGAATTGGTGGATTTCTTGTCTCTTTCTGAGAGTTATTCCCATTGTTTCCAGAATGTAGCAAATTCTGAGACCAAAATGCATATTGGCCTTTGTCTCAGCAAGGCCATTGATGATTTTAGGCTCAAATTCCTCAATGTGCCCAAGAAACTTGTTGAAGGCGTACTTCCCCCAATTAAAGTGGGTTTCTGCCCTTCATGCTTCTTATTCAGAAGATGCATCATCATCCATCTCTCCATGCTTATCTGGTCTACTCCACCTTTGTTGCCATCAAAGCAACGGACCAGAATGAGAGCCAAAGTACTCCAGTGTTTCTGGAGATGACTGGTTCTGATGGCTTTCAGATCAAAGTTTGCTGGGAAACCCTTTGCATTTTCAATCTAGATTGCCTCAAATAGCTCCTTAACACTTTGAATCATGGAGGCATCCCTGATGTTGATGTCGTCGATTGTTCCTCGATTTTTCAATCGGAATAAGTTGCAGAAAGTCTTGCAGTCTAGGACAATTTCTTGTCCTTGAACTTCAGTCTGCATGTACTTCTCTTCTACATCATTCACAACTTTTGTGAAGACTTTGGAGTTGTTGTAGAACTCCAACACATCCAGTGTGAAAAGTCCACTGGGTGCAGCACACAGAAACTTGTAGATATGGGAACTTTTCAACATTCCCAATATCAGTTTTCTATCTGCTTTTGAAGAAATGACTGCAGAAACATATTTCTTCACAAGAGAAGCTCCCCAATTCATCTTGTGACTTGGATTCCAGTCAGAAGGGGTAACTCTCCTAGAAGGCGTTTATTCAACACCTTGAGTTCTTTTCCTCCTTGCTTTTCAGCAGGAGCAGATGATGCGGCCTTAGGGTTCTTGGTGGTCATCTTCTTTGGTTTCATCTCTTATATAGAGTCTTTGAGTGAGTGTTTACAGATGGGTTTTGCAAGAATAATCGAGATTAGTCTATATTTTCAGAAGACTAAGCACAAGAAGTTGAGTTGCAGAAGAAGTTTTGCAGAAAACTTGAGAGGTTTTGCTATTTTGATGCAAGTATGAAATTTCGGATTTGGTAAAAGTGTTTGTCTTTTGCCCAATTCCTATATATATAGCAGACAAAACGTACATAGATACAACATACATATAACTGAGTATGAATGTGTGTCTTTGTATCTGCATAGGCGTGGTATCACACACGTTTCTCATTAAATGCTTAGTGGGCCACGTCTGAATTTCTAAACAGACATTACTTGCTTTGTTTTAATCTCAGCCGTTGAGATCATACGTTTATACATCAAGGGCTTATATTGAATATCTTGTAATGATATCAATCAACAAATGGTAATGTGCCGACTTGATGGATTTTTAATATGCTACATTCATTGTGTCACTTAGTAAAGAGTATGAACACTTAATCGTTTGATCTTATCATTCTGAGTGTCAAGTCCTTATCTAAATATTGTTTATCATGAAAATGGTAAAAATACAAGACATTGCACATGTTTGACTTTCAGAACTTATACTTTTTCGGGCTTTATGTGTCTTTTTTCTTTATGACTAAATAGTTTCCTGAATTCAAGAATCAGAAACTTCAGTTGTTTAAATGTATTTGACCCACTCTTAGTAAGTAAGTTCTAGTCTTATTTACTCATTGAGTGTGTACCAACCTTTGCCTTTCTGGATACCCATTCCAGAAATGTTTTGCCTTTCTGAGTGTTGCTACTCAGAAACCTTTGCATCACTTCTTAACAACTTGGCTTTCTGAGAGCATGTTCTCAGAGGCCTACTTCTTTTCTACCTTGCTTACTCAGACTTTAGAGATTCAGGACATTTTTCAGTCCTTAGGCAACTCCATCAACCCAAGATTATATCTTAAGGTCAAGAACCGGCTTTCTTGTAAGGGCTTGGTGAAGATATCTGCAAGTTGGTCTTCTGTGCCAATCTTGAATATCTCTATATTGCCTTTTTCAACATGGTCTCTGATGAAGTGGTGTCTAACATCAATGTGCTTTGTTCTGGCATGGAACTTGGGGTTCTATGTGATTGCAATAGCACTTGTGTTATCACAGAAAATGGGAGTTTTCTCTTCATTGAGTCCATAGTCTCTGAGTTGTTGTTGAATCCACAGAATTTGTGTTGCACAACAACCAGCAGCAATATATTCAGCCTCTGTGGTAGAAGTTGCAATTGAGTTTTGTTTCTTGCTAAACCATGAGATAAGTCTAGCTCCCAGAACCCACAAGTTCTGAGGTACTTTTCCTATCAAGCATTGATCCAAAGATAATCGACATCGAGTAACCAAACTCAATCCACTTTCTTTAGGGTACCACAAACCTACATCTACTGTACCTTTCACATACCTTAATATTTTCATAGCAATGTTGTAGTGTGATTGCATTGGATTTGTTTGAAATCTAGCACACACTCCAACTGCATATTGGATATCAGGTCTGCTTGCAGTAAGGTAAAGTAGTGAACCTATCAATTTCTTATACTTGTGTTCATCAACACTCTTATCTGATTCAGTATAGGTCATCTTGGTTCCTATGATCATAGGTATTTTAGCATTCTTTTCAGAAGGCTTAAGATTGAACTTTGTGAGCATGTCTTTTGCATACTTTGTCTGACTAATGAATATTCCATCATTGAGTTGCTTGACTTGCAATCCTAGGAAATAGTTCAATTCTCCCATCATGCTCATCTCAAACTTATTGTTCATGAGATTTGCAAAGTCATCACAAAGTTGCTTGTCCTTAGATCCAAATATAATGTCATCAACATATACTTGAACTAAGAGTAGTTTCCCATCATGATTTAAGGTAAATAAAGTTTTATCAACTTCACCTTTCTTGAAACCACTTTCCAGAAGGTATTTGGCCAAAGTGTCATACCATGCTCTTGGAGCCTGTTTCAGTCCATATAGAGCTTTCTGTAGCTTGTAGACCATTCTTCTTTCTGAGGAAACTTCAAAACCAGGTGGTTGTTTAACATAGACTTCCTCAGCAAGTTCACCATTCAAGAATGCACTTTTGACATCCATCTGATAAACTTTAAAGTTTTTATGAGCTGCAAAGGCCAGAAAGAGTCTTATTGCATCCAATCTGGCAACCGGTGCATATGACTCATCAAAATCTAAACCTTCAGTCTGGGTGAATCCCTTGGCAACCAACCTTGCTTTGTTTCTGGTTATTTCACCAGATTCATTCATCTTGTTTCTGAAAACCCACTTAGTTCCAATCACAGATATTCCTTCTACAAATGGAACTAGTTTCCAGACTTTGTTTCTTTCAAACTGATCCAACTCTTCTTGCATTGCTGAGATCCAGTTTTGGTCTCTTAATGCTTCTTCTATAGTTTTTGGTTCAATGTTTGAGATAAAACATCCAAAGAGAGAATTAGCATTTTCAGCTATTGATCCTAGTCCTAACACCTTGATTGATTGGTCCAATCGCGTCTTTTGCAGGATGATCCTTGATCCATCTCATCATGGGTTTAGGGCTAGTAGGGTCAACATCTATGTGATCTGAATGTGAATCACTATGATTATGACTTGATACTTCTTCAGTATCTGTGACATTTTGCACCTCAGAAGGGCGGTGAATGTCTGACATTTGCTCAGTGTGAGAGCTTTCTGGGACATGCCTGTCAGAGAGGTCATTTCCAGAGTTAGCTCTCTGATGAACATTTTCAGTTTCCATTTCTGGAATTCTCATAGGAAATTCTTCATCATGTCTGAGAATCATCTGGTTGTTACTAGGCATTTCATGCTTTTCTTCGTCAGATTCATCCTCTCTTTCCACAATGATGTTTTTCCTTTATGAGGGTTCTTCTTCAGAATCCTTTATCATTAGTTCCTTGAACCTTTCTGAGAGTTCATCAGCAAGGGGTGATTTCTTGCTTTCTTCATAGAATACAACATGAACTGATTCTTCAATCTTCTTTGTTCTTTTGTTGTAAACTCTGTAAGCTTTGCTATTCATAGAATAACCAAGAAACACTCCTTCATCTGCCTTTGGTTGAAATGTTCTTAGATACTCTTTTCCATTGTTAAGAACAAAACATCTACAACCAAACACTTTCAGATGTTTAATATTAGGGGGTCTACCAACCAAGAGCTCATAAGGGGTCTTGTCATGGTGTTTGTTTATCAAACATCTGTTCTGAGTGTAGCATGCTGTGTTTACAGCTTCAACCCAATAAACTTCACTTATTTCAAAGGTGACATTGTCCTTGTGCTTCTTTAAGGGTTCTATTTTTTCTTTCTGCAACACCATTTTGTTGTGGTGTTCTTACAGAGGAAAGTTGGTGTTGTATACCTTTGCTGGTACAAAACTCCTTTATGTACTGGTTGACAAACTCAGTATCATGGTCTGTTCTGATTGCAGATACTTTGTCATTTTTCATGACTTCAAGTTTATTCAGCAAGTTTGGTATCTCCACCCTAGCATCAGATTTGTGCTTTAGAAAGACAACCCAAGCGAATCTTGAGAAGTCATCTACAACAACTAGACCATACTTCTTTCCTGCATAACTAGTTACAGATGATTCAAAAAGATCCATGTGTAATAGTTGCAGTGGTCTAACACTAGAGTGTCTGATTTTGGACTTGAAAGAGATCTTAGATTGTTTCCCCATCTGACAGGCAGAACAGATACCATCCTTTCTGAAAGATGTTTTGGGAAGGCCAACCACTAACTCTTTCTTGGCAAGTTTGTTCAGAGTTTTGAAGTTCAAGTGACTAATTCTTTTGTGCCATAACCAGTGCTCTTCTGTGTGACCAGATTGACTCACCATGAGACATTCTTCAGTTGTGGCAGATGCCCAATCGGCAACATAAAGACTACCTTTCCGCCAAGCAACCAAGACTGTCTGCTTTGACTCATTGTCAATAAGTTTGCAAAACTTTGCTTTGAATTTCACAGTAAATCCCTTGTCTGCAAACTGGCTCATGCTAAATAGATTATATTTCAAACCTTTAACATGTAATACGTCAGTGATTGTTAAAGATCCCAATTTGACGTTGCCAAATCTGATGTCTGGTCCATTGTTGCAAGCTTTGTAATTGACCAGATTTGCTTTGTCTCCTGTCATGTGCTTTCCGCATCCACTATCAAATAGCCATTGAGCCTTAGTCCAAGAGGCGTTCTGCACAAAACAGGAAACAGGAGTTAGGTTCTTGCCTCAGAGATAGAACCACTTAGACTAAACATTCTTCCAGTAGGAATCCACATTATAGTGAATTTCTTGGGAGTTTGTTTTTGTCTAACTTTATCAGAAGGAGAAGCAATAGAATCAGTAATTTTGATCTCAATCTTCCTTCTTGGGGTGTTTCTAGGTGTTCCCTTTGGTGCTTTCTGGACCCTGGGTTTCTGGGGTTTCTTTTCAGCAAACTTAACCTTTCTGACCAGGTTCCTTCTAGCTTTGGCATTCAGTTTTTCAGTGGTTTGAGATTTCTTCCACTTCTGCTTATTGCTACGTGCAATATCAGCCTTGCGCCATTGTTCTTGTCCTTCCTTATATTGTTGTAAAAGGACTTTTCCAATAGCACGATAGCCAATGCCATTTCGAACACCTTTGGCTTTCTGAATGCGGTCTTCAGAAGCCTTACTAGTTTCTGTACCGTCTTTATTTTCATAAAATGGTACAGTAGAGAATTTGCCTATTCCAGCAATTCTTCCTTTCCTAGTAATATAGCAATGTGGATGGTTACATGTCTGAGGGTTGTATTTCTTTTCAGAAACCTCATCCACAAGTTTCTTGTGAACTTCTTGTTCTTTCAAAGGTTGGGTTGCTACACCTTTTCCTTTGTCAACTACCCTAGCTTTCTGACCAATGCTATAGGTGGTTGAAGAACCATTCTGTTGTCTTTTTACAAAGGTCAACCTTTCATCACTCTTCTTCATAGGAGATGAATTACTTGATTGTTCATCAAGTCCAAGTCCACCTTTCTCAGAGGGATCTCTCAGATATGATTGAACCTCAGTGAGAGTGTCACTAGCCTTTGCATAAGATTGGAAGGATAGCTCTTTCTTTCGGAGTTCCTCATTCTCGTAAAGCGCCTTCATCATTTTCTTATTAAGTTCATCCAAGGCTAGTTTGTGAAAATTTTCATTTTCAGATATCTGACTTTTCAGAAGGGCTATTTCAGCGCTCTTGTTCTCAGATACCCTGGTTAGCTCAGAAATCTCTTTTTCAAGAGTTTCTTTGCTTTCCTCTAGAATTCTGGTTTTGGATTGTGCTTCCAGAAATTCTTTCTCATAACGATCCAATTCACTCCTGATTAACTCCAGATCCTCAATTCCATCATCACTCTCATAGTACAGAAATTGTGAAATGTTAGTTACCTCATCAGCCATAAGACACATTTCAATGTTGGAGATGTCTGGACCGACAATCTCAAAGAACTCCACATTTCATTCTTCTTAAGGCCGAAGTCGATTACGTCGTGAGTGATTCCACACAATTCTGGTGATGGTAGGTTTGAGTTATCTGAATCTCCATCTTCAGAATCTGTCTCAATATCTAGAGCATCAAGTTGGATTTGAATCTTCTTCCTTTCTTCAGTCAGTAAGGCCCTTTGATTTCCTCTGTCCTTCTTGTCACCTGTCTTGAGCTTGTTTAAAGCAGGGCAATCTCTTTTGAAGTGACCAGGCTTCTGACAATAGAAGCAGATATCATTTCCTATCTCTGTTGATTCAGTACTAACACCTTTTGAATGGGGGTCTTCAGAGAGTTGTTTAGTTGAATGTTCTTGTACTGATGATAGTTTGGGCCAAGATGCTTTTTCAGCTTTTCTTTAGCTTTTCTTCTCTCAATCTCTTGACTCACAAATTTATTCATGTGTCTTACTGCAAGAGCATTTTCTTCAGATGCGTCTTTGGTATCTTTCTTTTCAGAAGTACCTTGAGAGACTAGAGCAACACTTTGCAACTTCTCAGCTGTTTGTTCTCTCTGAGTTGTCTCATAATCTACAGTAGCAAGATGAGAAAAGAGCTCTACTGGAGTAATATTTGGCATTCCTTGGTTGAAATAAAGAATTTAGTGTGCTCCCAGTTGTGATTGAGACTTCTGACAATAGTCTTAATCTTTTCTGGCTGGGAGTATCTGTTGCTTTCACCAAGTGCAGCCATATCACTCATAAGAGTAGTAAACCTGAAATCAAGTTCTTCCAGAGTTTCAGTGGGACATTGCTTGAAGTTTTGAAACTTCAATTTAAGAACTTCGAACTTGTTTTCTTTGGTTTTCTCAGTTCCGGCACAGATTTCTTCAATCAATTACCAGGCAACTTTCACCGTTTTAGCACCCCACAGTTTACACTGTATGTGCTCAGGTGTCGATCTGATGATTATATTATGAGCTTGACCATCCAATCTGTGTCTCTTGGCATCTTCAGATGTCCAGAGCTCTCTTGGCTTGTCTTCATATATAATGCTTCCACGAGCAACATGACCACTATCACTAGCAGCCATGTCCTCGCTTCCATCTTCCTTGTCTGAGGCTTTTCTTCCATCAGACACCTCAGTAACTTGTTTGAGTTGTCTGATTTTGATAGGTCCTTCATTGAAGACATAGATCATCTCATCACTAATGGCCTCCAGATGGAGCATCATGTTGTTCTTCCATTTCTCGTAGTTTTCTGGCTTTAGAACGGGAGCATCACTCAGAGACATACCTGCACGCTTAACACACAAATTATATAGTCCTCAGAAAGGGACAAAGTTTTTTCACCTATCTGGGGATCTAGGTTCAGTGCAGAAGGCTTGGGAACCTCCCGCTCTGATACCACTTGTTGGTCCAGATAACGGCAAAGTAAAAGACTAGAGGAGGGGGTGAATAGTCTTTTAAAACTTTTGTCGATAAACACAGTTTCTCAGAAACCTGGGGGGTTTCGGATACTTAGATTCAGAGCGCGGAAGACTTTAAGATAGGTAAGTGCAGAAACAATAAGTATGTGTGTGTACTTTGCTGAAAGATAAATACAGAAAGGTAAATAACACAGCAAGTATAGTGGTATCTGGAGGTGGCGTAATCCTCCAACTAATCCACTTCGGTCTTTTTGAGACCTAGAATTCACTAGAACAGATAATTGAGTTCACCTTACAAAAATCCTATTCTAAGATTCTTAAACAATTGGTTCCCAACCAAATGTTCCCCCTGAGTTATTCCCCAGCTCCTAGAGCTAAGTACTTCCTCTACTCAGATAACCTTGGAGTTATTCCCTAATTTCCCAAATCAAGTACTTCCTCTACTCCACGCCTTGATGGTGTTGGTTATAAGGTTTGTCAGAGAGGCTTCTCATATAACTTTTCAGTTATGTTTTCAGAGAGCCTAATAGAACAAGACTACTTAATACACTTGTTCAAGGTGTGGCAATCGCTCTTCTTGACCCAAGTAATTGATGTCCGTTCTGGAGAATGAGCTTCAGAAAGGTTATCTGATAGTTCAACTCTTTCACGAATAACAATCTCTTGTTAAGGTTTAGGACAACTTAGAACTACTAGTGATTCTTCAAGCAACAGAAAGCTTTCAGAAAGGGTAGTAGAGTGCTTGAGAGAATACTTTGCTAGATTGTAAGTTTGCAAGTTAGATCGTTCTTCGGTCGTATTTCTCAGCATCTAAGTGTGTGATATTTATAGATGAATTAGAGAGTCGTTGGGATGTTATCCGTTAGACACAATTCAAATTCAGTCTATACTTATCTTGAAATGAGTACTCAGAAGTCCTTGTCTCATATCTGAGAGGAGTGCTTTAGCGGCTTTTACGCGATGCAATTAATGCACATGTACTATTTCTTGTCCTGTAGTCTTCAACGGATACATTAGCCTTTCTGATGGTTTGCATGCTCCATACTCATGATGTCATATGTTCCAGAATCATGTTTCAAAAGTAACTAAATGAACTTAAGAAAGGATTAAGGACATAGTCTTTCCGAGTGAGACTAAACCTTGGTGTCTTCATAAATCTTGTGCAATCTCCGGTCTTGTAATCTTCAGAAAAGCTCCATTGCTAGGATTGATCTTCATGGTCTTCTTGAAAATAAAAATTACACTCAGAGACCTATAATCCTAATACAAGATTTACTAGACTAATCATACTCAGTGATTTCCTCTTTTACAATGTTCAAGTGAACCAAGAGTACTTTAATCACCTTTCTGGCTAAGATAAGAACATGTGATGAATGATCAAAATACTAACAGATATTCCTAACACCCAGTCTTTTACTTTGCCGTTATCTGGACCAACACTACCAATCAAAAGCTCATAAGGAGTTTTGTCATGTGTTTGTTAATCAGACATCTATTTTGAGTGTAGCAGGCTGAGTTTACAGCTTCAACCCAATAGATTTCACTTATTTCAGTGTCAGCAAGCATTGTTCTTACTGCTTCTTTTAGGGTCCTATTCTTCCTTTCAGCAACACCATTTTGTTGTGATGTCCTTACGGAAGATAATTGATGTTGTATACCTTTGCATGTACAAAACTCTTTGAAAGGCTATTTGAAATCAAGGTTGAAAGGGATCGAGTCTCTTGTGTGTTTGCTTTATGTAAAACCCACTTTTGCTGTTTTTTTGGCTATTTTTACTCGTACCTTGACTCACACTTGATGTTGCCTCCTGTCCTTTATGCTTAATAAATCTGATGAATTATGATAAAAAGGGCTCGAAGTGTTTCCGTCGAGGATCGTGTTGGGCAGGTTTCAAATACTATCCAGATATCGACGTGGGCAATGTGTCATATGTCGTGAGGGTTGATGACCTGTACAGGAAACCGACACGCCCAAAAGTGCCGATTCTCGTAATGATGCTGGTTCACTTTCTGAGTACCAAATTACCAAATGTGGTCAAATTGAGTGATTTTATGCCATGAGACGTGTGTTTGCCTAACTCCGCATAGGCTTCGGCTTTGGAGCGGATTCATACGTGTTCCAATTATTTGACATGGTTCACGGTCTCATGGTCACCCCCACTCAAACTTATGCTAATTGTTCAATTTACTTTTTGAGGCAATGTTGAGTGTGTTTCTTTGGTATTCCTTTCTCTCTCTGTCTTTGCCTGCAGCATCAGTGGTGTTAATCGAATCTGCACATCTTGAGACTTGGTTTCCTGGCTGACTTACATTAAGAGTGGTCTGATTTCCCGATGTTGTCATCGATGTTGAGTCAACATTCAGGTCAACATTGACTGTGCTTGAAGTACTATTTGCTCTTTTTATATGTGCGTCTCTTTCTGACCTTTCTGTGTGTTTTTGGGTTTGAGGGGGAGTAGGTCTGAGGTGTTTCAGGTCTAAGGTGTTTCTTTGGGGTTTGGGGTTTTTGCTTTCCTGTTCTTGCATTTCAAGTCATTATTTAAGATCAAGATTTTTGGTCAACCTCCCTAGGGTTTATCTGTTTATCTGATTACTATGACTTGACGGATAACTGTTTTACTTGTAACTTTAATCTTTTATTAACCGTTATGCACAGTTTCTGTAGCATTGATATATATTTGCAGGATCGTTTAAGGCAAACCCAACAACACCCATCATGACCATCCATTCTTATCCTATCGCTCTCCATTAATCCAACCTCTATTCACGATTCGCCTCCAGCCGATCCAAACTTTTTTCCTGCTTTTGCTATCACCTTGGCTGCCAGTGTTGAACTCATTGTTTTCAACATCATTCTCCAACATTGTACAGCTCTTATTGCAGGTCCTATAGTCCACAACTCAGTATTGCACTCATTGCATGTCTTCTTGTCTCCTTCTGTGAACTTGGTTGAATAATCTGAGAAATATCTTTCTTCTCAAAAAGGGGGAGAAGAGAAGAGATTGAACAAAAAGCAAACATACTTTATTTTGTTATATTGCTCTCGTCTAATGTTGAGGGGGAGTTCTGTAGTTTCATGCCTGTTATATTTGTTTGTGTCTAACAAGTTTGTTCAGGTGTGTTTTTGTGAAGAAAGACAAAGGGGGAGATTGAATAGTGCAGTGTTGACTGCAATGTTGTGTCAACATTGCAGACGACTTTGTTTACTGCACTTATACTGCGATTCTATGCAAGTTTGTCTTTATTCATTAACTACTGAGTGCAGGAATTGTCAAAAGAAGTATGATATGATGCCCATGATGAGTTCAAAGGAGATGAGTAGACAAAGACATAAGAGGGAATTTGAAAGTGCATATTTACAGCAATGTTGAGTTCTGTGTTGACTCAACATTGTCCATCAGCATTGATCGATTGGACTTTATCTTTTAGTTCCCAACAAAGGATTCCTCTTGACTTGTTTAAATCCTACTTGTTCGATTTGACTAACAAACTGGTTTTAGGTTCTGTGAAGAAAGATCAGAATTAAGGGGGAGATTGAAAGTGCGATTTAGTGCACTTTGTTTAGTAATTCAACCTTTCTTCGTAACATAATCGGTTCAATGTTTGTAGTTGTTTTTCTATGAATATTTTGTAGGATATATCAAGTTGGGCTCAAACATGCTTATTGGATCAAAAGGAATCAATGAGCCCAAAGGAATGCTATTGCTTGATGAAAGACTAAGATTAAGGGGGAGATTGAAAATGCAAGTTGCACTTGATTAGTTAATCTTATCTTTCATGATTCAGTTCAATGTTTGTGTTTGTTGTTGTTGTTTGTGAACTGCAGGATTTCAATGTTGTGCAACATTGCGAAATAGTGCCGATACAATGTTGGAACAACATTACGGACAACAGCAGACAACATAGAAACAAGCAGGCCAATTGGATTGATGACTTGGACTAGAAGCAATCAATTCGAATTTCTGCAGAAATAAGGAAAGAGTTTGAGTTACTTTGGACATAAGGAATGCAATCTAAAGAGAGAATCTTTCAAGAATATTGTTGAAGAAAGCAAGAAGGAAATATATTGTTGAAGACACTAATATGGGAATTTCCTTCTAGCTGATTATTGAAGACAAGAACATGGAAAATTGCCTTTCTTTGAGATCCTATTGCCTTTCGACTTGGATGGGAGCTGTCGATATCTCAAGTATATATACAAGGATTCAGCCGAGCAATCATAGAGCCTTTCTTGATGATCAATCGAGATTTTATTAAAAGAGTTTAGGCTTCTTGTTTTCTGCTAGCTTTAGAGTTTGTCTAAGAGTATTCATTGTTGGAATAACTCTTTCAAACATCGACCTAGAATAGCTTTTACTGTTGGTTCTTCTAGGGCTAGTTTTGGTCGTTTAATCAATCGTCTGTGATTGTATTAAAACCACTTGATTAGATCTACTTTTCCTGTCAGTAGATATTTTGCCTCTGTTTTGCCAATATATTTTTCTATATATTGGCTTGGTAATAGAAGTTTCATTCATATTCATCCGCTGCTATCTGTTTGCTGTGTTGAAGACAATGTTGAACAACATTGTTGGCAACATTGTCTATTGATCTTGTTTCAAGTACCAATCCGGGATCCTAAGTTCTAACACTCTTTTATGTACTGGTTCACAAACTCAGTACTATGGCCTGTTCTGATTACAGATACCTTGTCATTTTTCATGACTTCAAGCTTATTCACCAAGTTGGGTATCTCAACCCTTGCATCAGATTTTTGTTTGAGAAATATAACCCAAGTGAATCTTGAGTAATCATCTACAACAACCAGACCATACTTCTTTCCTGCATAACTAGTTACAGAGGACTCAAAAAGATCCATATGTAACATTTGCAGTGGCCTTTCACTGGAGTGTCTAGTTTTAGACTTGAAAGATGTTTTGGATTGTTTTCCCATTTGGCAAGCTGAGCATATACCATCTTTTCTATATGCCATTTTGGGTAAACCAACCACCACTTCTTTCTTGGCTAACTTGTTTAGAGTTTTGAAATTCAAGTGACTCATTCTTTTATGCCATAGCCAATTTTCTTCAGTGTGGCCAGATTGACTCACCATGAGACATTCTTCAGTTGTGGCGGATGCCCAATCAGCAACATAAAGATTTCCTTTTCGCCTAGCAACCAAGACTGTCTGCTTTGACTCATTGTCAATCACTTTGCATAGTTTTGACTTGATCTTGACAGTGTACCCTTTGTCTACTAATTGACTCATGCTTAGGAGATTATACTTCAATCCCTTTACATGTAGTACTTCAGAGATTGTAAGGGCTCCAAACTTCAGATTGCCAAATCCTATGGTTGGATTTTCATCTCCTCCAGCAAACCTGATAATTTGTCCATCATTGCATTTTCTGTAGTTAATCAGATTTGCTTTGTCTCCTATCATGTACTTCCCACATCCACTATCAAAATGCCACTTTGGATTAGTCTATAGAGTGTTCTGCACAAAACAGGAAACAGGAGATTAGGTTCTCATACCAACAATGGAACCATCTGGACTAAAGAATCTTCCTGTAGGAATCCATTTCTTAATGAATTTCTTAGGGACATTCTTTTGTCTAACAGGAACATAAGGAGGAATTCTAGGTAAATGATTAGTATCATTGTTATTAAGAATTATTTTCTTCCTTAGTGTGTTCCTTGGTGCTCCTTGTGGTGCTTTCAGATACCTGTCAGGTTGCTGAGTCTGCTTGTCAGCAAACTTAGCTTTCCTTGCCAGATTTCTTCTAGCCCTGGCATTCAGATTTTCAGTGTCTTGACTTTTCTTCCACTTCTGATAATTGATGTGAGCAATCGTAGCCTTTATCCATCGTTCTTGCTTTTGTTTATACTCATGAGCAAGTTGTTTCCCGATGGCTTTATAGCCAATGCCATTTCGAGCACCTGGTGCTATCTGAGTTCTCATCTCAGCAGCTTTGCTAGTCTCTGGGTAATCTATTTTCTTTCCAGAAAACGTGACATAGGAGAATTTTCCAGCTCCTGCAATTCTTCCTTTCTGAGAGACATAGCACTGTGGGTGATTACACTTTTCAGTGTTATCTTTCTTTTCAGAAATATTCCCAACAGTTTTCTTTTGGACTTGTTTTTCCCACAAAGTTTTGGTCGCAACTGCCTTTCCTTTGTCAACAGCCTTAGCTTTCTGACCAATGCTATAGGTTGTTTGGGAATCATCTTGCTGAGCACTGACAAATATTATTCTTTCATCATTCTTATTCAGAGTGGTAGATCTATTTGTTTGTGCATTTAACCCAAGTCCTCCCTTTTCTGAAGGATCTCTTAAATAAGATTGTACTTCAGTAAGAGTGTCACTAGCTTTGACATAAGATTGGAAAGATACTTCCTTCTTTTTGAGTTCCTTATTCTCAGAAAGAAGACCTTCACATTTCTTTTCAAATTTGGCCAATGCTTCTTTATGTGACTTTTCTGTCTCAGATATCTGAGCTTTGAGAAATGCATTTTCAGCATCTTTTTTCTCAGATATCTTGAGTAATTGTGAATTTTCCTTTACAAGAGAATTCTTTTCTTCTTCAAGGATTTCGGCTCTAGCTCGAACCATTAGAAATTCTCTTTCGTAGAGATCAAGTTCTCTTCTGAGATGTTCCAGATCTTTGATTCCTTCCTCATCACTTTCATAAGTATAACAAGAAGTATGTGTTACCTCATCAGCCATTAGATAAGGTTCAATGTTGGAGATATCTGGAAAGATTTCTTCAGCCACTTCACACACTTCTTTCTTCTTTTGACCAAAGTCAATCATTTCATGAGAAATACCGCACATTTCTGGAGAAGGCAGTGTGGAATCATCTGAGTCTTCATCCTCAGAATCAGACTCAATGTCTAGAGTATCCAGTTGGAGTTGAATCTTTTTCCTTTCTTCAGTGAGCATAGCTCTCTGACTTCTCTTGAAGTTTCTTTTATCTTTATTGTCACCTGTCTTTAGTTTGTTGAAGGCAGGGCAATCCTTCTTGAAATGACCAGGTTTCTGACAATAGAAACAGATATCGTTTCCGATTTCTGCTTCCTCAGTACTAGATGCTTTCTCGAAAAGCATGAGCTTGACAGTTGCATATTTTTGTACTGGTGATAGTTTGAGCCTAGATGCTTTTTCAGCTTCTCTTTGGCTTTTCTTCTCTCAATCTCTCGACTGACATATTTTCCCATTTGCTTTATAGCAAGAGCATCCTCAGTCACCTCCTTGCCTTCCTTCTTTTCAGAAGTTCCTTGGGCAACTAGAGCAACATTCTGCAACTTTTCAGTTGTTTGTTCTCTTTGAGATGTCTCATAGTCAACAGTGGCAAGGTGAGAGAAAAGTTCCGCTGGAGTGATATCTGGCATTCCTTGGTTAAAGTAGAAAAACTTTGTATGCTCCCCGTTATGATTTAGACTTCCCACAATAGTCTTAATCTTTTCTGGTTGGGTATATCTATTACTTTCACCAAGTGCAGCCATGTCACTCATGAGTGTTGTAAACCGGAAATCTAGTTCTTCAAGAGTCTCTATGGGACCTTGTTTAAAGTTTTGGAATTTGAGCTTCAAAACTTCGAACTTATTTTCCTTCGTTTTCTCAGTGCCTGCATAGATTTCTTCAATCAGTTGCCGCTGCTTTTGCACCCCACAGTTTACACTGTATGTGCTCTGGAGTAGAACGTATGATGATATTGCGAGCCTGACCATCCAGTCGATTTCTCTTGGCATCTTCCGATGTCCAGAGCTCTCTGGGCTTTGGCTCATAAATAACTTGACTGGTAGGTCTCCCACTGGTTGACGCATCTGTCTGTGAAGACCCATCACTTTGTTCTCTGTCTCTACCATTAGAAACCTCCATGACCTGCTTGAGTTGTTGAATGACTATGGAGCCATTCTTTATCACGTCGATCATTTCGTCACTGATGGCTTCTAGGTGGAGCATCATGTTGTTCTTCCATTTCTCATAATTCTCTGGCTTGAGAATTGGGGCATCACTTAAAGACATCCTGCAGCAAACACACTAAACAAACAAATCAAGTGTAGGTGAAAAGTAGTTAGTGGGCACTTATTTGGGATCTAGGTTCAGTGCAGAAGGCTTGGGAACCTCCTGCTCTGATACCACTTGTTGGTCCAGATAACGGCAAAGTAAAAGACTAGAGGGGGGGGGGGTGAATAGTCTTTTTCAAACTTTTATCGATAAACACAATTTCTCAGATTTCTGTGAAGATATCTGATACTTAATTTCAGAGAGCGGAAGACTTTTTGTGATAAGTGCACGTGCTCAGCAAGATATGTGTAAATACTTAGCAAGGTAAATAAAGCAAGTAATAAATTGCAGAAAGTAAATAACACAAGTCTTTATAGTGGTATCTGAAGGTGGCGTAATCCTTCAACTAATCCACTTCAGCCTTTCTCAGACCTAGAATCCACTAAGATAGATAATTGAGGTGTTAGGAATATCTGTTTAGATTTTGATCAGCAGCCTAATGACTTATCTTAGCTCAAAAAGGTGGTTAGTACTCTTGGTTCACTTGAACGTTGTAAAAGAGGAAACTCACTAAGTATGATAGTCTAGCAAATCTTGTATAGGATGTTAGGTCTCTGAATGTAATTTTTTATTCCTCTAAAGAAGACCAAGAAGAAGGCATCCAGCAGGAAAAGTTCAACGGATTTGAAGATTTGAAGACTGCACAAGATTGCTGAAGACAAGGGTTTTCAGATACCTATGACCAGATATCTTGAAGACAAGCGTTTTTAAATAAACAGTTGCAAAAAGATATCTTAGAAATAAAAGTTTTCTGAAACAATTGCCCACAAATATCTACACTCAGAAACCTTGAACATAAACTATGTTTCTGAAAAGAAATATATTATAACAAGTTGTTTCAACAAGTGGTATCTGAAGTTGTGATAATTTCTGAAAAGGACGTGCAAAGCTTCAGAGAACTCTGATAGTAAAAGATCTCTGATACAATGCATAGTTGGCACTACTGAGGACAAAGTATAGTACAAAGCATTAAATGCTCGACGAGATGTCCGAACAAAAGCGGTAACCGAAGAAGAAGACAACGCACTACTGATTATATACTCAGATATCAATAGTTTGAATTTGATTTAAGCCTAACGGATACTATTCAAACGGCACTCAAATTCATCTATAAATATCAACACTTAGACTGCTTGAGAACACACAGAACTTATACCTTACAACACTGGACTTACATTGAATACTCTCACAAGCTCTCTCAAGCACACTACTTACCTTCAAGCTTTCTGTTGCGACCAAAGCTCTTGATTCTAAGTAGCACAAAAGTTCTAAGTGTCATGATCCTTAACAAGCATTGGTATTTGTGAAAGAATTGAATTAAGATTTGATATCTGAAATTCATTCTCTTGAACATTTATCATAGACTTGGGTCAGTAAAAAACACGATACCATACATTGCAAAGTGTATTAAGTATACTTGATTCTTAGAGCTATCTGCATAACTGAACAAGTTATTAAAGAAGCTCACCTGACAAACTACCTTAACCAACACCTTAATCGGCGTGGAGTACAGGAAGTACTTAGTTTGGGAAACTAAGGAATAACTCCAAGGATACTGAGCATAGGAAGTACTTAGTTTGGGAAACTAAGGAATAGCTCAAAAGGTTTCTGAGTACAGGAAGTACTTGGCTGTGAAAGCCGGGGAATAACTCAGGGGGGGACACTTGATTGGGAACCTAGTGTAATTAGGAATCAAGAGAAGATATTTGTAAGGTTACTTCAATTATCTGTCTTAGTGGATTCTAGGTCTGAGAAAGGCCGAAGTGGATTAGTTGAAGGATTATGCGACCTTCAGATACCACTATAAAAAGACGTGTTATTTACTTTCTGCATTTTATTACTTGCTTTATTTACCTTGCAAAGTATTTATACCTATCTTGCTGAGCACGTGCACTTATCACAGTAAAGTCTTCCATTCTCTGAAATTAAGTATCATAAATCTTCACAGATATCTGAGAAACCGTGTTTATCGACAAAAGTTTTAAAAGACTATTCACCCCCCCCCCCCCAAGTCTTTTACTTTGCCGTTATCTGGACCAACATGAGGTAACCCTACAAGTATCTTCTCTCGATTCCTAAATACACTAGGTTCCCAACCAAGTGTTCCCCCTGAGTTATTCCCCGGCTTTCTCAGCCAAGTACTTCCTGTACTCAGAAACCTTTTTCCTGGAGTTGTTCCTTAGTTTCCTAAACTAAGTACTTCCTATACTCCACGACTTTTGGTGTATAGTTTAGGTTTGTTTGTCAGGTGAGCTTCTTTAATAACTTATTCAGTTATGCAGATAGCTCTGAGAATCAAGTATACTTAATACACTTTACAATGTATGGTATCTTGTTCTTTACTGACCCAAGTCTATGATAAGTGTTCAAGAGAATGAATCTCAGTTATGAAATCTTTATTCAACTCCTTCACAAATAACAATGCTTGTTAAGGATCAGGACACTTAGAACTTTTGTGCTACTTAGAATCAAGAGCTTTGGTCGCAACAGAAAGCTTGAAGATAAGTAGTATGCTTGAGAGAGCTTGTGTGAGTATTCAGTGCAAGTTCAAGGTGTTGTATTCAGTGTATAAGTTCTGTGTATTTTTCAAGCATTCTAAGTGATGATATTTATAGTTGAAAATCATGCCGTTTGAATAGTATCCGTTAGGCTTAATGAAATTCAGACTATTGATATATGAAAATAGTACTGCAGAAGACATTGTCTCTTCTCAGAGATTTCCTCTTTTGTTCAGATATCTTTGTTTGCGCATTTATTGCATTGTACTATTTTTGTCCTGTAGTGCCAACGGAACTATGCACGCTTTATGAAGCATTGCATGTCCCTTTCTAGAGACTATCATAACTCCAGATACCGCTTGTTAAAAATATATTGTTTCCTGGAAACATAATCTTTATCCAAGGTATCTAAGTGTAGATATCTGTGGGCACTTTCCTCGTTTTTAGAAACCTTGTGTTCTCAGATATCTTTTGCAAAACTTGTTTATTGAAAAACACTTGTTTATTCAAGATATCTGGACATATGTATCTGATAACCTTTGTCTTCAGCAAATTTGGGCAGCCTTCAAATCTTCAAATCCATTGAACTTCTCCTGCTGGATGCCTTCTTCTTGGCTTCTTCAGAGAAATAAAAAAATACATTCAGAGACCTAACATCCTATACAAGATTTGCTAGATTATCATACTTAGTGAGTCTCCTCTTTTACAGTGTTCAGGTGAACCAAGAGTATTAACCACCTTTCTGAGCTAAGATAAGTCATTAGGTTGCTGATCAAAATCTAGACAGATATTCCTAACAAGTCATTTCCAGTTACACCCATCAAAAGCATGTTTACTGCAAATAGCTCTCAATTTTTTAGGGGTATTCTTCATTATTTTCAACTTGAAACCAATAGCCAATGAGAATTTTTCCAATGCAATGCGAAAAGCCCCACCTGGAAAAGATTGGCCAACAGCCCTAATCTCCATATGCCAACCAAGAGATAACAGTCTCCTTTCTCTACCCTGCTGCACCCCACCATACAAAACAGCATCATCAACACCTTACGTGAATGGAAGACAGCCTGAAACTAAGTTACTCTGCCCTGAAATTAGTGCACTCTGTCCTAAAACTAAGTTACTCATCCCTGAAACTAGTGCACTCTGCCCTGAAACTAGGGAATTCTCACTTGAAACCCGGCGTGAAACCAATGTACCACCACCATCAACCAACAACCTACTTTGCCCCACACATTCAATCCTACCAACCACAACAGAGCTAGTTTCAGAACCACCAAACCTAGTTTCAGGCGAATAATGCTTCAAACCAGATCCACTACCACTACCCTCACCAACATACATTTTCCTACCACCACGAGGAACACGGAAAGCAACAGGATCAACATCAAAAAACTCCTCAGATCCAACAACAATCTCCATCTCAACATATTTCATACCATGAACAGTACATAAGGCAACCATGTTATTCAAATCATCTTCAGTGCACACAAGGTACCTTTTGTTATCAAGAACATAAGAAAACCTAGTAGAGTCCAAATCCTTCAATCGAAATTTCTCAATCGCAATCTCCAACAAATTAGAAAACTTCAAACCACTTTCAATACCAAAAGCATGGCTTAGACCATTACAGGCAATTGATTTTTAAAGATGAAAATAGATTTTTTTTTTCCGACAAAATGTGGACTTTTTAAAATGGCAATTACCTCTTTTGAAAATTTACTATGAAGTTTTCAAAGATGTAATTATAGTGCAGCCCGATCGAGTTATAAATAACATGATAATTCGAAGTACCTTTCTTTTTGTGATGACTTGGTTCTTGCCGTCAAAGATGGATGGAAATTGGGCATGAGGCCATGAATAAGAATTATCCTCAATTACCTCATACAAAAAATTCTTGTAGTACAATGATGGTGGAATAAGTTTTTTAAAAGAATTGAATCAACAGATAAAATTAGAGCTATTACATGAGTCGAGCCTTAACGAGGGCTCGACTCAGCTCGTTAGGCTCGAGTTCGGCTCGCTCGATAAGGTAAACAAGCCGAGCTCGAGCCTCATTTTATGCTCATTTATCTAACGAGCCGAGTACGGCTTCATAAAGTTCATTAAGGCTCATTATTTTAATAAATTTATATTTTTTATACTTGTTTGCAATAGATAAGGCTCGTTAAGGTTTATTATTTTTTCGAGTTCGAGCCGAGCTCGAGCTCTTTGCAAGTTATTTGAGCCCATATTTTTTATAGTCCGCAAGAGACCCCTATATATAGGAGAGTCCCGAAAGTCCCCTTCAAACGTTAAAACTAGACAATTATACCTTTTCTCTCGACTTGGGTTCTGATGGTTTTTCGCGGATCTTTTGACCCAGATTCATTAAAAACATGTCAAGTAAAAACTAGACAATATAATGTAAATTTAATATCGTGTAAAAACTAGAGAATTACTTTCATAAACTAGACAATATAAACAATTATGTTACACTGAGTGAGTAAATTTCTGGACAAGTAATAAAACTAGACAATTCATTTACAAAACTAGACAATATGTTGTAAAAACTAGACACTAATTTTTCTTCGATTGCATTTATTTCTTTAGAGCATTCTTCTTCAAATCATCCAATCCACCATCTTCAAAATCATCATCAGCATCAGCATGTCTCTTAGATCCTTGAGAAACTTTTTCATCAGTAACTTTCTTTGCTTCTAGCTTTTTCAACTTACATAAAAACTAGACAATACATACTAAAAACTAGACAGATCAACACAACTACACAATATAACATGAAAAACTAGACAAATATTGTTAAAAACTAGACCATATGTGTTAAAAGCTAAAACATAAGGTATTTACATAAAAACTAGACAATATATGTTAAAAACTAGACAATTTATAGTAAAACATAGACAATTTATACAAAAAAACTACACCAGCAACAACGAACAATATAGACAATTTCTACTACAACATATACCATTTATACAAAAAACTAGACAATTTATAGTAAAACATAGACAATTTACACGAAAACTAAACCAGCAACAACAATCATAGACAATTTCTACTAAAACATAGACCATTTAACCAAACCAAACCAATCATAAATTTTCCTTGGATTACCTTCTCACTGTAGTATAAAAAATGAATAAAACAAGTTCCACTTGTAGAAATATAATGCTGGAGCATAAGATTGCTAGAGATTTGTATTTCAAGGAAAATTTGCAACAAATCTACACAAGTACTATATGGACACAAAGAACAATATGAAATTTGTATAAACAAGTAAACATATCACATTTCCACTCAGTAAATCTACATCATTCAATTTCATTCATCCAAAACAACATCAACAACGAAACAAACTTTACAGATTCGAAATCTCAAAATCTATACACAGATCCATGATAATCAGCTACAGGAAATAATCTAAAAACATCAACCTAATCAACTGTGATCAAATCAACATCAACCTAATCAATTTCATATCATCTAAAAATAACGAAACGTCAAAATCTCATCCATACAGTAATCGGCCATCATCAGACAATCAAATCCACCGGCGAACACAATCTAAGCTAAAATCAATCCCAAAACATAAATAGATTACCGGATAAGGAGCGAGTGGATATTGCTTGGAAGCAGTAGAGAGAAGAGACCAGGACGGTCTGCAAATTTATATACCAAAATATAATCAGCTACTTTGTATCTATATGCTGCTTTGTTTGACAAGCCGATTTATCATTTTACACTTTTACCTTTGCAGCAGCCATAATTCATTCAAAAATATACCAAAAGCAACAAATAAATGGGGAATCAGATGAACCAGATCCAAAATTAACCAGAAGACACTAAAAACATAGCAATCTTACCGATTCAACAACAGGGAGAGGAACGAGCTCGAAGGATGACGTATCAACAGTAAACAGCCGCCTTCAAGCTCAAGATGTAATCCCGTAGCAAATTGGCCTGAGATAAAGTAATCACAGCCACATCAACTCAATCGCCGCCTCCACAACTCAATCGCAGCCTTCATCAGCTCGCTCCAGTTAGGGTTTATGCGGTGGTTGATTTTTGGGAGAGAAACCGGTGAAAAGAGGAAAAGAAAATGGTGAAAATCAACGTAAAAATGTTGAAATAAGCTTTTTGTGGGGATCCGAAATCCGAAATTAAAACATCTGACCCGCAAGAAGATCCGCGAAGTACAACATGGTAAAAGTGGGCAGCCATTAAATATAGACAACTTTTGTGAAAAATTAAGTGGATTTTTGGACTCTCCAAAATGGCTAGGACTTTTATAAGATTTAGTATATTTTTTAACTAGTTTTTATTAACGAGCCGAGCTCAGGTCAAACTAATTTAAAATCACTGGATAGAATGTAGTGATTTTTTTAACATGAACTAGGAACAGACAGAATATCTCATTTGACAAATGATGGTGGTATAGAACATTGAAAATAAAATTGAAAAGTCTAGTGAAATTAATGAGATGTGATGCTATGAAAAATAAGGGACGGAAAGAAAACACTCGGAGAAAGACAGTGTGACGTAAATATCGTAAAGAGAAAGAAAGTCTGGAAAAAAAAAAAAAAAATCCAACGGACGAACAAAGTTCCAATTTTAAATGGAGGACCCACAATCCCACTTGCGCGCTCGACTCTCTTTGATAAAAGTTCGCTAATTTTGGCACGTCCACGTCATTTTCTATTTCCTACTTACTCTGTCCCGCTTACCATTTACTTTTTAGATGGATAAAATAAAGTATATATTATTTTTGAATAAAATAGTACTAATGAGTTCCACAAATTAATTTTTTAAGTTGAAAATTGGATAAAATAAAGTTAGTGGATTTAATTTTGAGTATATTTAATGTTAAAGTTGAGTGAGTGGATGTCAAACAATGAAATGGTAAGTTTTGTTTGGGACCCTCAAAATGACAAAATGGGAAGTTATTCCCGGGACAGTGGAAGTAAATCTTTTCCGAATTCTGCACAAAGTCACAAACCTTCCCTTCTCTAAACAAAATATTCTATTTATTTCACTAAAAACTTTCCGATACTTTATCAAATTAGATATCTCGATAAAGTTGTAAATAAATGATAAAATTAAAAATAAAAGAAAATAAAATAGAAAGTAGAAAAAAGGGCAAAGCTAAAATTTGTCGATTTAAGAAATTTAATCACCAGTGAACAATCCCTTTTAATTCCTACATGTTGCCACTCAAAATCTCGAACAAATTTAGTCTTAATTTGGCTGGCCAACCTTCTGCATTTTCAGCAATCATAAGACATAAAATTTTGTCACCAAACAATAACTTTGTCCTCATGATCTCTAGCAACAACACTAATACGTCCCCCAGCCCTATTCGGACTCTCCACTGTAATATTTGAAATTATGTTTGTAGAATAATAATTTTTGTGTGTGTGGTGGGGAGCACATACCACCCCAGGGGTTGTTGGGAACCAACCCTGTTAACTGTGTTATACACTTTTGTATTTTATTTTGGTTCGGATTGAAGTATAAGTTATTATTTAATGTGTTAGGTACGGGTAGAGGACCCAATAAAAAATACTACTCCCTTCGCCCAGCAAAACTTCATACATTTGTCATTTTTAGCCGTCGCACAAAACTTTATACAAAACTGAAAAAAGAAGCCACTCACACCCAACAAATAATAAACAATATCAATTTTTCATACAAATAACACATTTTGCCACTAAAATACACTTTTTTCCACATTTTCTATCTTTTATCATTACTTTAATTTTTATGCATAAAACTACGCATCAACCCTAATGTATGAAGCTCTCCGTTACGGAGATAGTATATGCTATCAACCCGTCGGGTCCTGAACAGGTTCGGGTTGGGTCCTACCCCTTTCAAAGCATATACGTCATGATGATTCATATTTTACATTTTCTATAGTTACCATAAACAAAGACACAGTGATATAGTATTGGACAAAGGACTACACACAGACACCACGACCAACGTTGTTTACAAGGAATTTTGATTATCTTATAATCTCGATAAATTTATCCTCATATTTCTATTTATTATTAAACACGGTTAAATCAAATCTTCACCACCAGTTTATAAAACAATCTTGGGTAAAAAATATATGCCAAAACTATTTTTAAGCAAGAAAACTTACAATTAAATAAGATACATTGAAGAATGATGCATCTTATCAATACAAATCATAAATTAGGTACCTTACATGATTGTATTTTAAAAAGACTTGCGATTAAACGTTATATATATATATATATGTTGTTTTACACCAACCAAGCAAATAATAATTAATTTCAAAAAAAAAATAAAAAAACCAAGCAAATAAATAATTGAGCGATAGAGATATGGTAAAAGCGGTAGGAGAATATAATAAGAAAAAAAAAGATGAGACATACTCCCTCCGTTCCAATAAGAGCTTCCTAGCTACTTTCTCTAATATTAAGGAGAATTAATAAAATATTAGTTTGTGTGGGGTATTATGTTGGTAAAGTTGTAAGTGGATGATAAAATAAGAGAGAGATTGAATAAAATGATGATAAAGTAGGAAAGAGATATAATAAAAAATTAGTTAGTGGAATAAAAACTTTCCGTTTATATAAATTTCGCTAAAAAATGAAAGTTATGAAATTTTTAATGGAACGGAGGGAGTTACAATTAGGCAAAGCACGCTTTTCAAGTCAAAACTGAAAATATAAATCCTGAAACCACTAGAATGTCGCCACGTATCACCTGCTGAATTCTTCTTTGCATTTGGTGCTAACACCAGTAGCTCCATTCCTCGATCATAAATACCATCAAGAAGAAGAAAGAAGAAGCAAAACGAAAGAAAACTTGACTCTCTTCTCTTTTCTTCTCTTGTTTGTTTGTACACTTCCATCTTTTGCCATCTGCCAATACTACATAATTGCATATCAGCATCTGCTTTTCTTTCTTTGTCTTGCAACAACAAACAAACATTTATATACACACTCTTCATTTCTTTCTCATGCAAATATAATTCTCATGTAATTAGCCTCCTTCTCTCAAACCAATTTTGAACCTTGATTTTTAAAAAATGGAAAGGTATGAGACCTTGAAAGATATTGGCTCTGGCAATTTTGGTGTGGCAAGGCTTGTCAAGGATAAATGGAGTGGTGAGCTCTTTGCTGTCAAGTACATTGAGAGGGGCAAAAAGGTCTCTGCATGTTTTATTGCTTACTTGGGTTCTAAGCTATTGCTTTCATTCTAGATATTTAATACTTTCTCTTTTTTTTTTTCTTAATTTTTTTTTTTTTTTTTTTTTTTGCAGATTGATGAGCATGTGCAGAGGGAAATCATGAACCACAGGTCCTTGAAGCATCCTAATATCATTAGGTTCAAAGAGGTAGTGATTTGTAATTCAAGATTTTTAATTTCTAGAAAGTAGATTCTGCAAAATGTTAATCTGAATAGGTCATGCCTAATTGCTCATGATTCTTTTATGCAGTTTGTTTTTTATGTTATTTTCTGTCTTGTTTGACTTGGTATATATGCAACTGTTGCATTGGAAGGTTTTTAGTTAATTCTGAGGATAAAAGTAACATTTTTTACACACAATCTGCTAAATTGCAATTTGATTCCAAACTTGTGAACATGTTTCTTATCTGTTCAAGGTGTCTTATTTTTTACTTGCTTTCATGAATCATGAGTTTGGTCAGTGAGATAGTTGTAAGAGTGACTAAATTTTTCCATGACTCTGTTTTCAAAATGTGATCTAACTGGATCCTACATGACTACATCAAAACATATAAGCATCTGGAATTCTGGATCCTACTGGAACAATGGAATCAAAAGTAGAAACATCTTTAAACCAGCAGCTGTTATGTTGCAGGTACTCCTTACGCCAACCCATCTAGCCATCGTCATGGAATACGCAGCAGGAGGAGAGCTTTTCGAACGAATATGCAGTGCAGGGAGATTTAGTGAAGATGAGGTATGAATATGATTGTCTTGTTTAAATTCTTGATAATTGGCAAATTCTGGCCTTCTTTACCTTCAATTCTTATCAAGTTCCAATTTTTTTGTAACCCCTTGTTTCAGGCCAGGTTTTTCTTTCAACAGCTGATATCTGGAGTCAGTTACTGTCATTCTATGGTAATCAGCAACATATTTTTTAAATTTTGTAACAAAAAGGACTCAAATATCCGATGATCCGTTAGTTCATGGATTGCCTACAGATATACAGATATTTGATTTTCTTGGTGAAAAAGTTAAATTTCGATTGTTTACGAAAATGCAGCAAATTTGCCACAGGGATCTTAAGCTCGAAAACACATTATTAGACAGCAGCCCTGCTCCCCGCCTCAAGATCTGTGACTTTGGCTATTCTAAGGTACCTTCGCAAACTTAAACTTGAAGACACTCTGTATAACATTTCAAGATTATTGATTTCGTACCAAACTTGTCAGTCAGCGGTACTACATTCTCAACCGAAATCAACAGTGGGAACGCCTGCCTATATTGCCCCGGAAGTACTATCTAGAAAAGAATATGATGGCAAGGTATTAATATTTAAACTCCATTACTTAATCTAATTTTTAGCTTTCCACAAAGTCTTTGATCATTTACCTATAATACTATTTTTGGTATGAATAGATTGCAGATGTTTGGTCATGTGGGGTTACATTATATGTGATGCTCGTCGGTGCTTATCCCTTTGAAGATCCTGATGATCCAAGAAATTTCAAGAAAACAATTAATGTGAGTTATATTTATATACCATTTGTTTGACTTTTGTTGGTATAATATTCCTACTAGTCTAATAACAGATCCATTATTGATCTTCATTTTGTTTCCTCTCCTGCAGAGAATTCTCAGTGTTCACTACTCAATCCCGGATTATGTCAGGGTTTCAAGGGAATGTAAACATCTCTTGTCTCGGATCTTTGTTGCTGACCCTGAAAAGGTGCAGACTATTGATTTTTCGTAATAATCTTCCATTTTAGAGTGATATTATGAATCATTGATCACAAAATGGCATGCCATTTCTTCTTGCACATACAATCGCCCGTTGTGCTAGTTAGTTTATATGCTACAAGAAATATCACTCCTTTTCGATACAACACACTATTCAAAAGGCCTCAAGTATGAACTTGACCAAACTATGTAGTGTTTGTAGTTTGTTATAGGCTATATCAGAGGTAAATAAAATCTGCACTAGTATACTTTTAGTATTAAGTGACATTTGTAGTTGTCTACAACGTCTTGCGTAAACTGACCAAACTAATACTCGTTTGTACAGAGAATCATGATCCCAGAGATAAAGAAGCACCCTTGGTTTCTAAAGAACCTGCCAGTCGAATTCATGGAAGGCGAAGAAGCTAGCGTGCAAATAATAAATGGAGATGGGTACTCTTCCCAGAGTATAGAAGAAGCACTGGCTATTATACAAGAGGCCAGGAAACCGGGAGAGGGACTGAAACTCGACGGCCTATTCGTAGGAGGAGGAAGCATGGATCTTGATGACATAGACACTGATGAAGACATAGATGATATAGAGACAAGTGATGACTTTGTCTGTGCACTATAAAAAAAAGAATGAAGTTCAACTTTAAGTTATTAAAGATATCATTGAGAAAAGTACTTGTAATAAGGTATTCTTCCTAAACAAAGTTTAGTCTAAATCTGTATAACGATTTAGTCTCCTTTGTGTGTGAGTGTTTGAGGTTACAATTAAAGGTTTAGTTTGTGATCAAGCATTGTTTAAGTGTCAATTTTATGCCAGCTCCTTTTGTCCTTCTTTACTCTTCACACATTCATAAAGTTAATATTGGTGGGTTCACAATGAAATTAGTCCATGAGTTTTACACTAACAAATGAAGAGATGCCTGGTCTTTCATGAATTTTTACGAGAAATCCAAGTATATATAGGACATTGATTTGTCATTTTGAATGAAATTGATATGGTTTTTATACTCAGATGTATTAGCATGACACCATTCAGCTTGTTTGGCTACAAACTGGAATTGACAAACAAGCTGAATAATGTTTATACGTTTGATTATAATCCTATTTATCAACTCATTTAAAGTATTGGTCCCTTAAAGCATACAAAAACTTGTGAAAGTCCAAGTTTTGTGAAATCTCTAACATCAGATCTTAATCATGCAGAACTTTTGTGTAATTCTCGATTTTTATTTGTAAATTATCATTATTGTTGTATCTTAATTATGCTGGTGAATCTTTTACAGTAGACTTGTGACTTTCCGGACTATCAGGAGAGTTTCTCTTAAAGTATTAACATGATATTTCATTTTATCACTTTGTTTTACGGGTTATATCCATAAACTCAAACGCTACTCTGATCGTTATGCTAGGATTTTTAACATTTGGTATTATCTATAGACAAACTCGAATCTTAATTTATAACTTTCAACCAAACAAATGCTACAATTTTTTTTCCTAGTACAAATGTGAAGTCATTCTCATATTCTTATTCAACTAGATGGTTTGATGTGGACAAAGGCAATTCTTTTTGAAGTGGTTGGATATATGAGACAAATTAACTTACAACATATCCACCCATGATTGGTAAATCCGAATCCTCATCAATTGGTTATTGTAATAATTTGTAAATGGATGTCTTTTTGGCTCTTTAAGCATGTCGTAACTGACCAATAGTTTTGTAATGAAGATGTCACTTTTGCTACATAGATTTCAATCTTATCTACAATCGAATTATCTAAATATATTTCTTTATCACGATCCTAGCTATTGGATCCAATGTTGGAGAACGGTTAATCTTTCACACCATGGACCACACATTCTCCCATATGATATCATCCGATTTGAAGGGGATGAAGATCCATGTAATTTCACTTTTGCATTCGCCTAAAAAGGTCTCATGCCAGGGGCGAATCTATTCTATGGTGTAGCTCGTGCTCGGCACGGGTGGGTTTCAGGAAATTTCATCTATATATATGGTATATTTTTATGAGTAACCCTCATGGAAGATCGTCTACAATAAAGATAAAAAGAGACATACTAACCTTAAGATTATCATTAAGAACTTAGGGTTTTTAGTTATGAACATTAGAGTTATTCATAATCAAAAAATACATTTTGTTAACAATATAGACATTTTGAGTAAAATATCAAAATTTTTTGTTAACAACATAGGTCGATCCATTTTAAATTAGTATAGACAGTTTACTACAAGGCTTTGGGTACTTTTATAATAAAATGTTCGAAAAATAACATGTGATGTTTGTAGCAAAGCGTGTGATGTTCAACCTGTTGGGGAATTGGTTGCAAGAGGCAACTAAGTGTGGTTGCAAGAGGCAACCAAGAGAGAGCCAAAATTGTTATGTGTTATAATGTGTTAAGTGGGTAACTTTGAGCAATTAATTATCTAAGTTCCACCACTCGGTTTTGCGTGTTCTTTAGCTAGTTGCGAAGTGGGATCTGTAACTTCAGAAGTATAAGATACTGGAAGTAACTAATTTAGGTGTGAATGATAAATTAAAAGTGAAATTTAGTTGGGACTTGCCTTTTGCAATTGTCCCACATTGGAAACATATGGAAGGAAAGAGTAGTATAAAGGTATGCTTGTGTTTACTCATGGTCACAAGTGTATGTTGTGGTTATGGCTCACGGATTTATCTAGCGAGATGGAAGCATATATGGCTCGCGGATTTATCTTTTTACCACAATTTTCACTAAACAAACCTTTTGGCCTTCCAGATTGTTCCGCTTAAATGTGAAGGAGGTAACCTCCCCACTAACAGAGGCTGCATTACTCTGAGGTTAAATGTTGCAGCATCAATTTGGCTACTAATGGTGAGAGCTGTTACGTTTTTTCTACAGCTATATATACCCCTTCCTCACTTGACAAACACACCCCAGAAATTCTTCTTCCCTTCTCTTCTCTGTTTTCTTTCTGCACTTTAGATATTCGAGTGTTCTTCACCAGAGTTCGACAGCCTGCTCTTCAGCTTCCGAGATCTTTGAGATTGGACGTTGTACTTGGGAGCTAATTGTCAGGAAGGCTGAAGCTTACTAAAGGCGGACAAATTTAGCTTAAGGGAAGTGGTCTCACTCTCTTGGCTCGTCAGGATTAAATCAACACATGTTTAGTTTTTGTTTGTGTAATCAAGTTTGATAAGTGTTAGCTTTTATTCCTATCCTTGTCATATATATTTTTTAATTTTTTTATTGCATTAAATTGATAATCTAACAACCCCCTCCCCATGTTTGCATATTTTTATTCATTACGCCTTATATTTTTTAAATTATTCTAATTATTTTTATCAACCTCTTCTACGAATTTAGTTTCATTTAATTAATATTTATTAATTTTGAATTTTTAAATAATTACTTATTATTGAATTAATAAGTTAAAATTAAACACGGAACAAGAAAAAATTCTAACAAACACCAATTTCTTATTATTATATAGCAGGTATATTTCTATAATTGTATATTTATATAGACAACAAACACCAATTTATGCATTCCCATTACTGGGAAATGATTTAGGCCACTGAGCATTAAGCACAAAAAAGAAACAGAAAAAACAAGTATCATATGAAAACAAACACCATATCAAATCAAGTATAACAAGAAAACAAACACCATAAGGAAGCACGCATGATAAGAAAACAAACATTATAAAAAACAAGCATCATTAAAAAAAACAAGCATCTTGAAAGTAAGCTCACTTATGTGTTATCTCGGATGCTATTTTCTCTATAGGATTCTTGAGAAATTAGGTTAACTAGATTAGGAAAGTTATTCCTTTTTTTTCTTCATATATATAAGGGCCGTTGGTTATAGAGAAACAAAACTATTACTGCCTCCGTACCAAAGAAATCTTTCCATTTTGACTTTGATTAATTAAATTTTTATTATATAATTTTATTAAATTATTTACTATTATAGTTTAAGAGTAATTACACAAAGTCAAGACAGGTTAATAAGAAATTGAAAGATTTCTTTGAAACGGATGGATGGAGTATTATACATGTTGACTCTTTCAAAATAATGCATGTTAAATAACAAAGCAATGAACGGACAATAATTGCTGTTAAATGTTGTGTTCTAACTTCCAAGTAGTGTCATAATCAAAATTCAACAATTAGGTGAAGAAGCAAGATGCAATAGGGTTGCATGTTGTTCTGTCCAGTGTTGGCAATGGATAAGCATCCAAGTGTTTTCACCTTATCAAAAACTACCTAAAATAGCAACATGCTTGTTACTATTGGAATGTTTATGGGGGCTTCTTTAACTTTTATGTACACTTGCATTTTCTGATAAGAAGAAATTAAGGAAAATGAAAAGAATGCGCTGATATACAGAGAATCTAGATGTGTTTTCATGGTTTCGGTTTCTTCCATGTTACTCTCACCCATTGCACTCGTTGTTCACAAGACATTGTCTTATGAGGTAAATATTCAATTCGGCTTTTCTAACATCTGCATCCAATCAATTTTAAATGCTATCCGTATACTCCCCATCTTCTTATGCTTAGTAGCATCTCAAAAGTTTCTAATAGTTTGGAACATCATACGATTTGTATTTTGTAGTATCATTTGGAGTTTTGTGTACGCTGGATCTTTTCGATATTAAAATTCAATTGATTAGTTTAACAACTATATTTGAATTGCTTGTATCACCTTCTCCCCATTATTAAAGTTACCTCAAACCTCATCGTTTATATGAAAAATCTGCATAATCCCCCTAAAACTTCCTCAAACCTCCTCGTTTATATGAAAAATCTGCATAATCCCCCTAAAGGACGCAAGTGCATTACGTGCGTTTGAAAAGTCAATTATAAGAGGTTGGAAATATATGATAATGGGAGGTTTTACGCGACTCGTGTATTTTTTTTTTATAATTAGTCAATTATATAGTTCTAAGCAATTCCCAAATTCATAATCATAGGAAAAATTGATAATACTTCAATTTGTTTAGGCGTGTCAATAGAATATCTTTTTTATGACTGATAAATTTTGGAAAATCAGAGTTCTGTGAAATAGGAATTACACCATGTACCCCAATGAACACCCCCACTCATCCAGGTCCCTAACATTTCAACAATAACATATTGGTCCAATTTCTATTTTCAAAGTTTACCAACCAAATATGATCTTATTTTATACCCGTATATTTTATAGTTTCCTTCTTCTTCCATTTATTATTATCAACCATCACTTACAACCATGAAAACAAAAAAACATTATGAGGGGTTAATAATAATTGTTTGAATCAGTTGTAACAATTCTAACAAAATGAATATTTATAATAAAATGTAAATTATGTTGGAATAATTTTTAAAATATACAACATAGTGAGACACCCTCCACTTTATATACGGCTTAATGGCTTCACATTTTATGTATATATCAATGGCTTTCAATATAAACGTTATACTCTGCCTTTTTTTTTTTTTGTCAGGTTTGGAGATTCACTTTCATGCGTCGGGATTAGTTTAGACGTTGGACGTGTGTTAGCCTCTCGTTTGATTTCATAAATTAATTTTAAAATAAAAAGATTCAAAATGACATTTCCTATCCATATTAATCTGGAAAAGAATAAAACGTGAAATTATTTTTTTCATTTTTTTCGAATTTGAAGAATGAGAGTGGACACGTGTCCCACTATCATTTAACCTAAACAAAATAGTGGAAAGAAAAAACCTAAAATAAGTGAATAAAAGAAAAGGAAAAAAAATCAAATTAAAGATATAGTTTAAAATTAAGGATGTGTTTGATTGCAATATGAGTTTTCACTTGGGGCCGGTCCGTCGCTAAATCCGTGGCGATGGATAGTAAACCCGTCTCCGTTTTTGGCGTCACAAGCCATTTATATCCGTCTCTAATTTAGCGACGGTTAGTGACAGATAAATCCGTTGACCGTCATTGCCCTTTTTATGACGGATAATTATCCGTCGCTAATTAGCAATGGATAGGGTTTTTTATTTTTTTTTAAATGCATAATTCTGTGCATATTGAGACGGATAATCTATCCGTCGCTAAATAGCAACGGATTTAGTGACGGATAGTCTAATTTTTTTAATAATAAAATTAAATCCAAATTTAGAGACTGATAATTTATCCGTCTCTAAATTTGCAGATTATTTAATTTTTTTTATTTTGATGCTTGTTTTCATATTTCACCTGTTTCACAAATATAATCTACGATAATAAATTCAAAATAATTAAATTGAATTAATTAACAAAAAGCATTTTACGAATACAAATTATCCATAATGAAATTAAATATCCGTACATAAGCTAAAATAAGAAGTCAAGTGGCAGAAAAACACAAGTACAAACTAACTATCTTGGGGCGGGGCGGGGCGATGGTGGGTACATGGCCATGAAATCGTCCATCCGCCGCTGCATCGCCGCCTGGGACTCCTGGAGTTGCCGGTAATCCTCCTGGGTTTTAGCTAACTCCGCTTGCAAAGGATCGACCTTTTCCTGCAACAACTCTTGGACCTGCTCCTGTGTGAAAACAGGTGCTCTGGATTGCTGGATTGCTGGGATGCTGAGGACCTAGGACGAGCCATTTTAGGGCCGAAACTCCCCAATCCATATACTCGGCCCTTGTCGTCCATTGGGTTGACGGCTAAGAAGCTGTTGTTTTCTTCTTCAACTGGCAGCTCTCGACCGGCGATCCTCCTCTCCACCTCAGCCCGAAATAGTAAGTGCATACCATGAGTTATAGTTTTCAAAATAACTTATACTACACAAATATTAAATCCTTAACAAAAGAAACGTACTACAATAGCCTCGGACCGTCTGCCCACCCACATGCCGTCCTTCAGCTTGGCTCTTTTAAAGAGCTGTAGCGCGGTCTTCTTCTCCCCAGCATTGAGCTGAAGAACATATATGCAAACAGTTAGCTAGTAAGTGGGTAGAAATTAAACACAAAACACATGTACGAATAAACGGACAAATAAGATGTACACTAACCGCTATACGGTGATCCGTAACCACAGGTCACGACCCATAGTGGTGTCTGGCCACCCTGGTACCATCAAACGGCTCAGTCAGCCAGTTCTCTCTGTTCAAGGCCGCAACCTAAACGTTCTCCTTCCTTTTCCAGTACTCCACCCAATGCCCCCACTCCTCCTCTCCCATCCACGTTGGCCTCTTGCCTCCGCCTTTTACCTTGTTCATCATATTCCTATACAAATATGACCCCAGAGTCTCGAAGACAGACCACAGCCGGGGAACCAAGGCGTGGGGAATGAAGTAGGTTTTCTACAACAATTCCACACAACATCCAAATTACATAACGTAAATAAAGACATCAATTTAATAAGATAACACAACAGATTCATTGGTGACTAACATATCACCCAAGTTCAGTGGCTAACATACCACTCACATTAAAACAACGATTAAAACAACAAATAAAGCAATGTAAAATTTAAACTTACCCGCAACTCATCAAAGTACTCTGCCTTCTGCCGGTCCGATATATATATATATATATATATATATATATATATATATATATATATATATATATATATATATATGTATATATATCTATATATATATATATATATATATATATATATATATATATATATATATATATATAGATATATATATATATATATATATATATATATATGTATATATATATATATATATATGTATTTATATATATGTATATATGTATCAACAACTTACATACGAGATATAGGGCTTGGTATTATCAACAACTAACTAGGTTTCATTAAGGAAGGTATGAAACCTACATACGTTCCTCATCAATGTAATTGTCGGGGAACTTCAATGCCCTCACCCAATCAAACATTTTTGTCCGAGATTCATTGTCAATTGTGTAGCATGCCTTGGGCCACTTACCTTCATCATTCCTCTTTGTCAACTCAGGCCTTTTACACTATGTATCCAACTCGGCTCTAGATTTAACGGTATCCTTTATTTTTCCGGGAATGTTGCAAATTGTGTTGAAGCAGTTCTCGAATATGTTCTTCTTAAGCTTTATGAACCTTTATTTTGAGAAGACAGGATTTGGCTCAGGATTGCCCTTTTTTTTTAATTTCGGGGTTTCTCTGAATTTAAAAGTTATCACCTAGTAGGTTTCCATACCAAGGCTCAATTCAATTAATTCCATAGCGTCTACCGATTTCGCCATATCCCCTTCTCTTTTGTTTTGAGATTAGGATCTCATTATGAGATCATTTTTTTTTTTCATTTCTGCAGGAACCTTTGCATTTTTAAATCCAACATATGACGTATAAGAAGACTGCTCCAATAAGGCAAGTCTCAGAAGATGCTTCTCTTCTTCCATCCACATTTGTCGGCAATTTTCTTGTTATGTGATGTGCACTCAGAGATTTTGATTTTCGTTGTAGAACGTGTAATCCCTAAATACAATCAAGATTAAATTTATAAGTCGGAAGTCCTCAAATCCACAATTTATAGCGGAAAGCTGACTCGGGATGTTGTTCTCCACGGACACTTAGCATAGGAACAAGAAAATATCGTATGTAAATTGTATGCAGAAAGTAAACAGAATGATTGCAGGCAAATTGATTGAATCGCAGTAAACTCTAATTTGATGAGATGAAATCGATGGTGGGAAGGTGTAAAGGATCTCCGACCTCCCTCTACTATGCTACTCCCAACTTCCTAGCTAAAATCTTACGCGATTACCTCTAATGACAGCATGACATAATACTATGGTGCAGGAGGCGTAGTCGGCATGAGTACCCATACTCAGTTCAATGAAACTACTGTGTCACTCAGCAGAACATCACACCACGAAGGATGTATAGGGTTGTACAATCACGATTTACGTCTAATAATTAATATATCACAGTATATAAAGAAGTAGCAAAAGCAGAGTTGCGGCGGTTCGCCTTTACAAGAGAAAGTTAGCTACTCATAGTATTCTACTGATAGAAATCGAAAACAGTAAAGAAAAGAAGAAGATGGAGGGGGAAGAAGAAGGAGGAAGAAGAAGAAGGACAAGAAGAAGGAGAAGAAGGAGGAGGAGGAGGAGGTGGAGGAGGAGGAGGAGGAGGAGGAGGAGGAGAAGAAGAAGCAGAAGCAGCAGCAGCTTAGTCTCTGATGTCTTTGTACTACTTCTAGGGTTTCTTCCTTCTGGGTGCCTGATGGCCAGCGGTTTTGGAGTTCACTTCCCCGAGGACTGGTTCTCTCTCAGGAGAGCTGCTTTATGAGCGGTGTAGAATTATGAGACCCTTGAGGTCTTCTTTATACTTGAAAATTCGTGCTCTGGCCGCCATTCTTCATTAAGGAAGGTTTAGAAAGGCGGGCTCTAGCCGGACAGGCCAGGAAACGGCCCAGAAGCCAGTCAGCCACCTCACTGTGGTCAACAACGGGCCGTAGAGAGGCTTCTGCGGTCCACAGTCGGCTGCAGAGTGCGATCTCTGCAGGTTCTATCTGTTCTTCTCTGTTCTCCAATTTCGAGCTTCGTAACTTCATTTTCTTGAAAATTGGTCTTCTACAATGTTGTTGCATCTTCAATTATCTTCGCATTGGTTGGTCGCATGACATGTTTTGACTCCTCGAACTCCGTGCAATGGCCAATCCGACGTATTCGCTTAACTTTCTCGATTTTGCACAATTATGTCGTTTTAGCGCCTGAAATCGTGCAATTCCTCAAAAACATGATCATGACCTACAAAATACACACGAAATGGGTAGTTGACCATAAAACGATACAAATATTGAATCTAAGACCAAAAAAACGAGGGTCTAAAAGCATACAATATCGTACATTTCATTGTCACATCATAATTTTATCCAACCCAAGTTCAGTCACTTTCATAAGACCCAGCCTATCAATCTCCACTAGTATTTGTGCACCAGTAATTGAGTTGTCTCGAGTGGCCTTTCTTTTCTACTTTATTTTTCATGAATTGATCCCTGTTCTTCCTGAACGGATGGTTACTTGGTAGAAACCTACGATGACAGTCAAACCAAGATTCCTTTCCGCTATCTTTCAGTCTAAATGCATCAGTGTCCTCCAAACAATGTAGACAAGCAAATCTCCTGGCGGTTTTCCTTCCAGGTAGCATGGAGTACGCAGGAAAATCAGTCACGGTCCACAGTACTGCTGCTCTCAAGGTAAAGTTCTTCTTGGTTGATACATCATATGCAGAGATACCATTTTCCCGCAACTCAATCAGCTCCTTGATTAGGGGCTGCAAGAAGACATCCAGCTTCAGTGCTAGATCTTCTGGCCCGGGCACCAACACAGTCAAGAACATGAATGGTTCCTTCATGCACTCACGGGGGGGGGGGCAGGTTGTATGGTGTGAGCATCACTGGCCAACATGAGTACTTTCGTTCACTTCCAAACGGGTTAAAACTATCTGTACAAAGCCCCAATCGTACATTTCTAGACTCGGCTGCAAACTCCGGTTATGTCTTGTCAAACTCTTTCCATGCCGGTGATTTTGATGGGTGCTCCATTCTACCCCCTGTATCTACCGGGATTATTCTCTCCTTGTGCCACCGAATTTTATCGGCATAAGCACTTGAAGCGTACAACCTCTTTAAACGAGGTGCTAGAGGGAAGTACCACATTTTCTTATGTGGAAGATTTTTCTTCTGGCGTTTCTTTGCAGCCCCCTCCTTGTAACGCTTGTAGCGCTCCTTACCACATAAATTGCACTCCAGTAGATCTACATCCTCCCCCAATAGATCATGCACATATCCGGACAATAGTCTATGGTTTCCCCCCCCCCCCCCCCACATCTTTTTCTTCGCTTGGTAAAAGTTGGTGGGAACTAGGTTTTCTTCAGGGCAACACTCCGATAACAGTTGTAGGTAATTATTGAAGCTCACTTCAGATTGGCCACCCTCGGCCTTACAACTCATTAGCCGAGACAACAAAGACAACTCGATATGCTTCTTAAACCACGGCCAAATCGGCTTCTTCGCTGATTCCAACAAGTCAAAGAACACCTGATCCTCGAAATTTGGTGGCTCCTCCATATCACCCTCGGTTTCAGTGGTACTAGTGTCCATAAACTCTAGGCCCTCAACATTAAACACCATTTCTTTGAACCGATCATGAAAAGCATCAGATTTAGCCGTATTTTGAGTACTAGATTTCTCATTTTGCTGCTTTCTTTGACGCTTCCTAGTATGCTCATATGACATGAACGGTGGTGTTGTGTCACCATGATGATTCCATACCTTATACTAAGGCACGAACCCATTACCTTTCAAGTGCTTGAATACCATTGTAGAAGGCAAATATTTCATGTTCCTACATTTGTTCACATTGCAAGGAAACTTTATCATCCCCTCGCTCAAACAAGCAGTCTGTGTCTGAGCAAATGCGATGAAGGCTTCAACCCCTTCCACAAAACTAGACTGAATTCTGCTATTAACAGTGCGACGGTACATCCATGAACGATCGGGATTCATTGGATGATTAATCTGACACATCTGAATTTATTAGATTTATAGCTATACATATTACGTATTGAATTTCATTACAATTGCCCAATTCCTGGTCTATAGTTATATTGTTAATTATAATACGTTTAAATTTTATGAATTACATGCATTTTACGTTTAAAATTTAATTTTATAAATTTTAAATTTCCATTTAACTATTAAAATTATAAATTGTAGATTAAAATAGTAGTAATTCTTTCTAAGTTAATATGAGCCAATTATACTACAACCACCAAAATCACTAAATGGTCTCCAAACACTCAACCAAATCTTCCTAATCCTACTACATGTATGAAAATATCAAATTAAATACCCTACATACTTACAAACATCCTAACATAATACTAACAATTCAATTTCACAATAAATCTATCAATTGCACAACCTCAAGCTTAACCCACTACTTAATATAAGCTAAACTAGCTAGTAGAGACTTCCCATAAACATACAATTGCTCAAATTAGTCGAAATTACAAAAAATTCCAAATTTAATGGCCGAAGAAGAATGAAATTGAATGGCCACCCAAGTTCCTTGTTCAACGAGCTTCGAAAAGAGTTCAAGATTGGCCAGAATGGTGGAATTTTGATCGGAGTTGAAAAAGGGGCGAAAATGGTGAAGAAGGGGAGAAGAGTTGAAGTAGAAGATAAATGGGGGAAGAAAGGTGTTATGCCCGTTAGTTAACAGGCTTAGCGACGGATAGGGCTAACTATCACTAAGTTTAGCGACGGATAGCCCTATCCGTTGCTAAGTCCTTTTACCTTTTTATTTATTTGGTCAACCTAATTAGAGACGGATTAGAGATGGATTGAACAATTTGCTCAATCCGTCGCTAATCCTGAGCGATTCGTCGCTAAATAGCGACGGATGCGCCCCTGTCTGTCAGCATATAGCAGAATTCTTGTAGTGTTTGGACTATATAGTAATTGATTTATAGAAAAAGTTAAAATTTATTATTGTTCAAAAGTTAGGGACTCCGAAATATTTAATACATATTTTGATGTTTTTGTGACAATAGTCTTATTGGAGACAACCTATACTTAGTGTAAAAATGGATGGAGTGATGTTAAGAAAAACATTTATGTTTTGAATCAAAACGTTTATGTTGTTAATTAAATGCATTTTGTTAAGAGAAAAAAGAGTTGTAGAAAAGAAGAGAATATAATTTATTCTTAATGTGTCAAAATGATAGTACATGCTAGTACAAAATAAGAGTCTAAGAGTATAATCTTGAAGAGACAAATACATCTACACTAACTTTTACACATTTATCTCTTCATCCATTGAGCCATATAAATTTATTTCTTCTTCCACTCGCTCGTACACATTTATCTCTAACACTCAACTTAAATAAACATGAGTTGGTGATGATTGGTACGTGAGAGATACTGCCTCATTAAAAACCTTAATCAGAAAAACTTGCGATAAAACATTAGTCAAGGAAAAAATGTGCAATTTATATCGAACTCCCCTTATTGAAGTACTAGAACGTGGGAACACGTTGCGCGTCTTATTATGGCATCTAGTTACAACTACTGGAAAAAAGTATATGAAGGTAAGTAATATCGTTGTTTCTGGTAATGAATTGGTTTTATTTTTCGAGTTGAATTGGGGTTGGATTAGTGCAAATTGATATATTCTAATTTAATTAAAGAAGATGGAGAAGAAAGATTGGTTATCTTTGTGTTTTTTAATGATGAATTGATTTTGTTGGGGTTTAATTAGGGCTTGAAATTTAATTGGAGAAGACGGATTGGATGTTTCTTTATATGATGAATTGATTTTGTTGGGATTGAATTAGGGCTTGGAATTTAATTGAAAATGGATTGGTTTTTTGCGATTAAAAAACTCTCAAGTTTTCTAAGTTCATAAGTTTCTAAAAAAACTAAACTTTTCAAGCTACTTGTGAAGAGTAGATCATTGCTTTGAACTTGCGACTAATAAGAGTTCTTTCTTCTGAAATTCTTGTTCTCCAAAAACAAGACACCAAGTCTTTGAAATATAAGAACTTTGGTTGAGTTTCTTGATCACATAAACTAACTGAAATATTGTTATCAGTGAATGATTGTCTTGTCAAAACCACAGACTCAAACAAACTAAACATGCGTGTTTAAGGAAAAAGGGTGGAATTACTTAATTTAGGAAACTAAGGAAAACCCCTTAGATGAACTAGAGTAATTGACTTGGAAAGTCAAAGAAAAGGTTAAAGGTTACTAAGTTTGAAACTTAGGGTTTAAAGGGATTTAACTACTTATAGGATTTTGTAACGGAACTCAATTTTCTGTATTAGCGGATTATAGTTCTGAGAAAGGAAGAATTTGATTAGTTGAAGGATTACGCCACCTTCATATCACTTTAAACTTGTGTATTTACTTATTGCAAGTTACTTATAGCTACTTATCTGTCTATCTATTAAATTACTTTGCTCATTGAACAGACACGCTCAACATTTCAACTGCAAAAGTCTTGCGCACTCTGAAAGTTATGTATCAGCAGGTACAACAGTTACTTGTACCTGCTGAGGAATTTGTTTTAGACACGAAAAGTTTTTAAGTTTATTCCAGATGTGACAATGAAATGTGCGATATAGCATGCTTTTAGACCCTCGTTTTTTGCCTTAGATTCAATATTTGTATAGTTTTATGATCAATTACCAACTTCGTGTGTATTTTGTAGGTCATGATTGCGTTTTTTAGGGATTGCACGATTTCAGGCACCAAAACGACATAATTGTGCGAAATCGAGAAAGTAAAGGAAATACGCCGGATTGTTGCACAAAGTTCGAGGAGTCAAAACATGTCATACGACCAACCAACGCAAGGGTAATTGAAGATGCTACAACTTTGTAGAAGACATGTACAAAAGTGCAAAACCGAGGAAAGTAAGGAAGCATGACAATTCTACTTAGAGCTAGAGAAGTCCGATGAGGTTGTGCCACCTACCGTTGCGAAGATCTCGAATCCACAGGAAATGCCGAAGAAGGACACTTTTCAAGATAACATGGTTACGAGGCTCGAAATCGAAGAACGAAGAAAAACTGTATGTATATAATCTGGGAGAAATCGACCAAGGGCCACTGTTTTGACTGTACACAGAGTTCTAGAAATCCGATTCAAGCTCATGAGCTATCGATGGCAAGATTATTGAAAATGCTAAAACTTTGCTTCCTATAACTTTCTGAGAAAATGAAAATTAGAGGTCCGAAATAAGCCCGGAAGGCGAAACAGCTAACACTTGGGCCACACAGTCTTTTTCCGGTCCATCAGGCCTCAGCCCGCCTTTTAACCTTTCTTGCTGGCCAAGGACGTCCAGAACAGTATAAATAAGACCCTTGGAGTCTCAGAATCCATCATCTCCTACAAAAAACCCTGGCCGCCAGGTCACCAGTCCTCGGAAAAGTGAAACCCCAAAAGTAGCTCTCTTAAGAGAGAACCAGTCCTCGGGGAAGTGAAACCCGAAGCCTACAACAGCACAGGATCGACATCAAGGCACAATAGTCAAAGAACAGCTTCAGAAGGAGGAAACCCTAGCAACTGCATGAAGACATCAAAGACTAAGTTTTTCTTTTCCTTTTCTTCTCAGATTTCGATTTCTTCTTCTTCTTCTATTGGGAATTTCGTTTTCTTCCTTGTCTATTCTAAGGATTTTCGATTTCAGTATATTGTGGAATACTATGAGTAGCTACTTTCTTGTGTAAAGGCGAACCGCTGAAACTTTGCTGTGCTACTTCTTTATATGTCGTGTTATAATAATTGAATAGTTTTTATACGTAAATCGTGGTTATACAACTCTATACATCCTTCGTGGTGTGATGTTCTGCTGAGTGACGCAGTAGTTTCATTGAATTGAGTAGGGGTACTCGTACCAACTGCGCCTTAGCACAGTAGTATTATGCTCTGCCGTCGTTAGACGTAATCGCGTAGGATATTAACTAGGAAGTTGGGAGTAGCATAGTAAAGGAAGGTCGGGGATCCTTTACACCTTCACCATCTTCGATTTCATCACTAGATTAGGGTTTAATTGTGATTCAATCTTCTGTTTACTTTAATATGTTTGTTGTCTACACGCGTAATCAAATCGTTACTTGTTTGTTCCAATGCTAAGTGTCCGTGGAGAATGACATCCCGAGTTAACTTACCACTATTGTTGTGTGTTTGTGAGCTTCCGGTAAATATAAATTTAATCTTTGATTGTATTTAGGGATTACAGGTTCTACAACGAAATCAAAATCTCTGAGTGCACATCAATTCCCCCAGACTTAAACTAGGTTGTGTAAGGGACCAACAAAAGTTGAGATTGTTTATTATTTGTTGAAGTTGGTAGATTCCCCTTTTAGTAATGTATGAAATTTTGCGGGGCGGTTAAAATAACAAATGTATAAAGTTTTGCGGGATTGAGGGACTTTGATCATAACATAATAATTTGTAAACATATCAAATTAAAATGATATGTTTGAAACAACAAAAATTGCAGTACACATAATGCTAGCACATCTTTTTGTTGTGTGTACCATGAGTTATCAATTGCAGTATATCACAATGTACATCAGCAGATGGTCTCTCCCAATAGTAGGCCTAGTGTTGTTAAACGAGCCGAGCCGAGTCGAGCCTTGGCTCGTTAGTAAAACGAGTAAAAAAAGGGTTCGAGCTCGAGTAACATATAACGAGTTCGGGCTCGGCTTGAACTCGAAAAAACACGAGTCTTAACGAGCCTTATCAAGTTTTAACGAACCTTATCTATTAAAAATATTTAAAATATGTATAAAAAATATAAATTTATTAAAATAATTAGTCTTAACGAGCTTTATCGAGTCGAGTCGGCCCTAAGTAGGCCGGTGAAAGGTAATTTTGGTCCTAAAGTTTACTCAAAATGACGTATGCAGTACCCCGTTTGGTGGTCCAGTGATTCTTGGTCCTATTGTTTTTAAATTTTGGCGTACTTAGTCCTTTTACTGACGTGTCATCAAAGTCAATGGTCTTGTCCCGATTTTGACATCACAATAAAAATAATGCAAAAATAAAAATAAAAAATAAAAAATAAATGTTAAATTATAACTAAAAAAACATAAAAAGAAAGTAAGGAAACATTAAAAATTCACAAATCTCAAACTAAACCCGAATCAATTTTACCACATTAAGGCTCTGTTTACCACTAGCTTTCCAGTTCCATGAGCTTTTTTTTTACCATTGACTAATAAAAAGCTCGAATTCACGTTGAACTTCTTTAACTAAATTTGGAAAAGAAGCTAGTCAATGTAGCTTTTTTTTTAAAGAAGGAGCTTCTTATCTTTTTCATTCCGAAAATATACCTAACCTATATTAACCTAAATTAGAATAAAGAAAATATCTCTAACCTATACTAACCTATATCTAATATTTAATGTCCTTGAGAGTCATTCAGATTATATACCCTTTGAAGAACTCCCTGACACTGCTAGTGCTACCAACCATGGAAATTCAAGAGAAACATCTATTGAGATGAATATAACCCGTGACAGCATATCAGTGGGGAAGTGATGATCTAGCTTAGTTACGTTTTCTTTTTGTAAATCGGAAGGTCATTAGAATTCTCAACTTATATTTTATATTGTTGGATCCTTTGTTATACATTTTATGTACTTTTTTGCAACTAGCATAAGGATTAATGTATCCGCACCTCTTTAAAATGCATACATGTAGTACACATCAAATACTGATTTTTTTCATTACTAAGTTAAAATGCTCAACGATTATTTCTTTCAACTTCTGATAATTTTGATGTGTTATTAAAGTGGCGATGTAAAGTACATTAAATATATATTATAATTATGGGCAAATTTCATATGGACTCCCTACAAAAGTGCCATATTACATATTAATCCCCGCAATTAAAACAATAACACATTAGTCCCTGCAATGTTCGATGTATTACTAAATGGTCCAAAAGTCAAAGGCAATATCCATGTTGGCATGGTTTTACTGACGTGTAAAAGGAAGAAAATGAGAAATCATTTTCTTCTTTTTTCGAATTATTTTCCCTTTTTCTTTTATGCGTGGCAGTTGGATTGTTATGTAATTGATATTCGAGGGGACCAAATTGTAATTAAAACGTTTTGCCTGAGTTTGAAAAACTAGCCATTGGGGGTCTTTTTATGTAATAGATTTTAGGAGGTCTAAAATGTAATTAAAAAATCAGACGAAAATTTAAAAAACTAGTCGTTGGAATGGCTTTATAAATAGGTTTTGGGCCTTTTTTTCCCCCCAAATTTCTATCTCAAATATGATATTTGTGGTTTTACTTGATAATGGCTTCATCTAGTCAGAGTTCTGGAGCATTCACTAATGGAAGAGACGAGTTTTGTGTCAAGTGTGGAAAGAAGACACAAATATGGAAGTCTCGATCCCATGTCAATCCCGGGAAAATGTACAATAGGTGTCCTGTCCATGTATTTTCTCATTGGGCTGAACAAGATGAAGCAAAAGCAAAATCAAAGGAGGTGGAAGACAACACCACAAATATGTTGCTTAGAAGGTTGTTTGAATCAAACCAAGCATTGCAAGAAGAACAAGTGAATACTAATAGGCTTCTAAGAGAGCTGATTGAAGGAAACCAGCAAAATGCAAGGCAAACTGCAGAGGAGAACAACATGAACAAGCTATTGGTAGCCCTTAGTTGTATGGCACTTGCTAGGCAGAATATTTAGAACATGTAATGTAGTGCTATGTATTAGGGCATTCTCCAAGTATGAAATAAACTACTTCCCATTACTATGAATTTAGTAGCATTACATGACAAGAGTTGATCATAATACATGACAAAATATCCAAAATATAAGCACCATAGCTGAACAAAAACAGAGTAATTGCAGTCTCATACACAAATCCACCATAAGAGAGTTAACCTTGACTTAAACATCTAGTGAACAATCCCTAAACATCTAGTGAACAACCTTTTGATTTTTTGTTCTTCTTCCTGCCATCTCCCGCCTTTCTTTTGAATGCATTCTTGGTACTAGTCATGAACAATAAATAACAAACAAGTAAGATGCTTGCTAAAGGATGAGGACAACCGACATTGAAATTCATTGATGCAAAACCACTTACATTTCCGGTTGAAGGATCGTCTTGAGTAGATAGCTCCGAGACCGTGATGCTTGAGGTTGAGGTTGTGATGCTTGAGGATGATGCTTGAGATTGTGATGCTTGAGGTGTGATGTTCCTCCGCCTATGATATATAACAAGTAAACATGAATATAACAACAAATTATACCAAGTACCAAGTTATAACAAATACTCATACATATATAACAAGTTATAACAAATACTCATACATATACACGACTAGAAGAGCTGTATCTTTCAACAATAGACATTTAGCTTTATTATGTCCAAATGCCTACGTAATGTACACTTGTATAACTTCTTGATTAAAGCTTCAAATAGCTCCATTGAACCCTCAACATCAAATTTCATTGTGAAGAACAAGGTATTTTTTGTAGGGACATTATCTAAAACTTCACTCATAATGTTACTCAACGCTTTAGAGTAGTTATACTGTGACTAGCTATGTTCGTCACCATGTATTCTTCCTACCAAACTTTATCCTTATGTTGAATAGATCACTGTCAAACAAAAAGCAGAACTGAAGCTCAAAGTTAAAAACCAACAACAACAAAAATGGACATTATACACTTGACTATATTATACTTCCCCAATACTCAACTTATCTTCATGGATTATAACACTGATTTCGACATTATAACATCAACAATATCATTTCGAAACTGGAAATTGAAAAAAAAAAATTCATAAAACTAGGGTTCTCTAGCCCAGTTTCAATAAATCGATGAATTCCATGGATAATTTCCATCACAACGATCAATACCATCACTAACCATGCAATCTAAAACCCATGTAAAGTTCGAAATTACTGTTACTTACCATCCGCCATTGTCGAGTTTTCTTGACGGAATAAGGAACTCCGGCAACCACCAACCCTTCGCGATTCAGAAATGGAAGATGTGAGCAGCTTTTACGGTGGTTAAGAGGCGGAATTTTGGTTATTCCGGTGAAGTCGAGCAGAGGATGATGAGATGGTGAAGATGAGTGATGGTAGGTGTGAATGTCAATTGTGAATCCCCAATTTCACATTAACCCTTTTACCCTAATTGCCAATTCCTCACAATTTCCATCTCATCAGCTCATTATCCACGTGGATAATCAAAGAAATGTTGGTCAACTCAAATAATTAGAAAAGGACTAATGTGTTATTGTTTTAATTCCAGGGATTTATTTGAAATAGGGGTGTATTGTGGGGAGAGGAGATGTAATTTTCCCTATAATTATTGAACAAAATATGATATATTATTATTTAAAAAACTATAGACTAATAATACGATAAGAAAGGTTAAAGGCAAGAAAAATAAGAGTAATACCCTTTTATGTCATTTTACAAAATACTAACTAACTTTTTAACTAATTTGCTAAAAACTTATATTTAAAACCAACTACCTAACCAGCTAGCTTTCCAGCTACCTAACCAGCTACCGACTAAACTTGCTAAACTGAGCCTAACACAAACCAACAACAATCAATCAATTATATCTCAATTAACACACAAAAAAAGTAAAAACACCAACAATCAATGAATTTTACCACATTAACACAAAACAACAACAAGCAATCAATTTTTACCACGAGTAGTATCAATAATCAAACTGGAAGCAACTGATCGAATATCAGATTCGGAATCCTCCTCAGGAATCACAGATAGCCTGGAGACGAAGTAATCGAGATAATCATACGGAGTAACAGAGTGAAGTCTCCACTTGAGCTCCGCCATAACCGAAACCTCCATCCTCTGCACCGTTTTCGGCTGGAACAGGTATCCGTTTGGCCTCCTTTCACCCGCCATTTGCAGATCAACAAGCAACGGAACCTTATTGTTTTCCTCCATTTTCGCCGCTAGAGACAAACATGCCACTGATATAAGCTGAAACTCTTATCCTGTTCATCAATCATTTCTCATCTCAAATTCGATACAGCAATCAATTCGAATTCGATTTCATTAATCAAGGTTTGATTTGGGAATAAATCTGGGGGAGGGACATTTATTATAGGGTTTTTTTTTTAATGCCTTTGACCCTTATTTTCTTTTTATGTTTTTTAGTTATAATTTAAGATTTATTTTTTATTTTTATTTTTGCATTATTTTTATTGTGACGTGAGGTGGTAGATGATTTGGTAGTCAAAATCGAAACAAGACCATTAACTTGATGACACGTAAGCAAAAAGGAGTAAAGATGCCAAAATTTAAAAACACCAAGATCAAGAATCACAAATCACGGGACCACCAAACAGGGTACTGCATACGCCATTTGAGGTGAACTTTAAGACCGAAATTGTCTTTCTCCCGCTCTAAGGCCCATCACCAGACTAAATCTAATATAGTACTGGTAGAATAAGATGGTGTGGGTTGAATCCACCTTATTGTTGAACCCTACCTACCAGAAATCTATCTGTGAAATTGAAGAGAGCAGGCAGCAATGGCCAGCACTCCGGAGGAAGAAAAACGTTCTGGTGGATCTGGGCCTGAACAAGATAGCAGTGATCCTGCTATTGTGGAAGGAAAAATACCACTTCATGTTATTTCGGCGGTCTTGATTGTGTCCAGTTTCTGGAAGAGCTAGTAGCTTCGGAAGTGGTCGAGATTTTGCTGGTTCTGGTTTGTATGACCTTCCTGATCAAACCTGTCATATTAATATACGTCCAGGCTCCAACTCATATTGCCTTTATGCAAGGAATGCTCCTTATGCTCTACTATCTTTCTTCATTTACATAAAGCTGTACACCAACCATAATGTATGAAGTTTTTCGGGACGAATGGAGTATTAATTATGCTTCTACTAAGGGTATCTTGGGCGATATCCTGGGCCCTCCTCCCAACGATTCTTCACTATATGAAAGGGCCTGGCTCTCGCCTAGCAAGAGATTTATAATAGTCTCCCCCAACCTGTCGAAAAATAAGAGCCTGGAATTAAGTTACCAACTATGCAAAACCCAATCTGTCAAAAAAAGCCAAAGTTGGATGTTAGCAGGCGGGCAAAATGTTGAATAGATCGGTTCGGTGGTATTTATTTCAGTAACTTCCATTTTCATTACTATTGAGTAGTGAATATGGTTCTAGAAACTAACTAGCTAAGATGGATGTTCTTATTAGCTGCTAATAATAATTTATAAGTTTTCATTAAAAATAAAAAACAAGGATGGTCTCTCCCAGATTATATATGATTATGAAACTGAACATCCTACACTCTAAAAACAATATAAGCAGGGCCGTCTCCGAGATTTAGAGGGCTCTGTGTAGAATTTTCAAACAAGGCCTAAAATAATATTATAATAAAAAAATTATAGAAACTAAACATTAACAAAAAAATTATCAAATACAATTAACTGAAATATTTTTCTAATAATAAATATTACAAACGACCAAAAAATTACTTAGAAAATGCAACTTTTCTAGCGTCTTTTGAAGCAAAAACATCGATCTATTCTTCCTAATGAACTTCCTCTGCGATATCATTTTCAATTACCATCATCGTTAATCCTTTGAGTCGTTCTTGTTACATTGTAGTGCGTGAGCACCAATTTTAATTTGAAAAAACTTATTTCAGCTTCTGTAACATTAACGAGAATTGTTAACAAAATCCTACTAAATGAATGTTATGTATTATAACCATCAAACTAGCAGTATGCAATAGCAAAACTAAATTAAGTCGGTTTTATTTGTTGCTTCTAAATATTACTTATCAGGTTCAGAGACCATGCCGCGCAAGAAAAAGGCAACGCCGCCGACGGGTTTTGCGGCCAAGAGACCGGTGGGAAGGCAAAGGAAAAATCTGGCGACCACCGATCTCCCCCTTCCTACTGCGACATCGATTTCGACGGAAGATTCTGGGAATTTAGCTCCTATTGAACAGCAACTGCAACCTAATTTGCAGCAAAATACGATTCTGGATTCTGATCAAGCGGATCCTTCTTATGATGGATCTGGTGACGAGGACAATTCATTTTCTGACGTAGGTAAGTCGACGCCCTCATGCTCGGGGGATGATCGATCAACACACGAACAGGAGCAGGGACAACCGGCGACTCAAACTATGCCGCCCCTATCCCAGGATAATAGCTTTGTCCCTGACATTGAACAGGAAGCAAAATTGAAGCAGGATAATGTTACTATTAATCGAATCGAATCTACAGCGCCTGTTAATGTTTCTACGCCCTGGATTGATGTTATTCGGGGAAATCGTGCACCTGATCGAGGTTTGATTATTGGTTACTGATGGAGAGGTCGTGGTTGAAATTGAGGATGAAGACATAGAGGAAGAATTGGATTTCTGGAAATATTCCCTTATCATGTACGTAGCAGATAATTCCCTTTCCATGAATACCATGAAGAATTTTATGATTAAGGTGTGGAACTTCATCTCCCTACCGGACCTGTACTATAATGAGGAGGGTTTCTTCATTATTCGGTTACGATCAGAGGAAGATAAGGATTGTGGATGCTGGAGGACCATATTACATATACGGTAGACCGATGATTTTGCGCCCCTGGTCTAGGAATTTTGAGCTTAAGGAGGACTTGCTTCGGGTTGCGCAGATATGGGTAAAGTTTCCCCAGCTCCCCTTGTATCTCTGGGGTGCAAAAAGTCTGGGTAAGATAGCTAGTGTTATCGGAGAGCCAAAATTTACGGATGAATGCACAACTAAGAAACTAAGGATCTCCTATGCACGAATCCTGATTGAGGTTGATATTACCAAGGAACTGCACCAGTTGATAATGATTAGAGATCGTCAGGGGAACATGATCAAACAGGCTGTGGAATATGAATGGAAGCCCCTCTTCTGTCATAAGTGTCAAAAGGTTGGTCATGTTTGCGGTGATGGGAAGCGACCTCCCCGTCAACCTGCGGAGCAGCATAAGCGGCAACAAACTGACTTGAATCCTGCCGCCAGGAAGGCCTGGGTGCCTACGGGGAGGCAGATTGAGATGGGACACATGCCAACTACTACTGCAACCGTTCAGCATCCTGGCAAGGAGCAGCTTGTGACACATTCGGATCCATCAGGTGCGGGGGAGGAGGATTCGGATTGGTCCCCAGTTCGAAGCCGTCGGGTTCACCTCGCAAGCACTTGAATCAGGCTAGGGATAGAGATACACTGGATGCACCACTTGAAACTCGCAATGGATTTGCTAATTTAGAGTCTTCGCCAGAACCGCGATCGATGTTAGCCTGGAATGTCAGGGGGCTTAATAAGCTTGCTAAACATAAGGAGATTGGCTCCCGTCTCCTGGATTGGAATATAAGCATAGCAGGCCTGTTAGAAACTAGAGTAAAGGAGGAAAACAAGGAACGCATTCGGAAACGTTTGGGTACTCGCTGGAATTTCTGGCATAACTATTCTTCACATGTGCTTGGGCGCATCTGGGTTGCGTGGGATCCCTCTCGGGTCCGGGTCGAGTTCATCAGTTGTCCGGACCAATTTTTGCATTGTAGATGGTTTGACTCTACCGGCGTGAATAGAGGCTTGGTCACCTTCATTTATGCCCTCAACCATCTGCAACACAAAATTAGACTTTGGCATGATATTCGTTAATTGGATAATAATATACAGGATCACTGGATTTGTGTAGGGGATTTCAACAACGTACTTACCTGTGACGATCGTGTTGGTGGAAATCCGGTGACTACAAATGAATATAAAGATCTGACGGAGATGATGGATGATGTGGGATTATTTGAATTACCTACTTTGGGGGATCATTTTACTTGGTCAAATAAGCATGAACACGGCATCATCTATTCCCGTATTGATAGAGCTATTGGAAACGCTGAATGATTTCAAGGCAACCCGCATGTGGAACTTGATATTCTTCCTCCGGGCATCTCGGACCATTCACCTTTGTGCTTCAAGAACTACCTTCCTACCAGAACACGGCCAAATGTATTTAAGTTCATCAATGCCACTACTCAGCTAGCTGATTTTCTTCCATCGGTGGCACGATCTTGGTGCTCCTCGGCCCCGTACCGACCCTAGGAACGGATTTGGACTAAGCTTAAAAGACTGCAACCGATCATGAAACGACTGAGTAGGGAAGCTAGGCGGTGATCAACAGTGCCGTGCAAATCGATTCTGGCTGACTTGGGAGGAATTGCGACATAACCAGTTCTGCCCTAACCTTATTCGATAGATAAAGACTGCCACTCTGGACCTCGAACAGTGGCTGGTTATGGAGGAGCAACTACTTCAGCAAAAAGCAAAGGTCGATTGGATTAAACTTGGAGACGGTAATACAGCTTTCTTCCATGAACAGGTCAAAGAGAAGAATCGCAGAATTGGAATTCGCAAGCTTGTAACGAAGGATGGGCGAACGCTTATGGGAGATTTGGATATTGAACAGGAGATTCTATCCTTCTACTCGCAGCTCGTGGGTATTTCGCAACAGAGAAGGGAGGGTATCGATTGCGGAGCTATTCGTGCGGGACCCAGAGTAAGCCAGGCGGATCGATTTTCGACTTCTCGATTCTGCGTGAGGAGATTGATTTGTCTCTTAAGGACATTGGCGACCTAAAAGCCCCTGGATTTGATGGTCTCAACGCTTTTTTCTTTAAGAAGGCTTGGCAGCAAATCCGATTTGATGTTTATGAGGCAGTAATTGACTTCTTTGATACGGCTAAACTCTTCCCGGCATTGAATTGTACTCTGGTTACGCTAATCCCTAAAACCCCATCAGCTACCAGAGTTAGTGAGATGCGTCCGATTGCATGTTGTACGACCATATATAAGATCATCTCGAAGATCCTTGCCAACCGGTTAGGGAAGATAATTAATAGCATTGTGGATGCAAGCCAATCTGCTTTCCTCCCGGGAAAGGTCATTCAGGATAACATTCGACTTGCTCAGGAGCTCGTGAAGGGGTATAACCAAAAGGGAATCTCTCATAGATGTATGGTACAAATGGATTTACATAAGGCTTACGATACTGTTGACTGGGGTGCGTTAGAGATGATTATGAAGGAGCTGGGGCTGCCCATGCAATTTGTACAATGGATCATGTGTTGTGTTACTACGGTATCTTACAAGTATGTGATCAATGGAGTTTTTTCAAAGTTGCTTAAAGCTCGAAGGGGTCTGCGACAAGGTGATCCTCTCTCCCCCTTCCTCTTTGTCCTGGTCATGGAATATCTACACAGGTGTTTGCAGAAGTTGAGAGATATCCCGGATTTCAGTTTCCATCCGAAATGTGAAAAGCTGAATATTACTCACCTGTGTTTTGCGGATGATCTAATGCTATTTACGAGGGGAGATGAGCGGTTAGTATTATTAATGATGCAACAGCTGAGCCACTTCTCCAGGACATGCGGTTTGCGAGCGAACCTCTCGAAGACGAAAGTCTTCTACGGAGGCGTATCCTATGCGGACCAGCAGCGCATTCTAGGAGCCATTGGGTTCGGTTCGGGCACCTTTCCTGTGCGTTATTTGGGAGTTCCTCTTTCCCATTGCCGACTCACCATCCAACAATACAAACCCCTTCTAGATCGTATTCTGGGTCGATTAAAGCATTGGACGACGAGACTCTTAAGTTATGCAGGTGTGGAACTTAGCTCTTATCACTAAACTTCTATGGAAGATCTAGACCAAGGCGGATTCGTTATGCGTTCGATGGGTCCACAATTATTATATAAAGAATCAAGATTTGGATGATTGGCAGGTTCCCGTGTGTGCTTCTTCGACCATCAAAGGCATCCTCCGTGTGCGGGGATTGCTTTGTGCGACTCCGGTGTGGGCCACCCAACTAGTCTCGTCGAAGTTCTCCACCCGCCTCATCTACCAATTGTTACGGGGAGACACAACCAAGGTAGAGTGGCGCGACTTGGTCATTCGCAACCCGGCTCGCCCAAAGGCTATATTTATCATGTGGTTGGCCTTGCATAGACGTCTGGCTACTAAAGACCGTTTGGCTTTCTTTGGCATTCCTACGGATGGTATATGCAGTTCTGTGATGGGATGGAATCAATTGACCACCTATTTTTTCAATGCCCGATGACTTATGGAATTATACATGGAGTATTGACTTGGCTTAGAATCTCACACCCTCAGCTTGCGGATTGGCAACATCTCGTGGCCTGGTTCAGGCAAATGGCGAAAGGCAAGAGTGGTAAGGCTGTCGTATTCCGTGCTATAATGGCGGAAACTATCTATCATATCTGGCAGGCAAGAAACGAGAAGATTTTCCAACAACGGGACTTTGATATACAGGATATCATCATATCAATACTGCACATCACGACTATGAGATGCCAGGGCAGACGCGCAGCAGCGGTGGTCCACGGACTGGATTAGCTCCTTTACTTGATTCCTTTTTTATTTCACCTGTTTGCTAGCTTTTTACGATTTGGGCTTGGACGGTCCCCGTCAGCCCCTAAATGTATGTACATTGTTTTTGGTATCAATAAGACATGTTCTTTCGTTCCAAAAAAAAAAAAAAACTAAATAATCAAACTACAGTAACAAAATTAATTATAACTAAACTTTTATGTAACAGATAATCAAATACTCCAAAGAAAAAACAGTAAGAACTAATCAGTCCGTCTTCAACTTATCAACTAATTCAATGCCATCCCATCTTTAAACAAGTAGTGCTTCGTTTATGCAAGGATATATAAATACAAAATTGCAAGTAAAAATTCAAGAGAAATATCAAGATATCAGAAATTATCTTTAAATTCGCACTCGGACTTCGAAGAATCCTCAATTCCCAGAGGTGAGAAATAAACACAGTTGTTGTCTGCTAATGGAAAAGAATTGAAATTTGGTGGTATAATGAAGAACTGAAGGAGGAGTAAACTGTGAGTCTTTAAGCTGATAAACCTCTATATACCTGAATCTCAAACGGTGAAACGAAAACAGAAACAAGTCACAACAACCATTTTTCTTCGAAAGTAGAGGAATTGATTGGATGATGATTTAATGCTTGTTGAGAAAAAAATAGGCGTGAAGAAAGAAGAATCGGAAAGGCCAGGAAGATAAAAGCGCAGACAAAGAAGAAGATTAATGAGAGGTGTCCTTATTATTAAGTTGGGCCAGCTTCCCCTTAAAAGATCTTAAACCTTATTAAGGGAAGAAGGCTATCCATCTTATTTGCATGATCTACTCACAAGTGATGTGGAATATTCTAACACAGAGCTCCTGCTTTCCAATGACCAGTATTGGGGGGGGGGGGGGGGGGAATCAACTGAGAATTTATAAACTTTTATGCTTTCTGGACCTGGAGTAGTAGGTTTTTAGGAGTAAAATACCTTGTCAGATACTAGACTAATTGTCCAATCTTGACAAGTATTGATGTAAAAACAAAGCAACCCTTATCATGTAAGATCAGGGAGGAGTCCTTTGGTACCGTTGTATGCATAAGATAAGGTAAATGAGAGGTGGAAATACATGATTGGAAGTATTATAATCCACTTGAAAGTTACCTGTAACTAAGACTGCATTAATTGAAAAAAAAAGTTAGGATAGATTACATTTCTGGTGTAAGTACCATCATATTCATATCCACATATGCTTTCATTCTTAATCAACACTTTTATGGTGTCGCAGAGACACCTCTTGACAGAGCAACATATAATTGCCAATGGCTGAAGACATGATGTGGTATCGTTTGACCTTGCAATTTGTTTATAGCAAACCTTAACCACACCGGAAATTGCCTTGTTATCATTTCAAATGGTTAAATGGTAGATTAGCATCAATGCAACATCTGTAGTTTGCAAAAGCATGCGTGACAGAAAAAATCTCAAACCCTTAGATTCACCCGTAAGAATTTATGTGTCTATTAAGTTTCTACCATACCATGACAAATCAGCCTCGTTCCATTGCAAATGCCTATTCTTGTATGAATGTTTTTCAAAAGCATGAGTTTGCTTCCTTTCTTTAATGTTAACTTGTGAGGTGGTATATTATCAAAAAAAAAAAAAAAAAAAAAAAAAAATTGCGAGGTGGTAGGTTACCAGACATAGTGAATTTAGGAATATGGCCGGGAGATGCAAATTAGAAAAGAAAACAGAGTTTTTATCTCACAAAGTAGTTCCACTCATGGTTCCAAATTTGTGTGTTTATTAGTCTGCATTTGGTTTACTAACATAAACTAACATTTGGACCAAGATGAAGAAAATATTTGACCTTCAGTAATGAAGGAAAACTTATAATTGCAGCCTGCTAAATGGTATCATAAATCAACAGTTAGCATTTATCACAGAAGAGATTCAAGCTCATAATTTCCCATACAAATATTCATCTTCAAATCCATGTATGCCTCCAATAATAACACTGCAAGGCAACCGTTGTTTTAACGCTTGGCGCTCAACAAAACCACCACCGGTCGACTGTTAACCATCCTACAGTTCCTCCTAACCTCACCTGGGAGCCCAGACTGCAAATCACCCATCTTAATCATTCCATCAACGAACGCTTTAAAAAACTCACTCTCATTCAAACTAAACGCCTTCACATACTTCCTAGTCTCCGGAGTTGTAAACAAAGTCTGGTCAGAATTTAAGAACCCTCTCCCATTGACAAGGTCTTTAAAGTACTGATTGTCAAACTTTTTAGGAGTCGCGTCTAGGTCACCTGTCACGTTCCCATCTCCCCCATTAGGACAAAGTTTGTCCAACTTCTCCCGAAAGGTCGGCTCGATAGTGGGGTCCGGCTTGCCCAAGCCAGATTGGTTGTAGAGCCTAAAGACTATAGAGAAACACCTTCCTTTGCCAATAGAGTGTGAGCCAGAGAGGGCTACTAAGTCTTTGACAGAGAGGTTGAATCTGTTAAAGAGGCTTGTTAGGTAAGTGGCATTGGCTCTTGGGCTTGGCATTACATCATCTGAATCTTTTTGGCTGGCTGTTAAGCTGTCTAGCCTACCCAGTTTCACTTCCCAGTTTGGTCCTCCACTCTGGACCATTCAAGAAAATCATCCTAGTTAAGAAAAAAAAATAACAAAAAGGAAAAGGGGAAAAAGTATGATTTTGGTGAACACTCTAGTCTTCAAATAAAACTGTACTATATGCAAAATTGGACACAACCTTCACGGGATGAAAGTTGCTAGAAATGATATTTTGGTAGCTGACCACATTCAAGGTAGATGCCAATTCATTTTCAGTAACTACGTTTGTTTATACTTTTCATAGTTGGTACATGTGGTCCACAATAAAAGTGAGACAGGATATCCAAATCAATTCTAATACACCTCGAAACATCGCAAAATTAAATAATATTGTTACGATATCAAGGCCCCACTATTCGACACAACAAGTGAACAAGTTGCTCCAATCAGTTACGACCCATAAATCGAAAACATGACATACTCGGACATTGGGGAATTTATAAGCCAATCAATTCTAAACGTTCCAATTAAGGTTAGTATGTGATCAGGATGAAACATTTTCATTAATCTTTGAGATCAATTATACACAAGTGAGAGTGAAGCAAGTATTGCATAATTTATACATAAGCCAGAACTTTTTTTAGATAAGATATAATTCTTTTACGTGAACATATGATCTTTATTAGACTAATTTCATGCTTTTTGGTGAACGAAAATCAGGGGAATGATATAAGTATGTGAGCATAAAGATGCTTACCAGAAAAACTGCATCTCTAGAAGCCATGATGATGATATCTGCACAAGAGACAACAGCAGGGCAAGCTGCTTCGAGAGCGAGTTTAAGTTCATCAATAACCTCGAATGATCTCAATGAGTTTATATTCGACAAGCCTAGTTTCTCTCCAAGCATAGTTGGTGTGTCATCTAGCAACACTGAACCATCACATCCCTATACCAAACACAATAACAATCTCAGTCCAAATCATTACATAATCGATATGCCTGAATCATGTCTGAGTTTCTAAGAAAGAAAAGGAAAAAATCTTGATTTCTTTGAATTATTTTACATTCACAAAGCAATCATGGAACTGCAAGCGCATAACTGAGGCAACACTTCTTGTTTCTCTAGCCATGGCTTTCATCATGGCGTCGCGTACGATGGTTTCGGCTTTCGGGCAACTATCCGAGTAGTAACCCGGTCGGAGAGGCGGTGCTCCGGTTGCTATGGCGGAGCAGAGGAAGAGGAGGAGAATTGTAAGGGGCATGTTTGGGTTGTTTGGTCAGGATTCTTCAGTTGGACTCCTTTGAGTGGTGGGATAGAATTGTAGGCACAATTTCTAATACTATGCATGGTTGGGTTTGTTTTCCACTTTTTTACTTTTTATACTAGTATTTTTGGTAACAAATTCCAATTTGATTTCAATTGGGTGTATTGTTGTTACTTAAGTTTCTGACTTCGAATCTTTGAAGGTAAATTTTACAGCGTAACAACAATATGCTCCTCCCTCCTCCGTTCCATTAATAACTTTCTATTTTTACTTTTTTCGGTGTTCCATTAGAAACTTCCTAGCTCAAAAATGGAAAGTTTTTATCCCACTAACTAATTTTTTATTATTTCTCTTTCATACTTTATCACCACTTTATTCAATCTCTCTCTTACATTATCAATCATTTACAACTTTACTAATATAATACATATTACAAATTATTTTTTTATTACCATTTATTAATTTAATAAAAAGTAAGAACTTAGGAAGCTTTTAATATAACTGAGGAAGTATTTATCTCCCGATGAAGAGAGTAAAGTAGCTCATTAGAGTCTCCATTTGAGTATCATCATGACACTTTAGCATTGGTACATGTGTTTTACTACATGTTTAACGTGGGTTTTTGGTAGAGTAAGAAATAAAGGCTTTGCTACATTATAAATATGGTGGGATAAATTCAATAACCCGTCTTTGCTACTCGGAGTAAGGTGAAATAATGACTTGCAGTGGGTTCGGTCGCTCTATTTGAGTGATCGCTTACAATATTTAGAATTTATCATAACATGTATCCGTGTTGAATGAGGGCGGGTTTATCATTCTTTTTTCTTTCCTTTATGAAAAAACATTGGAGTTTTAGTTAAAATAAAGTATTAAGTTGGACCATCATGCCTTTAAGAAGCCTTATTATGGGGAGAAGATTATTCTGCTTATATATTGTTTGTATGATCTTCTCACAAGTAATGTTCTAACATGCCCCTCACGAGTAGATCGCGGTTAATAGTCGGCTCTACACGTGGAATCATAATGACCATCTTTGGCAAACCGGAATTATCATCGGCTAGAACACTCATCATCAACTTGGGCCTGCTCTGATACCATATAAGATTGGGTTATCATCCCCTTAAAAAAAATCTTATTAAGGGGAGAAGGTTATTCGGCTTATATGTTATTTGTGTGATTTTCTCAGTCGGATATTCTTACATCCAGTAAACGAATTGGATGGATGTTGAGGGATTGGGAGGCTAATTAAGAGAGAGTTTGTTGATGGGGAGGCAAGTGGTATACATGTAATTTGTGTGAGTGGGGTGGTCACACTCTTAACAAATTGTATTGTTTCTCAACAAACTGGACCCACTTTTAAATGTTGTGGGATCTATTATTGAACCCACTTAGCAGTACCTTAGAATTAGATCTTTAAAGTTGAAAGCTATAGAATAGACAAAACACAAAAACTATGGTGCCTTTTTAGTTAGTCCGTGAAAGTTGAAAGTCCCTAAAAGGGACTCAACTTTGGGGAGGGAGTGGTAAGAAAGGTAAATACGTAATTATTGAAAAAAAAACATTTAATTAAAATTTTCAATTATTATACACGTAAATATGTCATACTTTAATATTAAATTAGAAAAAAAAAGTAATTTTAATGACCTGATCAATAATCGATGCTTTAAGCCCAAGTTCGTACGTATTTACTTCTGAAATAATCCAAAAGGCCTCATACTAGTTGTGAGTTGTGGTATACTTATATACCTCTCATCCCTCTCGTTTTTAACCAATGTGGGGCATTGGGTATTACACACCTTTAAATTGCTCGCCGTCCTCATTGAGCTTTGGATGGGGTATCCATGTCCCATAACCAACCATCCGCACCCCTCGCGGGTTTGGGACGGGCTCGCTCTGATACCATTGTAACGACCTGACCTTTTGGGTGTGCGATTTGAATGATTTGGACCACATAAATCACGTTAGTAATATATTGTCCACTTTGAGTCGGAGTACGCACGAATTTGCTTCCGAAATCACTCAAAAGGCCTCATACTAGTGTAACGTGTACGACTGACTTATATACCCTACATCCCTCTCGTTCTTAACCGATATGGTATGTTGGGTATTACATTCTACCCCCTTAAATTGCTCGACGTCATCGTCGAGCCTTGGATGGGGGTATTCACGTCCTGGGACTAATCATATGCACCCCTCGGGTGTTTGAGGATGGTTCCGCTCTAATATCATTTCATTTGTAACGACCCGACCACTAATCGACCGAGACCCTTGGACCGGCGTAATTACGCATGACTTAGTCACACTTTATGAATTATTATAGAACTTTGAATACTTTATAGTACTTAGACCATGTCAATGGTCGTTTGATGGTGTATAGAAGAAATCCAGACGCTTTTGATGCTGATCAAACGCTTGTTCCTTGTTTTTTAAAGTTTTTTTTTGTTTCTTCTTTATTTTCTTTTGTTTGCCTTCGTTATTTTGTTTTTTGTTTTTTTCTTCTTTTCCATTCTATTTCATAAAATTCCATTTTCGTTTGTAATATTTATTTTTTACGTTTCATATATTTCAAAATTCGTAAATTATATATAGAACACCAATTGTAAAATTTAATATATTCGAATTCACTAATAAAAGAAATTAGCACTTCAAGAAAATGAAAAGATTACAAGTTATAAAAATTGAAAAAATACAAACGATAATTAAAAAAATTGAAAACTTTATCGTCCACAAATTTTATGTAATGTAATCTTTTTTCTCAAGTATTGTAATATTTTTATTAAGTATTGTATTTTTTATTTTCGAATATTGTAAGTTTTCAATGTTTATTTCATGTTATTTTAATTAATTAAAAAAATTTAAAATAAGTATTAAGTATGAATTATGAAGTTTGAAAAGAAATTAAAAAAGAATAGTGTAGTTTAAAAAGAAATGAGAAAAGAAAATGAATAGGTGAGTATGATAGAGTTTAAGGGTTGAAAATGAAGAGTTTGGTTGGATTTGTTGTTAGTGGAATGGTGACGTAACAGTTTGATAGAGTTTGAAGGTTGTAAATAGTCTTACTAAAGAAAGTGATTGATAGAAAACTCATGGAAATACCAACTGGTAGATAGTAAAATACAAAATCTAAATACTAGTACTCCCTTTCGCCTCAAACCCAACTTCTCATTATTTGTTTTGGTCTATATTTCCTACTTTATTCAATATTTCTCACTTTATTTTTTTTATCTTAAAACTTGTGTCCGAACCTTGTTGTATAAAAAACAACTACGTAAATCAAACTAAACTGAAATTATTGAATTTTCAGATGAAAAGAACAGACCCTACTATAATCACATGAGGGCACTAACCTTCTAGGTAGAGCATAGGATAAACCTGTTCGCAAATCGCAAGCTTGTACAATCACATAGGAAAAAATCTCATGTTCCAGGTTAAAACATAGTAAAAGAAATTCGAGCGCTCTGTTCTTTGCTAATTTCTCCAGATCAAAACAAATTCACCATACCTCCCACACATAAAGCTGTAGAACTTAATGATTTACAACTGATCACACCACACACCTCAAAAGAATTACCACATGTTCCAACAAAAATTACCACAGCCTTGAGACAAGGAAAAATAACTCATTCATGACTTACAACACATTTTCTTTTCCGGGATAATTTGAGCCGGGCCAGGAACAAGAATCTTTTTACCAGCTAATGAGCCAGGATTGCCATTTGCTTGATCTTCACCTGCAACGAGATTTTTCTTATTCACAATGTTGAAAATTTCAGATAACAGAGTCGAGAATGATTCCTCAACATTTGTTGCATCTAAGGCTGAGGTTTCTAGGAAGAACAGTCCTTCCTTTTGGGCAAACTCCTTGGCATCCTCAGTGGGGACTGTTCGTTGATCTTCAAGATCGGTTTTGTTGCCTATCAGAATGATTACAATGTTCTTGTCTGCATGAGCACGTAACTCTTCTAGCCAACGTGGAATATGGTCAAATGTTTGGCGTTTTGTTATGTCGTAGACCAACATTGCCCCCACAGCTCCCCTGTAGTATGCACTTGTCACAGCTCTATACCTGTTAAAACCAACATAGAGAAACTTAGAGTAGCATAATAAAACTGCTTCACTTTCTCTTTTTTCTTTCTTCCCTTCCCCCCTTCCAATACAAAGCGAAACCTATATCTGTGAAGAATTAAGAAAGTCAGGAGACCCTAATTATATAGGGATTACAACAATCCCTATGTTTTAAGAAATTATGTGCCTGCCTACCTGCTCTTTTGGCCATGCTTTCAAGTAATCACCATGTTATTAACAATACTTTTACATCTAAAACCCCTCTGATTACTAAAATTACACCCCATGTAGAAAGGTCAATGTTAGCGGTGCAAAATGAACTAAACGTTCATGAAAAGTTCGGTAAACGCTAGTTCGTGTTTTCGAGTTTGCCCGAACGAAAAATTTTGCAAACATATAAGTGTATATAACAAATTGAACACGGTTTCTTTATTATTGAACGCGAGCAAATGGTACATACTACATATTTCTTAATTAATTTTAAAATTATATATACTAAATAAAACCTACAATTCCAAAAGCCCTAAATCTAATTCACAATTCACATACAAACGAACTGAACAACACAATGCTAATGAAAGAACATGAAATCTCTGAAATAATAATGAACCAAACACAAGCGGGTGGTTGTGATGTTCATCGAACCATATATCGAACTAACAAACGGCCATTAAGGTCGATGTTCGGTTCGAAATACACCCAATCAATGTAATTTCTCAAACTAGATGTGGGCTACGTCGTGAGGATTAAATGCAGGATGTTCTCGACTCTGCAGGTGAGTACACCTAATATTTTGCCTATTATGAATGAACAGTATTCTACAAGTCCGAACACCATTGCCAAATATTAGAAACATACAAGACATTTAACAAGAGACTCAGTAAACTTAAACATACCCAAATAAGACCTGGTCAAATTAAATGATCACTGATCACCTCTATTTATATGTACTCTAGTCATGTTACCCACATGTCATTACCCCCATTAGCATAGCTAGAATATCACAACACTCTTAATCACTTTGAAGAGAAGCAGACAGTCTATATCATATGACCAGGTAAATTGATCTCTCCCCGAGCATACTAGAGCTTTTCTACCAGCTGCATATCTTTTTATTGATCTTAGTCACAGATCAATAAATTCATTTGCCGGTCAAAGCAGGCAGAGCTTCAACATAATAGCACATTGCAAACCCTTCTACACCTATCTTTCTCTGCCAGACTCTTTTAGTCGTGATTACTCTCCAAATAAAACTATCTGGTTAGGATAAGGGTATGATAGGCTGCAAATGCAAATTCTGAATAAAAGTTATCTGACATTCGATTCAATATCCGATAATTACTAAGCGCACTGTGGTAATTTTTTATTCAGAAACAATTCCCCATCAAAAACCAATCAGAAGGATAAATTGGGTTGATGTCGTTCAACATTGGACTTGACTCATTTGATTTAGATACCAACAAATGTACAAGAAACTATAAAAATTTACATGTTGAGGACATTCAGTGCCCTTTCTTTGTTGATAATAAATCTCCTCTGCGTTTTAGAGTCAAAACAATCCTAAAGTATCAGTTGTCACCCACATGTTACTTGTTAAACTAGTCACATTTTTTTGCAATGCTCATCATATGTCGGAGTGAAAAAATTTCATCCCGTTCTGTTACTAACCAACACATCTTGGTAAATCAACACTAGGTTCAAATTTTCAAATAACATCAGTATTCAGTACCAAGTAAGTAGCTCTGATAGTAAGTCACCTATACATGCTTCTCTTAAGATTTTTAAAGACTAAGAGGGTGCTTGCATATATTTATACTTTCCAGATTATGTTTTGTAAAATATACAACAACGAACAGCCCCAATATGACATGTTTGGCAAACCTAGCCTGAATAAGCTCCTGTCACTTGAAAGGGGAAAAAGTAATTCAGACTGCTGCCCAGCAGCATAATTAAACCGCTTAAATGGCAGCTTGGAAGAATAACTGCTAGGAGTGCAGGTCCAAGTTATGCTTTACCATGTAATGACTCCTGGGAAAGGAACACTAGACCTCATCGAATCCAATTACATTCAAAACTGGGATCCTTATACAAATGGAAAGTACAAATCGGTTGCCTAACTCTAGAGAAACATTTACATCTCCAATGACGTAATTACCAGATCAAACTACATTCATGAACCCTCCAGTTTTCGGCTTAAGATCAATTTCAATTGAAGCAGAAACAACAAACATCACACAATACTTGTGGAGTACAGCAGACAGATCAACTTACCCAATTCAGCTAATTTGTGGTGATCTTATCAACTGAACCCAACTCTGGAGCAATTTGTTCAAAACCTTCCCCACCAATTCAATTGAATCAAAACACACGCCATAAATTACACACAAAATCTACCACGTCAATAATGATAAACAACAAAGCGAAGCGGATCGACTAATACAGCACCGAAAATGCTAAAACACTTATTTATATATATGCAAATGAAGAAAGCTATATGTAGTCAGGAAATGAAGTAGTTACCTCTCCTGTCCAGCTGTATCCCAGATCTGAGCCTTGACAGACTTGTGCTGTATGACCATGGTTCTGGTCTGGAATTCGACGCCGATTGTGGCCTTGGAATCCAAGCTGAACTCGTTGCGAGCAAAACGAGAGAGTATCTGAGACTTGCCGACAGCTGAATCACCGATGAGCACCACTTTGAAGACGTAATCGATCTTCTGATCGCCATAACCAGCAGCCATTTTGAATTTGAGAGAGTAAAGTTTTTGTAGAAATGGTTTGGAGTTTTGAGTTAATCAAAATCTCCTGTCACTCAAGGAAAGGAAAGGAAAGAGGTGAGAAGTGAGAAAAGGAAACGGGAGTTAAGGGGGAGGAGATCTTTTTGGATTGGTCAATTGAAAGGTCTTCTGGGATTTGTTGCCGCTGAGCTGTTGTAAGGATCGGGGTGGAATTAATTTTTAGATAATTTATCTGGACACGAAATGAATTATCAATAAATTTTTCAATTGAGTAAGACTCCGGTCTCTAGATTATTTATCCACAGACGCATCTATATTATCAAGAAAATCATCGATTATATTAATCAAAATGCCTATGATTTCAACATTGGTGTTTTTCATATTACAACAATACTTATTTCATTAACAACGTAAACGTTTTCATTAATAACATGAATAATTTTATTGATAACATAAGTCATCTTTAGATAAGTTATCTATAGACCTATCTCATGAGACTTTGTGTTTTCAAATTTATTAATCAAAATACAAAGTATTAAAAATACCAAGTGTATAGAGAGAATATAAAGACGGACTTGTTAGCAATTTACCATACTTATTTGCATTTTTACGGGTTTTTGGTCGGGTCGGGTCATTTTCGGGGTCAATTTATCAGTCTTGTTACAAACATTATTTAAATATTTAAGAACATTACTTAAATAGATAAGAACATTATATAGATAATAATGCTAGATACATAAGAATATTACATGAATAGGTATTAACATTAATTAAATAGATAAAAACATTTTTTGAGATTCAATAACATATAATAACATTAATTAATATCAAATTCAATTACTCGATTTGAGTTAATGTCATTGGTTAATTGAATAAATTTCCGACTGAACTGAGTAATATTCCTGATTATTCATGTAAGGTTTCAACTAAACTCAGCATTGTTATAAACATTACTTAAATAGTTGAGAATATTACTTAAATAAATAAAATATTGTGTAAATACTTAAAATGTCATTTCTAATAATAAATTCCTAAGAACATTAATGCCATACTACATCCGGTCCATTAATAACTTCCTAAAGTTACTCGTAAATTACACGTCAAAAAATTATAATAAAATTATATTATGAAAATAAATTAAGTATATTTTACTAACATAACTTTGTCTTATACTTTTTGCGTGTAATTTTCGAGTAATTTACGGTCAAAGTTTGAAAAAAAAGTCTCCTTAGAAAGTTATTAATGGACCAGAGGAGTATTAAATTACATGATGCAATATCCACTATTTTTATAGCAGTTGCTCGTTTGGAGATTTGTTTCCAAACTCAGTGGCGATCGGCCCTTTCTGCTCGAATTTGTTTCCAATCCTTTGTTTCTTTCTGCATTTCGTTTTCGTGTATAGTCAGGATCAAGGCCAATATCAGTGATTTTCGTTGTTTTTACTCGTTGTACTTGTTGTCGGCATTGACGGAACTAATGAAGTATTTATTTTTTTTTGTAATATTTTTTGCCGAAGACCATCATTAACCCGCCATTAAAAGTTAAAACCCCATAATGGGCCAGTAGCTGGTGCAAGAGGCATAGAAAGATGAATAAGTTGAATGGGCAAGAAGCCCAAACCAATAAGTGAACCCTATTTATGAAGACAAATTGCTTATTGAGAAAAAAAACACAAGTATTCTGTGAGGAAGATTTCCCGAATTGGAAAGAGAGCATGGATGAAGAAGAGCATGAAGTGTACGGCGCAGAGATCCCCGACGAAGGCGAGATGGAAGTCGACGCCGATGCCACCGCAGCAGCTGCCGATGAAGACGCCACTAAGGTTGGTATTCTATTCTATTCATTCGATCCATCTAATAATTTACGTATAATTTTGTTTCTTATTAAATATGGATCTATTTTTTTCTAGGAATTGGATGAGATGAAGAAGAGACTCAAAGAGATGGAAGATGAGGCTGCTGCTCTCAGAGAGATGCAGGCCAAGGTTGAGAAAGAGATGGGTGCTGTTCAAGGTCTTTCTTTTTCTTCACTAAATTATTTTATTTATTCACTCCTTTAGGTATATCATCGTTATATGTTACTCTAGATTTTTTTTGTAATCGTATGTATAATTCCAGTGAAGAAGAGAAGGAAATAAAAAAAAATTCTAACTCTACTAGTTAAGCCCGATTTCGCTTGGCGAAATTTGCTGGAAGTTGTAATTATAGATTTGTTTTTAGTCTTAGTCGAATTCCGAATGAATTTGTGAATGTAAGTCTAGCTCTTATTATTTATAGTGTTTGTTATTCTTGTGTTGTGTTGCAGATCCTGCCAGTGCTGCTGCTGCTCAGGCAAGCCGGGAAGAGGTTGATTCACGGTCTATCTATGTTGGCAATGTGAGTGTTTATCTGTTATCAGTCTGCACCATTAATTTTTCCACATTTTATAGCTTATTGTTTGAGGTCTAGTTATATGCACACTCTTTATCTTGAGATTTCTTCCTAATATGCATTTTCCTGTTCTTTGCTATTCTTACAAGTCTGCTGATGAATTCAGCATACCTATGCTTTTCTACCTTCATCACCACTCAATCTTAAATTGCATTTGATAGAAATTATGAAGTAAACACTTTACGTTGTAATAGTTACTGGATGAAAATTTTAGCTTAAGTAGGAAGTCAAGGGATTTTCAAGTGGAAAACCCCCTGGAAGAAACATGAATACAGATTTTAGGTGTGGCTCTTAGATGATTATAGAATTACGTAGATTCATTCCCAGTGTAAAGCCATACGAAATTGCATTGATGGCTTGATTATTATCCAATTAGGGCAACCGTCAACGTTGATAGCATACTATCTACTTTCTAGCCAAGTGCGCTTGCCATTCGTTCGTAGAGTACATAAGTAGCCCCCCCTCCCTCTACAAAAAAAAGCATTTTGTCGTACTCTGTCACATGCTCCAATACAAATGTAACATATCCTCTTCTTGGTATAATTTACACGCATGTCCGCTTATTCCCACTATCTTACACTTCCGCTTAATCTCCGTGTGCCCAAAGCAAATGTGAAATTGATATGAGACAGGGGCAGTAGTTATCTTCTTCCCTTCATTCTTCAGCTTAAGACTATTCTTACTTTTAATCTGTGATAGAAAGGAAAAGAGGACTTGGTTGAAAGGTACTTAAATTGATGGCATTGAGCTTATCTATGAAGTAAAAGTCAAATCAACTAATTCATACTCCCTCCATTTCACTAAAAGCTTTCCACTTTCCCATTTTGGGCATTTAACTAAAAGATTTCAATTCCTTTTACTCTTAATCTGTTGTAAAAAGAATAATAGGACTGGTTAAAGGTGGTATGTAACCGTTTTTAGGCTCCAATAAACACAAATTCCAAGCCATGGTTGAGTCCAAGTAACTGGTTTGGTCCCAACTGTCCTTGGAGCTGTCGAACTCGGCTGCTTTGGGCAAGGCTATGCCTTGTTTTATTTTAATCAGTTGTTTGCTTGTTTAGGACTTCAAGACTTTGCTATTTGGTTTTGACTTTTGACCCCTGTGAGAATTTCCATAGGGTTTTTATGTATTATTCATCTTTTTATCAAAAACATTGAATTCTTTGTTTTGATAATTGGTTTATGCCTAAGAGTTTACTCTGATTATCCCTTGATCATTTACAATTGTGAATCTCTACATGTTAGAGGTTTGTTACCTTATGTTATAGATCCTGTTCCATATTGTTGGTATCATTTAGGTTGGCCTGGTCGTTCCTCCTGTTTTTCCACATAGCTGAAATTAGGAGGGACGTCCTGGCCAACCTGAATGATACCAACTGACATGGAGTGGAATCTCTTTAACACGTAGAGACTAGAGAGTCACAATTGATAATAATCAAAAGGAAATGAATGATATGTAAAAACCCTAGCTAGAGTATTAAACTACCAAAACCGTCACAAGGGTAAAAAAAATACAATTATATTACAATCAAAATAAGCAAATACAAGTATTATCACAATCAAACTAAGATGATGAATAGCCTCAGTCAAAACAGCCGAGTTCGGCTACTCCCACCAGAATTGTGGCCAAACCGGGTTCTTTGAACTTCCATACCAAAATAGAATTCACATTGGTGAATTGAGCTTATCGCTGAATTAAAAGAAAATCAACTAGTATTTCATTTACTTTTCGCGGCTTTTAAGATGTCAATTTGCATTCCTAAACTTTATTAGTGGAGAAGCTTCAAGCATATGGAGTATACTTGGATTTTGTTAATTTCCATTTATTTGTCTTTTCTGGAAAAGCTTCTTTCCCATATTTGTGTTTTACTACCTTCCTGGAGTGGATGTCACATTTTTCGTTATTATCGCAGGGTCACTCTTATGTCCTTGAGTAGCACGAGGGTTAATCTTGTAGAATGAGGTCGAGGAGGATATGTAGCCTTGGGTTGCTTTGATAAAATCTTTGTAACTGTAGGGAAAATGTTTCCGATCAAGAGGGAAGGAAAAAAAAAATGGTTGAGTTGAAGAGTAAAAAAAAAAAAAAAAAAGATACCCCCAAATGAAAAAAAGAATGTAAAAAAGAAAAGAAAGGATATAAGAGGGGAAAAGAAAGTAAAAAGTACGAAGCAAAAAAAAAAAAAAAAAAAAAAGACAATTTCAGTTGAAACACAGTATTCCCCTCTCGTCCAGCATCCTGCATTTTCTTCGTAGGCTAGATTTATACAAAGCAAGCCATGTCTTGTAGAGTTGGAATTTCTGTACGTGCACTGTTAGAAATCTCTTTCAAGAGTTATGGTATTCTGCATGAAGACAAAATCCTTTTGCTTACGATGGAAGCTGGCCAGTGCCGTGCCAATATTGGTGGCCAAGTTCAACCGCGAGTGTTGCAGATGGACCTCATATTGGATTGGTAATAGCGATCGATGTGGCTCTGAGCAGCCTTATTCTACTTTATCCTTTTTCATGCAATGTCTCCATGCCAGTGTTTAAGAGTGGGTTGATTTTTTCACCAAACAAATTTTCAGTTGGAAACAAGATAATCACTATACATTGTTCTGCTCTTGGATGAAATTAACTTGTTGATGTATTATTTTATATGTGGGCTTAGAACATCCACTAATTACCCCACCTCTGATATAGTGCGATCAGCATTTATAACTTCAGTTTGTCCATTCCTTTAACACTTGGAGTCTGGTTTAAACTGTTTCAGAACTTTAACCCTTGAGCCCCCTTTCTTTTGTGAAGGTGAAGGCCGGAGTTATATCGAAATCTATTACAATTGCTAGATATTTATTTGTGCTGATCTATATGTTGGCAAGTAATCAAATCTAAAGATGAGCACCATGCGTCGAGTGTTAGTGTTCTTATAATCTTAATGTTGTTTATTGGGTTAATAGTCTTGTATGACGAATGCCATTGCATCTCAAAAAGAGCACTTGAGTTTTCTGTTCTTTAATTTATACTATATGTCTAGTTGAAATATTTAGATTTCAGTATTTGACTTGCCCCACCTGTCAAATTCAATGTTACAGGTTGATTATGCATGCACTCCGGAAGAAGTTCAACAGCACTTTCAATCATGTGGAACTGTGAATCGTGTGACTATCTTGACTGATAAGTTTGGACAGCCCAAAGGTTTCGCATATGTTGAATTTCTTGAAGTAGAAGCTATTCAAGAGGCTCTCCAGTTGAATGAATCTGAACTTCATGGCCGTCAACTAAAGGTAGAACTCGTATCCTGCAATATTTCCCCAATTCTAAAAAAAAGTTCTCGAAGAACTAAACTTCTATTTCTATAGTAGTTATTTGGGACAAACTGGCTTGTAGGTTAATTCTAGCGTAAGACGGCTGTTGAGCTTCTCTTTCTGCAAACACTTGAATTGTGTTATTTATGGAAACACCTTTCTTGCTTTGCTTGCCTAAGATTAAACATCCGTTTTTCAACACGTCCTCCAATCACTAAATGGATCTTATTTGTTTGCAACAGATTCAAAACTCAACTTGAGGTGAAATTTGGAGTTGGTGAATAGTGACTCAACTTGAGTTGGTTTTTGAAGTTTTGTGTTTGGTATTGACTATTGAATTGTGATTTTGATAGGTTTAGTGGGATATTTTGAGTTTTGAAGTTGATGAATACTAGTAACTCAACTCGAGTAGTGTGTTGAGTGGGAAGAAAAACACGTGTTTGGCATAAAACTCGGGTTGAGCCAAGTTAATCTGAGTTGAGTGGGAAGAAAAACACGTGTTTGGCATAAAACTCGGGTTGAGCCAAGTTAATCTGAAATGCCTTTTTTGTCACCAAATCTCTCAAGTCACTTTCTCTAATTCTGCCAAGTCACTTTTGGATGCTTTCTTGAAGCCTTTGAAAAGTACCACGAAAGAATCTCATATAAAATAGATGTATGCAAATCATACTGGCTGACACCTTGAACTTTGAGGTGTTTTTGAGGTGGTTGAGATCATGCATGTGTAACCTTTTATTTTACTATCTCGTTCTGCAGGTTTCGGCTAAAAGAACCAATGTTCCAGGAATGAAACAGTTTCGTGGTAGGCGATTTGATCCATATATGGCTTATGGATTCAGGAGGCCCTATCTGCCCCCATTCATGTATTCTCCCTACGGTTATGGGTAAGTGTCTCAGTTTTTCCCTTTGCCAACTGCTAAGAGTTTCTGTAACCAATCGTGAATTGCTGAGGCCTATTAACGGGCACACCCTTTCTCCTATCAATTACAGTCACCCCTTTAAAAGTATTTGATCTAACTACTGTCAGAGGTAGAAGTTTAAAATTCTTGAAAGAATACCTGTAATGATGGGCAAATAATTCTGCGGGGGTACTTGTAAATGATAGACGCCAAGCTAAATTTGTTATTTTTCATATCTGCAGCTTGGTAGCCTAACCTGTGTTTGAACCGAGACTAATGAATAAATATACATTTGAAATTGCAGCAAGACTCCAAGGTTCAGGCGCCCAAATCGCTATATGCCATATTACTGAGATCGATTTCCTGTGTCTGAGTGCAACGCCCAGCAAGCTCGTCTTCCTTACTATTGGTTGTCTGCTGCTTATGGTAGTACCAGTTCTGTCAATGTTAAGGAATGTTTAAAGATATTGTCGTCTATTCATGTTCAAGAACTATAGGACATGCCTGAATGATGACATAATTATGTACTGCATTCAAGAGATCTCGGATTGCCAAATAAGGCTTTGTCTTTAGTGCAGCATTTGTTTGAAATTTGTATTCTGAGTTGCTAATCAACTTATGATCAATGTCAAATTTCATTTTAGGTAGTACCAAACTTGTGTTGAATATACTCTCTAATTCTGAATTTTTTAAGCGAGTATATTCAACATGAGTTTTCCCGACAGATTACTAGATGTTGTTGACCAATTTTGGTAATGTGTGCACGTGCGTGCGATGTGTCAGCTCCTCAGTGTACCTAAAATGAAATTTTCCTGTTAAAACCATGCAACATCCATCAAATCAAACATTTTGTAGTGAGAGAAGCCTTAGAGCCTCCAACCCTAAGATCTCAGCTGCCAATATAGAACAACATGTGAGTTAGTATAATCACACTTGAATTTATTAACTTGAGTTAGTATAATCACACTTGAATTTATTAACTTGAGTGAATTACTGCAATATGGAAAAGATATACATATTTTAGAGAGAAGTAAAAGAAATAAACTTTCGGATTTCTCTCATATCATCTGAATTTTAGGAAGGTCTATTTATAGATTCGAAAAGTTGTGGAGAAAATGCGCACTTGTTGAGAAACTAACCTTCAACGACTGAGGGTATAGTTTGAGTAGCTGCTCTACCCTTTGCCAAGAGGTCTCAGGTTCTACACCCGTTTGAGACATTTTTTTTCAAATTTAAATCTTTTCAATTATTTCCACGTTTTCCAACACCCGAGCCCTTAGCCAAAATATCACGTATATTTTACTATCCTTCCTACTTCATCTTAGCTATACGGGACTTTTCCCTTTCCAACTCTTGTGTTCCATAAAAGATATACCAACCAACACACTTTGAGCATATATTACTATTTCACCATTTAGTGAATTTTAGTAATTGTTATTCAATTGTCTTCTACTACTCGAGTAGACTTATACACATTCGATCCGACGTTTGAGGTATAAATTCTTTGACATGATTAGCTAAAATTTCTAACACTACATGTAGCTAAAATTTCAATACTACAGATAGTTTAATTTGATGAGCATGATACATAGTAGTCCATATAATTAACTTGTTTTTCTTTTTTTTTTTTTAGAAGATATATTCAACAGGTTGATTATTTCAAATTATGCAACTACATATGCATGCATATATATACATACAAGTACTATAAAATAAGAAAAAGAAGGGGTGGGTCTTGATTCTTGAATGTAGTCTGGGATATTTCTTGTCTACTTCCTTTCTCAATTCAAACTCAAAGTAACACAGATGAAACGTGCAATCAATCACGTGCTAACAACCCAATTCCTACTCTTTCATTAATTTCCACATTACAGCATATCCTGTCATGTTTTTATATAGTAGTATTACTCTACTAACTTCTTCTACTTCATTGTTCACATTTGTTCTCACAACTTGTATCAATGGATACAATTTAGTAGTTGCATGTAGCTTAGTAGGATCGAGTAACATATACTTCCTCAATCCCGCTAGACATGTACCTTTCATTTAATAATTATCACATTTATATAGTACTATATACCTAGAATATAAAAAAAAAAAAAAAAAAAAGACCCCACTAATTAGTAATTACCTAGAATATAAAAAAAAAAAAAAAAAATAGACCCCACTAATGCGTCTTATTACTTATTATACATGTCTCATATTCATTCTTTATCATTTAATTATATCTCCTATCTCATATTTTTATCATTATTTATCATTTCTCTATCTTACAAAAAAAAAAACTAAACTATTAACTGTCTTTAAAAAATGTTGAAAAAACAAGAGCATGCTTACCACTTACTGGAACAGGTGGAGTATAACGGATTGTTTGGCACTGAACTTTGAATGAGCGAAATTTAATTGAGGTATAACCGATAAATAGTACTTCATCCCTCCCGGAACAAGTTTCCCACTTTGACTTTTTGCGGTCAAACTTTTTCAACTTTGACTACGAATTAATCTTAAACTGTAAATGTAAAATGTTCAATTTTTTTATATAATGAAAATTTAGCCCCTAAGAAAATTTGATACGGTTCCAGCTAAAATGTCCATTACCACTAAGAAAATTTTGATGATTTATTTGGGTTAAATGCAAAATACCTCCTAAGTTATTGTAAATGTGTGCGAAACCCCATTGAGTTAACAAATTAGTACCAAACCCCCCTGAGTTATTAAAAAATGTGCACGAAACCCCCTTGAGTTAATAAATTATTCTCTGAGTTATGAAAACTGTGCGCGAAACCCCCCAAGTTATTAAAACATGTGCGTGGAACCCCCTCAGCCTTTTTTTTACGGCGTGCTCATGTTAGATGCGACAATGGATGTTCTTTTAGGTTTTCTTACTCCAAATTAACGTGACTAGGTGGACTGGACATTCATAGTTTCAGTTTATTATCTTTTGCCCTCACTTTTTTTCGTTTACATTAATAATGAATTGGTATATGTTGTTGATATGTAATGACAATCTTAATTAGTGTTATCTATGGTTGTTATTTGTATATTTCAGTGCTATATAACCAGTAATGTGTGATCGATTTTTATTGTTCATTTAACCAGCAAAAAAGTAGAGTTTTACTATTTTTAATAGCTCAAATTTAAGTCATTTTAATATTTTCAAAAATTTGGACTAACGAATCAAACTGCACACAATACGAATTCATCATGTATATTTAATATATATGTAAAAGGGGTATTGTAATGACTTTATAAGAATTCCATGGGATTTTGCGCATATTTTTAATAACTATAGTCTTTTTTTTTTTTTTTTTTTGCATTGATTTGGTGTAAGATAATATAAACAAACATTTATAGTTGCACCTAATGAGAGTGTACCTCATACACTTTAAAAATAAGGGGGGGGGGGGGGTGGTGGTTTGCGCCCATTTTTAATAAGTCAAGGGGGATTGGTACTAATTCGTTAACTCAGGTAGGTTTCGCGCACATTATTAATAACTCAGGGGTGTTATGCATTTAACTCTGATTTATCTACATGTCCAGTTATAATTATCAAATTTTTATACTTAAACTGTGTTTTGAAGTTGGAATTATCATATAGATTAGAGTTGATTTCACCCTTGAAATTGAATTCCCAACCTGGAATGATTTAACTATTATATTTGATTTACTCTTCGAATTGAGTTAAGTTGAAAATATCCATTTCTTATAGTATTTTTCCCATATAATGCGATTTACCCCTTAAAAATAGTTTTCAGATTGTACTTATCCCGATCTTAGTGTTTTTTTTTTTTTTTTTTTTTGCAATACAAAATTGAATTCTCAAATTGAACTATCACATTATTATAGTATTTTGTCACATAATTTGGTAAATGTTTCTAATAGAATTTTTAATTTTGAATTATCATAAACATAGAATGTGTTTACTGGTCGAACTGAGTTCCTAAGTCGAATTATCTCATATTTTAGACTATATTTCCAAATAACATTGTTTATCCTTCTAGTAGAGTTACCGTGTTGAAATTATATAATTCTTAGGGTTGTTTTGCCCTCTAAATGGAGTTCCGAAGTAAGATATTACATTCTTAAACTTGACTTTAACCTTCGAATTAAATTTTCAGGTTGGAATTATCCCATTCTTAGAGTTAGTTTACTCTTCCGATTGAGTTCTTAAGTTTAAATCTATTTTCAAGAGTTCGTAAGTATTTTCTCATAGAGTGTGATTTACTCATTACACATAGTTTCCAAGTTTTAATTATCTTATTACTAGATATTTAGTTTACCATTCGAATTGAGTTTTTAAGTTGAAATTATCTCATTGTTTGAGTTTGTTTACCCTTCGGATTGAGTTCCTACGTTTAGAATTATGCATTTATTCCAATATGTTTTTCCACATAGTGTGGGCTACTATTGACATAGAATTTTCAAATTGGACTTATCCCACTTTCTAGAGTTGGTTTGGCATTCGAATTGATTCTCCAAGTTGCAATTTTCTCATTCCTAGAGTTGGTTTGTCCTTCAAATTGAGTTCGAAAGTTATAACTATCATATTCTCAAAGTTGAGTATACTATTTGAACTAAGTTTTTAAGTTGGAATAATCTCATTCTTGGAGTTATTTAACATTCAAATTGAGTTTTCAAGTGGAATTTACCCATTATTAGAGTTGGTTGGATTTGAGTTCCCAAGTTTAGAATTATCCCATTTTAGAGTTGAATTCACCCTTCAAATTTAGTTATAAGTCTAATCATTCCTCCATTAATGTATTTTTCTCATATAGTGCAGAAAAAGACATAAATGGTCCCGAAGTATGGGGTATGGCGCACGCAGTGTAACGTTAGTTGGCCCCGATCAGATTAGTCCCAAAGTTTAAAAAACGTGGCAGAAACAGGACTTTTGACACAATTTTGACCTTGGCCGCTGATGTGGCATGCCACTCAGCGAGTCAACGTCAAAATTGACTGCCATGCCAGTAATTCATAAAAAGAAAAATGAAAAATAAAATTAAAAATTCATAAAAAAAAAGAAAAGAGAAAAAGAATTAAAAAAAAGAAAAATTTAAATTTACAACTGAAATTAATAGTAAAAGAAAAGAAGAAAAGGGAAAAAATAATTAAAAAAGAGTCGTTGGAAGGATAAACAGGAAATATGAGAATTCATCTTTCATTACTTTCTTCTTTACTGGCAAAGACGACAAAGAAGGTAATGACGGAAAAGAGTCAAAGACGATGATATCGGAGTCCACGACGTAATCCGGTCAGCAACTATGCCACAATAATAATACGTCGTGTGGGTATTTGCATTCGAGCTGGAGGAAGAATTAGACATGGATAATTGGTTAGAATTTCAGAGAAATTTGGATTATGGTTTGTCGATGAAATTGGAAAAAATTGGTGAAATAGTTGTTTTTTATAAGCAAGTGTTTTTTTCATTTTGATTTGCATTTTTTTTGTTCTGTAAGTTTTTTGGAGGGAATCTTGGCGCCACTTTATTTCCTCCAATTTTCATTTTTTCTTTTTTATTGATTTTCTCTTTTCTTTTTATTTTCTAAATTTTTTATTTTATTTTTCATTTTCATTTTTATGAATTGTTGACATGGCAACCAATTTTGACTTTGGCTCGTTGAGTGGCATGCGACATCAGCGGTCAAGGTCAAAATTGTGCCAAAAGTCCTAATTCTGCCACATTTTTGAAACTTTGGGACTAATCTGTCCGGGGCCAACTAACGTTACACTGCGTGCACCAAACCCCCATACTTCGGGACCATTTATGCATTTTTCTCCATATAGTGTGGTTTAATCATCGAATAGAGCTCCTCAACTTGGAATTATCTCATTCTTAGAGTTGGTTTTGACCTTTGAATTGAGTTCCCACGCCAGACTTGTCACATTCTTAGAGTTGGATTTACCCTTAAAATTGAGTTATCAAGTTTGAATTATCCCATGCATAAAATTCATTGACGCTTCAATTATATGTAGATATCATCACTTAAAATTACTTGAATTATTTACCATATAGTGTGATTATTCTTTGTACATAGTTCCCTAATGGATCCGATTGCAAGAGTTAGTCTGACCTACGAATTGAGTTCCCAATGTAAAATTATTTCATGAATTCTAAAAGTTGAGTTTATATCCTTAGGGTATATTCCCATATAGTTTAGTTTAGTCTTCGAATATAGTTCTCATTTTTAATTATATCCATTTTCTAAAAGTTGGGTTAACTAGATTCACTTTTCAATTGAAGGTAACATTTCATTGATAAATAGTTACTTATATAACATATTATTGGGAAAACGTATGTCAATTGCGAACACGATCATGTTCACATGAGGCTCTTCATGTGTGCACGTTGTAAGTTTGTTTTTAAAATTAAATTGTATTATATTACTAAATTTCATTTTTTATTTATAGCGATTTGTGTGAAATAATCACATCGAACAAAATCGATGTTCAATATAATCGTACAAACATAAAAATAGATATTCAATTTATAATAGGAAAAACTAAAGATAGAGTACCCTATAATGAATAAAATAATTTGTAAACGCATTATATTTGTCAATTATAAAATTATTTTATAATTATTTCAAAATTTTATTTTAGTATGCTTATGATGTGACATTAAACTTTTTTTTTTCAAACTTCATAGATGTATCTTATGCCCTTCACACTTGTCCGAGTCCTTAAAAAATGTGGTGCTTGTATTAGACTTTGCTTATGTTTCTTATGCCTTTAAAAGTCTCCACACTTTTCTAGCATTTTTAGATAAGTGAGCGTGGAGGAGGTTGGTTGAAAGTAATTCGTTGTGGACGAAAGTGTTGCAAAATGAAAAGTTCTTGGTTCTAATTTATATTGGGTTGGCTGAAGAATATAGATATTTATGCATGATTAATGATTTGAAAATATTCTTTCACTCTCATAATATTGTCGCAATCTATATCTATCTATATATCTATGAATCGAAAAAGTTTTCTAGACTTCCTATTGGTCCATTTTTTATGCCATGTGGAAGAATACTCAATTCATATTGGCTAGAAAAGTTTGTAGAGGGTGTTTTGGTCTGTTCACAGTTCATCCTGATATCTAAAACAATTATAAGGACAATCCGGTCCATTAAAATATTTCCTTAATTATATATTCCACTGATATTTTTGGTATGTTGACTACATATGTTGTTTTTATTAAATCCAATATAACTTTATCTACAAAATTTCAAAAAATATTTTGAACATATATTTCGTGATAAGACAAATACATAGACATCAATCCTGAATACTATTATTAATTAAATAAATTATTTTATTCATTAAAATAAAATATAAATTTATTAAATAAGATAAAATAAAATAATGGAATTTTAAAAATATAGAATTTATTAAATTAATTCAATCCTATGTGCAATTTTATGGAATTAGTTGCATTTTGAACCAGTCCATCTTTCAATATTGTTCATTTTTTGTATGTTGGCTGCATATATAGTTTTTATTAAGGGAAAATTACACCAAGTCTCCCTACTAAAGACCCTATTAACAAGAACGTCCCCCGCATTTGAACAATATAACGCCACATGACAAGTTTCATAAATCAATAACGGATTAGTCCAAAAGTCAACCCTTCTGTCCTAAGTGGCGGATAATTAGTGACATGAATTTTTCCGGAATTGATTTTCTTTATTTCATGAATTACAATTAACCCCTCTTAATTATTTAACATTCAATTCATAACCCTAAAGTTTATTATAAATTCAAACCAACCCATATTTATTTTACTACATTCAATTTCAATCCAAAACAAATTGCAATTAGGTCTCTTTTAATCCTTTTCTTTCACAAACCCCTCAATTTTTTATTTTTCTTTTAATTTCTCCATTTTCGGAGCTTCAAAGCTCCATTAATGGTTGAAGCTCCGAAAATGGAGCTGTTGAAAGCTCCTTTATTGGAGCTGTCGAAGCTCCATTTTCGGAGCTTCAAAGCTCCATTAATGGAGCTTCAACAGCTCCGAAAATGGAGGTGTTCAAGCTCCTTTATTGGAGCTGTTGAAGCTCCATTAATGGTGGAATTTTTTTTTTCTTCTTTAAATTGGGGATTAGGGTTTAGTGTTAGTTGAATGCAAATTATGTGTTGATGATGATGAAGATACTTGTAATTTGAAATGAAATTGAGTTTGATGATGAAGAAAAATGGTGAAACATGGAGGTATGATGAAGAAGAAGATGAAAATAAAAGTTTAAATTGTTTTGGGTCAATTGTGAAATTATTTTAAACTTTATAGGGGTTGATGTGCAATTTGTTATTTAATTATCCACGTGGAAATTAAAAGATTTTATTACGAACTTTATTAGGGGGACTAGAAGAAATTCACTATTTTATTAAATATCATATAAATTTATCTACAAAACTCTGAAAATATTTTGGTCATAGGGATTATTACATACACCACCCATGTTAGATAGCCCATTCTCATCCAAGTACCAGTTAGTTAAACAATTACATCCAAATCCATTAAGTTGGGTTTTTTGTTGACCAACTTATAAGTTTAGTCCAAACAAAAAAGTCCTTAGTTCATTTTGCAACTATTCCGATTTTAATTCACCGTTTGTCCAAATAATTAATATAAACTGACTACTTAATTAAAAAAATTAACAATTATGGAAAATAAAAAAAATTGAAAAATAATTTTAAAAAATAAAAAATTACAAAAAATATATAAATAACAGAAAAAATAATTAAAAATAAAAAAGACAATAATGAAAATAATTGAAAACTAAAAAAGGATTAAAGAAAAAATAAAAAATTACGAAAAGTAAATAAAAATCAGATTTTTTTAATAAGTAAAAAATCATAAAAATAAATAAAAATACAAACAAATATGGAAAACAATATCAATTAACCCATATTTTCAATTTTAAATTATTTTATTTTTATTTTTTTTCATTTCACTTTCATGGAAGCTCCATCACGCTTCCATGGCAGGAAGGAAAGCTCTGATCTGGAGCTTCCCACATGGATCTAGATCTGAACCTTCACATGGAAGCTCCGACGGAGATTCCGTGCTTCCTGCCATGGAAGTTCATCCATGGAGTTTCCAAGAAAGTTAAATAAAAAATTAATAAATTAATAAATATTATTATTTGAAATAGGAAGAACAATTATGATTGGACTGATCTCTCTCCATGCCTCCTAATCGTGCAAGAATGATTATATTATTTTGGAATTTTACAAAGTTTTAGAAGTTTTGGAATTTTGCAAGGACTTAATTGAAGTTTTTGAAAATTAAAAGGGGTATCTTTAAGAATTAGATGAGTCCTAGGAATTTTTACAGTAATTTAGAAGTTCTCACTATTTACATAAATGCCATCCGTGCTTAAAAACAAGTATGAAGTTCTGGAAATTGTAAATTGCCCTTCAACATGTCATATTTATATATTTGACATGTTGAAATTGAAATGCGACCTCCAAAATGTTTAAAAATCGAAATGGGACCGTCCTGAACATTTTCATACAATCCCTAATTAATGTATTTTAAAATACAAGTCAATTAATAAAAATTTTAAATATAAATTATATGTAAAAAAATCAATTACATCCAAGTCTACACGTCATCAATAAGTTAGGCTGTTTGGCTACAACTAAAAGTTGATATTTAAGTAGGGGTAAAAATGATTTTTCCTAGTTTTAATTCGTCAAAAGTCAAATTCGTGGACTTATATGTAATTGATCTATATCGAACAGGACTTGATGTTATTGTTGATCTAATTGGTACCCATGTAATTAGAACATCTAAAAGGGGTACTGAAATTCACCCTTTGAACATATATTTCAATTCATCGTGACAAGACGAATCCATAAACACCAATCTATAATATTATTATTAATTAAATACATCATTTTATTCACTAAAATGAAATATAAATTTAATAAATAAAATAAAATGAAATATAACATAACATAATTTTAAAAATAGAGTGTTTATTAAATATTTAATACTCCCCCCCCCCCCCCCCAAATCTATTTAACAAGAAATTAATAAATTTTGATTCTACGGTTGAGCAGAGTCCGAATAGGGGGACGAGAATTTGTTCAATGAAGTTTTTAGCCTGGTTAAACATGAGGCTAATGTTTTAGCACTTAGATTATCAGTTGGGTGTTTTTATATAATATAATATGATATATAAAGTTGATTGGCTAAACCCCACCAGATTCATTCAAATTCCAGCCATCCTACCGCGTGAAATTTTGATACGGTTGAGAAGAGTCCGAATAGGGGGACGTATTAGTGTTGTTTCTTGGGATCATGAGGGCAATGTTATTGCTTGGTGACAAAATTTTATGTCTTATGGTTATTGAAAATTCAGAAGGTTTTCCAGCCAAATTAAGAACTAAATTTGTTCGAAATTTTGAGTGGTAATACATAGTAATTGAAAGGGATTGTTATGTTGTGATTAAACTTTTTAAATCAACAAATTTCAGCTTTGCCCATTTGTTACACTTTTCAATGAAATTCAGGCATTTGATGGAGATTTTTGTTCCATGAAGTTTTGTCAGGTTAAACGTGAGGCTAACGTTTTAACACATATATAATCAATTGGGTGTTCTTGTGATGATGTTGGATTGGTAGATTTTTATTATACATACCAAGATCGTTATGTGAGGGGAGCACATTCCACCCCAGTGGTTGTCTCGATTGATTTATTTTGTTTTCTCATTTCTATTTATTATTAAACGTAAACTATATCATGGCATAGCCACAGGAATTTTGTGGAATTAGTTGCATTTTTAGCCAGTATATATTTCACTGTTTATTTTTTGTAGGGACCATTTTTGTATGTTGGCTGCATATATAGTTTTTATTAAATCTCATATAAATTTATCTACAAAATTCCCAACAAATATTTTTGAACATATATTTAAATTCTTCGTCCCAAAATGCGAAGATCATTGATGCCGTACTCAACCGCGCCTGGACAGATCCACGCTTGCGCACACACTGTGCTCAGTTAATATTAGCTTGATAGATTAGTCTCTCTCTTGTTTTCTACTAGTCATTTAGCGTTTTTCTGGATACTTTGACTGGATCTCTAGATCGGCGTGTACTTAACAGATTGGAAGGAAATAAAATGTTTGATGCTCTTTCCAAAATTCATCTAAAACTTTTTGACTTTATGACTCGCATGTTTCCATAAAGTCGGCTAACAACAATATTATCTACTATAATGATGTACTTAAATGAAACTATACGCATATTCTTCTAGAGTTGTTATTTTTTGATTTGATATGGATCAAGATAAATTTGATGCTTCTATTTTTTAAATAGGCTCCATCAGATGGGGTTGGAGTGATTGCAAAATAATATTTGCGACATATTTGACTTGGATACGGTAGGAATACCCTTTATTTGTGATTCTTAAATGGCGGAGGTCATACGGAGTCAAAGTTTACACTGCACGACTGGGATAAGGGAGAATAACCTTGAGTACGTGTTCGTTCTCCACCATCACGTAAATTAGCTGAGTTATTATTATCATTGACGAAATGTGGGTACCATGCTACTTAGTAGTAAATAAAATACTGGTGAGTAAGTTGTTGATGTATATGAGCTTCAATTATAATTTAAATCTTTATATAGATCTCTCACTATTAAAAAGAAAATATGGCAGCACCATGTACTACTCCCTCCGTCCCAGAACAAATGTCATCTTTGGTTTTGGGCACGAAGTTTAATGTGCAGTGTAAATGTTGGGGGACAAATACACATGGGTTGTAAATGTGTTGTAAATGTTGCCAAAAATGGAAATGTGACATTTGTAGTGGGACAGATATAAATGGAATATGTGACATTTGTCGTGGGACGGAGGGAGTACTACTATATTATTCCACAATGATTTTTTTTTGTATAAATATATATGAATCGAATTAGTTTTCTAGACTTTTTATTGGTCCATTTGTCATGTCACGTGGCAGAATACTCAATTCCTATTGGATAGAAAAGTTTGTACGTTTTGGTTTATTCACAGTTCATCCTGATGCCTGAAACAATTAGTAAGGGCAATCTGGTCCATTCAAAATCATGCATGTTCAGAATTCAAGTAGCTCATGAGGTCTATTGTAATTAAATAGGTATCTCCTTGTGTTCTTCCATTAATATAACATTGACGTTTATATATGTGTTGAGCTTCTTGAAAAAGAGAAACATCTGGAACTGTATGAAGTTGTGTCAAACCATATGATACACGGTATGTGTGATCCAATGCAGCGTACTGCTCCGTCCATGGAGAAGGGTAAATGTGCGAAATTCTTTCCCAAGAGTCACAATGAGAACATGCACACAGATAAGAATGGGTACCAAATATACAAGAGAAGGGATACAGATGAAACTGTTGAAAAAAAATGGCCAAGTGGTTGACAATATGTTTAATCTAACTAAGTCGAAATTCTTTCAGTTTTTAAATTTTAAGATAATTAATATCAACGAGTCTCCTGTTATTAATCTATTCCATTATTACAAATTTGGTTAGATATGTAATTCCATATAATCATCAATTGATGTTGAAGTATTGACGCACATGAACATAAAATTATGCAATTAGGGGTGATCTATGAAGTATTTGTTTAAGTATATATCCAAGGAGAGTGACCGTATATGGCTTAGTTTTGTGGACAAGAACAATTTAGATTAAATCATGAGGCATGTTGACGGCCGGTATGCTTCTACATGTGAACCTATATGGAGAATATTTGAATTTTTTATAAATTATAGGACTCCTGCAGTTGAGAGTTATCATTCCACTTGGAGGGTTAGCAAAGTGTGTGTGAACATTAAAGATGGTGTATACATGACCGATTACTAGTGCAAAGAAGTCAAAATTCTTACAGTTGTTCGAACTGTACAAAGTCAATCCTGAAGCCCGAAAGCTTTTGTATCATGAATTGCCACAACATTATTGTTGGAATGAAAGAGAGAAGATATGGTCTCGCTGAAAGACAAAAGCACAAAGTGTTTGGCGTATACATAATGTCAACATTATTAATGAGAACCAGTACTACATGAGATTCATGTTGAATAATGTAATTAAGAAGTGTGACTTGCTATGAGGATATCCGAACAGTCAATGGTGTTATTTATGATTCATACAAGTCCGCATGTGGTTCCTTAGGTCTCTTATTTGATGATAGGGGGTACGATAGTGGAATAATTAATGCAGGCTTCTTCCCCTGTCATCTATTCACAATGTTGCTTCTATCTCACATCATGTCAATTCCAAAAGACGTTTGATTGAAGACATGAGAATTCTTATCAGATGACCTATTGAATACCCAACACAAGAGGAAAAACAATCTAGGTACTAACAACTATGGTTCGATATTATTTTATTAGACATACTTATACATATGCTTTATTACATTCATATTTTGTATTACAATATACATGTCTGAAACTCACGGATGATCAGATTAAAGATTTGTTTTTATTGGAGATTTAGAATCATTTAAGATCAAACTACAACTGTCTGACAATTTGAAGGTATGCCTATACCTTCAAATGACATCATAATTAAACAGTGTTACATACCAGTTCATAGTGGATGAGACGTCTAACAATAAAGATGTTGAGAGCGAAGAGTTCAATTCGTTATATCCACGATTGACTGAGGAGCAACACACAATCTACGAGAAGATAATCTCTATTGTCAATTCGGGTAAAGGTTAGTGTTGTTCTTATGTGGATATGGAAGGCCTGGGAAGACTTTTATATAGGGAACTTTATGCTCAGGATTGAGATCCAAAGGAGATATAGTTCTCCCAGTTGCATCGAGTGGTATTGCATCACTATTGCTTCCAAGGGGTAGCGCAGCTCATTCGAGATTTGACATACCACTTCATCCTAATGAGGACTCAATATGCTCAAAGATCAGTGCAAATTATGATGTTACAGAGTTATTAAGGCTTACTAAGCTTATTATATGGGACGAGACTCCTATGTCGAATAAATTTTGCTTTCAGCCAGTTGATCGGAGCTTGAGAGATGCTATGCATCACCCTCATGACCCTTTTGGTGGCCTTGTGGTTGTTTTTTTTTTTTGTGAAGACTTTAGTCATATTCTTCTTGTGGTTCCTGGCGGAACAAGATACGATATAGTTAATGCAGCCATATGCTCATCCAAAATATGAGCAACATGTGAAGTCCTCAAATTAACTTAAAACCTGAGGTTGCATGTAATTTTTTTGTTTTAATACTTTTGTTTTGTTAAACTATAGAGTTGATTAACAGTAAATTTTACATCACATGCAGTCTCGAAATTCACCTGCTGAGATAAACAAGACCAGGCAGTTCGTAGAGTGAATTTTACAAGTCGGTGATGGTGTTGCTGGTGAAAATAATGACGGTGAGGTTGATGTAAAACTACCCGATGATCTACTCATCAGATAGTTTGTCACGCCCCAAAACCAATTCACTTTGGCGCGACCGGCCGTCTATCGTGAGATGGGCTCATGCTAAGACGAAGCCTTCCTTTAATCCTCAAATACATAAAAATATCTCAGAGTGGTACAGCAGAGCATCTAAAATCCCATAAAGTAATTACTACAATTATAAATCATCGAAATACAACAATGCTCCCAATACTCAAGTCACCATATACAATACTAATCCAATACTTCTCAAAAGATAACAATAGTTCCAACAGTACAAATCATCTTATACAATACAAATCTCAGAGTACACAACAACTACTAAATAAGTCTTCACAAATCCACCATCTGTCAACCGTCTCCACTCCAAAGTATCATCGTCCAATCACTTACTAAGTATCTGAAAGGCGTGGGTAAGGGTGAGCCTCATTGACACTTCTACCGGATCAATCAGAGTATTTCAAAGTATACATATATATCAATTCGTTTACATATCAAAAATAATTTGCATGGACACTTTTCAAAACAATAACAATTCACTTTTAGCTCAATCAGACAATACACTACGGCCACACGAACCGTGGTGGCACACAGGTCAGCTTTTACTTAACAATAACAATGCCCTACCAAACAGATAACAATACAATGGGAGATCTCCAAAAGCACGAAATTCCCCTGAAAGGGCCAAACAATTCATAGGCATATCGATGAGCATAAAACATATTTTCAATCCATGCTTTTGAACAAAATACTTTTCACAAGTCACAATAACGATAAAACATTTATGGGTACACATACTTGATCCTTTTCACATAAACTAATATATCAAGTCCTTGATATAATAACCATAAGTTATTTGTGAAATCATAAAACGATACATATATACTATAACAATAAAATAGAAGTAAAAGTGTCAAAGAAACCCCGTTACCTCAAATCCAAAAATAATCAAGAAGTATCCAGTCCCATCAGGTCCGTCCACCAAATACTATATTGCCGTATCAATGTTACATGATGCATATACTACTTCACTCAAACCCAAGGACCAATAATCATCAACAACTAATAAGAATAGTGAGAAACCAATCAAAATCCATCTCTCCTGATCAAAACGTGAATAGTGAAAAATTACAAAAGAATTAGTAGCTCTCACCAATAATCATGACCTCCTTCATCTCACGATTTCGCAGCAGGCACCAAAACTCAATAGATACTCATCCTTTACGGCTACAGGGGTCTAAGGACAATAATCTGACCTCACAATCAAACCGTCTTATATCACTAAACCTCACAAGCAGGGGCGGACCTAGGGGCAGGGAGCGTTCGCCCCCCAACAAAATTTGGAAGAAAAAAAAAATTTCTAGGTAATATTTTCGAAAATTTTGGATTTCGCTTCCCGTAACTCTCGGAAAAACCTCATATATGTAATTTCGCCCCCCGAAGTTGAAATCCTAGGTCCGCCCCTGCTCACAAGCTGATAGTCCAATAACTCTTAATACACCAAAGTGGGCTTTTAATCCAGTCCAAATTCAATACAATAAAATTACCTAGCCCGTCACAATTTAATAATCCATAAAATAGTGACTAATAAAACCCATGCAACAACTTGAGTCCATATAATTTCTCGTCTCTAAATTAAATTCATAAAGACGGCCCAATAAAATTTCGGGATATTACATAGTTAGGTGATCTGATAAATGCCATTGTTGACATTACGTACCAATCATTGTTAGAGCACTTGGCCAATCCCTCACTAGATCCAAATTACATCATTAATCGAACCATTCTTGCATCCACAAATGACATTGTTAATGAGATTGATGAGTATGTTATTTCCAAAATTCATAGTGAGTATGTTGAATATTTAAGCGTTGATAGCTTGAGTAGAGTAGATGATGTATCTCAGAAGTGTTGACGGTTGAGTCTCTGAATAAAATCAATTGTTTTGGACTCCCTAATCACATTATTGTTCTTAAGGTTGGTTGCATGATCATGTTGTTGCGTAACATTGATCAAGCTTTCGAACTTTGCAATACAACAAGGCTTTTAGTAACAAATCTTGGGAAGCATGTTATTGAGGCAAATACTCCCTCCGTCCCAGTTTCATTTACCCGTATTATATTTTGGTCCGTCCCAAATTCAATTACCCATTCATTTAATGGAAAATCTCTCTCCTACTTTATTCACTATTTCTCCTACTTTATTCAACCTCTTTCATACTTTATTAACATTTTTCCTACTGTATTCACGTTTTTCTTAAAACTTATGTCCGGCCCCGCGGGTAATTGAAACCGGGAAGGAGGTAGTATGTTATATGGAATGAATGCAGGGAAAAGGTATTAATACCTAGAATGATGATGAGTCCATCAGATGACACAAATTTCCCTATTCCATATTCCCGTACCGACCAATTACAAAATTTGTGGGGTGGAACCCGATGGTAACGGGGTTTATAACACGTACCCGCACCCAACCAACAATTTTAAAACTTGTACCCGTACCCAACCCAGAATTTTAAAGTCATGAAGACCTAGAAATCAACCCAACCCGAAGTTTTGAAAAACTATTAAAACAGGAAAACAGTTTCACGCACCTGGGCGAAAATGTTTCATTTCACGAAAATAATTTTCCACATGGTTTAGCAAAATATTTTTTTGGTGGGGGGGGGACCTCCCTACCCCGGGTGAAAAAAATTATCTCACGAAAATAATTTCTCACATCTTTTCGCGACGAATTTTTTTGTCATACAGGGTGGGGGTATTGTTAGGAATATCTGTTTAGATTTTGATCAGCAACCTAATGACTTATCTTAGCTCAGAAAGGTGATTAGTACTCTTAGTTCACTTGAACACTGTAAAAGAGGAAACTCACTAAGTATGATAGTCTAGCGAATCTTGTATAGGATGTTAGGTCTCGAAATGTAATTTTTATTTTCTGAAGAAGACCAAGAAGAAGGCATCCAGCAGGAAAAGATCAACAGTTTTGAAGATTTGAAGACTGCACAAGATTGCTAAAGACAAGGGTTTTCCAGAAACCTATGTCTAGATATCTTGAAGAAACAAGTGTTTCGAAACATACATGTTGCAAAAGATATCTGAGAATAAAAGGTTTCTGAGACAAGGAAAGTGCCCACAGAATCTATACTCAGATACCTTGGACATAAAATATGCTTCTGAAAAAGAAACATATTACAACAAGTTGTTTAAACAAGTGGTATCTGGAGCTATGATGATCTCTGGAAAAGAACATGCAAAGTTTCAGAAAACTCTAATTGTTTAAAGATCTCTGATACCATGCATAGTTCCGTTGGCACTACAGGACAAAATATAGTACAGTGCATTAAATGTGCGATGTAAATGTACGAACAAAAGCGGTAACCGAAGAAGAAGACAAACTCACATAAGATACTATATTCAGATATCAATAGTTTGAATTTGATTTAAGCCTAACGGATACTATTCAAACGGCACTCAAATTCATCTATAAATATCAACACTTAGACTGCTTGAGAACACACCTTAGAACACACTGAATATTGAATACTCACACAAGCGCTCTCAAGCAAACTACTTACCTTCAAGCTTTCTGTTGCGACCAAAGCTCTTGATTCTAAGTAGCACAAAAGTTCTAAGTGTCCTGATCCTTAACGGGCATTGTTATTTGTGAAAGAGTTGAACTAAGATTTCTTATCTAAGTTTCATTCTCTTGAACACTTACCATAGACTTAGGTCAGTAGAGAACAAGATACCATACATTGAAAAGTGTATTAAGTATACTTGATTCACAGAGCTATCTGAATAACTGAACAAGTTATTAAAGAAGCTCACCTGACAAACAAACCTAAAATCAACACCATATACGGCGTGGAGTATAGGAAGTACTTAGTTTGGGAAACTAAGGAATAACTCAAAGGTTGCTAAGCACAGGAAGTACTTAGCTTGGGAAGCTAAGGAATAGCTCAAAAAGGTTTCGATGCAGAAGTACTTTCTTTGTGAAAGCCGGGGAATAACTCAGGGGGAACACTTGGTTGGGAACCTAGTGCATTTAGGAATCAAGAAAAGATTTCTGTAAGGTTACCTCATTTATCTTAGTGCATTCTAGGTCTGAGAAAGACCGAAGTGGATTAGTTGAAGGATTACGCCACCTTCAGATACCACTATAAAAAGACTTGTGTTATTTACTTTCTGCAGTTTATTACTTGTTTTACTTATATTGCAAAGTACTTACACTTATCTTGCTGAACACGTGCACTTATCTCAGAAGTCTTTCGCTCTCTGAAATTAAGTATCAGATATCTTCACAGATATCTGAGAAACTGTGCTTATCGACAAAAGTTTTAAAAGACTATTCACCCCCCCCCTCCCCAAGTCTTTTACTTTGCCGTTATCTGGACCAACAAGTGGTATCAGAGCAGGAGGTTCCCAAGCCTTACCTTGAACCTAGATCGGATAAGTGCCCACTAAGCCTTTTCACCTACACTTGATTCGTTTGTTTAGTGTGTTTGCTGCAGGATGTCTTTAAGTGACGCCCCAATTCTCAAGCCAGAGAATTATGAGAAATGGAAGAACAACATGATGCTCCACCTAGAAGCCATCAGTGACGAAATGATCGAAGTAATAAAGAATGGCCCAATAGTCGTTCAACAACTCAAGCAAGTCATAGAGGTTTCTAATGGTAGAGACAGAGAACAAAGTGATGGGTCTTCACAGACAGATGCATCAACCAGTGGGAGACCTGCTAGTCAAGTTATTTACGAACCAAAGCCCAGAGAACTCTGTACATCGGAAGATGCCAAGAGAAATAGATTGGATGGACAGGCTCGTAATATCATCATACGTTCTACTCCAGAGCACATTAAAGGTAAAGTGGGTGCAAAATGAAAAGTGGCAGCAACTGATTGAAGAAATCTGTGCTGGCACTGAAAAAACAAAGGAAAATAAGTTCGAATTTTTGAAGCTAAAATTCCAAAACTTTAAACAAGGTCCCACAGAGACTCTTGAAGAACTAGATTTCCGGTTTACAACACTTATGAGTGACATGGCTGCACTTGGTCAAAGTAATAGATATACCCAGTCAGAAAAGATTAAAACCATTGTGACAAGTCTAAATCATAACTGGGAACACACAAAGTTTTTCTACTTTAACCAAGGAATGCCAGATATCACTCCTGTGGAACTTTTCTCTCACCTTGCCATTATTGACTATGAGACAACTCAAAGGGAACAAACAACTGAGAAGTTGCAGAGTGTTGCTCTAGTTGCTCAAGGAACTTCTGAAAAGAAGAAAGGCAAGGATGTGACTGAGGATGCTCTTGCTGTAAAGCAAATGGAAAAATATGTCAGTCGAGAAATTGAGAGAAGAAAAGCCAAAGAGAAGCTGAAAAAGCATCTAGGCTCAAACTATCACCAGTACAAAAATATGCAAAGCTCGTTGAACAAGCCAGCTCAAAAAGCATCAAGTACTGAGGAAGTAGAAATCGGAAATGATATCTGTTTCTATTGTCAGAAACCTGGTCATTTCAAGAAGGATTGTCCTACCTTCAACAAATTTAAGACGGGTGACAAGAAAGATAGAAGAATCTTCAAAAGAAGTCAAAGAGCTATGCTCACTGAAGAAAGGAAAAAGATTCAACTCCAACTGGATGCTCTAGATATTGAATCTGATTCTGAGGATGAGGATTCAGATGATTCCACACTGCCTTCCCCAGAAATATGCGGTGTTTCTCATGAAGTAATTAACTTTGGTCAAAAGAAGAAAGAAGTGTGTGGAATGGCTGAAGAAATCTTCCCAGATATCTCCAACATTGAACCTTGTCTAATGGCTGATGAGGTAACGCATACTTCCTTTTATACTTATGAAAGTGATGACGAAGGAATCAAAGAACAGGAAAATCTCAGAAAAGAAATTGATCTTTACAAAAGAGAATTTATAATGTTCCGAGCTAAAGCCGAAAATTTCGAAGAAGAAAAGAATTCTCTTGCAAAGGAAATTTCTAAATTAATCAAGATATCTGAGAAAAAGGATGCTGAAAATGCATTTCTCAAGGCTCAGATATCTGAGACCGAAAAGTCACATAAAGAAGCAATGGCCAATCTTCAGAAGAAATGTGAAGGTCTTCTTTTTGAGAATAAGGAACTCAAAAAGAAAGAACTATCCTTTCAATCTTATGCCAAAGCTAGTGACACTCTTACTGAAGTACAATCTTATTTAAGAGATCCTTCAGAAAAGAGAGGACTTAAATTTGGACACACACGAGCAGTTCCACCACTCTGAATAAGAGTAATGAAGGACTAACATTAAATCGATGCTCGTAAAGGTGATTCCCAAACAATCTACGATGTCGATCGAGCTAAGATTGTTGACAAAGGAAAGGCAGTTGCGACCAAGCCTTTGTGGGAAAAACAAGTCCAAAAGAAAACTGTGGGAAATGTCTCTGAAAAAAAACATAACATTGAAAAGTGCAATCACCCACAGTACTATGTCTCTCAAAAAGGAAAAATTGCAGGAGCTAGAAAATTTTCTTATGTCACGTTTTCTGGAAAGAAAATTGATCATCCAGAGACTAGCAAAGCTGCTGAGAAGAGATCTCAGACAGCATCAGGTGCTCGGAATGGTATTGGCTATAAACCCATTGGGAAACAACTTGCCCGCGAATACAAACAAGAGCAAGAACGATGGTTAAAGGCTAGAATTGCTCACAGCAATTATCAGAAGTGGAAGATAAATCAAGCCACTGAAAATCTGAATGCCAGGGCTAGAAGAAATCTGGCTAGGAAAGCTAAGTTTGCTGAAAAGCAGACTCAGAAATCTGACAGGTATCTGAAAGCACCAAATGGAGCACCAAGGAACACACTAAGGAAGAAAATAATTCTTAATAACAATGATACTAATCATTTACCTAGAATTCCTCCTTATGTTCCTGTTAGACAAAAGAATGTCCCTAAGAAATTCATTAAAAAATGGATTCCTATAGGAAGATTCTTTAGTCCAGATGGTTCCATTGTTGGTATGAGAACCTAATCTCCTGTTTCCTGTTTTGTGCAGAACACTCTAAAGACTAATCCAAAGTGGCAGTTTGATAGTGGATGTGGGAAGTACATGATAGGAGACAAAGCAAATCTGATTAACTACAAAAAAAACAATGATGGACCAATTATCAGGTTTGCTGGAGGAGATGAAAATCCAACCATAGGTTTTGACAATTTGAAGTTCGGCGCCCTCACAATCTCTGAAGTACTTCATGTAAAGGGATTGAAATATAATCTCCTAAGCATGAGTCAACTAGTAGACAAAGGGTACACTGTCAAGATCAAGTCAAAACTATGTAAAGTGATTGACAATGAGTCAAAGCAGACAGTCTTGGTTGCAAGGCGTAAAGGAAATCTTTATGTTGCTGATTGGGCATCCGCCATAACCGAAGAATGTCTCATGGTGAGTCAATCTGGCCACACTGAAGAAAATTGGCTATGGCATAAAAGAATGAGTCACTTGAATTTCAAAACTCGATTAAACTAGCCAAGAATGAGTTGGTGGTTGGTTTACCCAAAATGGCATATAGAAAAGAAGGTGTATGCTCAGCTTGCCAAATGGGAAAACAATCCAAAACATCTTTCAAGTCTAAAACTAGACATTCCAGTGAGAGGGCACTACAAATGTTACATATGGATCTGTTTGAATCCTCAGTAACTAGTTATGCAGGAAAGAAGTATGGTCTGGTTGTTGTTGATGATTACTCAAGATTCACTTGGGTTGTCTTTCTCAAACACAAATCTGATGCAAGGGTTGAGATACCTAACTTGCTGAATAAGCTCGAAGTCATGAAAAATGACAAGGTATCTGTAATCAGAACAGACCATGGTACTGAGTTTGTGAACCAGTACATCAAAGAGTTTTGTACTTGCAAAGGTATACAACATCAACTATCTTCTGTAAGGACACCACAACAAAATGGTGTTGCTGAAAGAAAGAATAGGACCCTGAAAGAAGCAGCAAGAACAATGCTTGCTGACACTGAAATAAGTGAAATCTATTGGGTTGAAGCTGTAAACACAGCATGCTACACTCAAAATAGATGTCTGATTAACAAACACCATGACAAAACTCCGTACGAGCTTTTCATTGGTAGACCCCCTAGTATCAAACATCTAAGGGTGTTTGGTTGCAGATGTTTCGCTCTTAACAATGAAAAAGAATACTTGAGAACATTTCAACCAAAGGCAGATGAAGGAGTATTTCTTGGTTATTCTCTGAATAGCAAAGCCTACAGAATCTACAACAAAAGAACGCAAAAGATCGAAGAATCTATTCACGTAGTATTCTATGAAGGAAACAAGAAAGTACTCTTAAATGATGATCTCTCAGATAGGTTCAAATAACTAATGATTAAAGATTCTGAAAAAGGATCCTCAGAAGGAAACAATTCTATCATTCAAATAGAGGATGAGTCTGACGATGAAAAGCAACCTATGCTTAGTAACAACCAGATGACTCTAAGACATGATGAAGAATTTCCTATGAGAATTCCAGAAATGGAACAGGCTACTGAGAACCTTCATCATGAAAAGGTATCTGAAAATGAGATTGCTGAAATGCAAGATCCAGATATCTCTAACAATGAAAAAGTGTCAGATATCCATGACATTTCCCATGTGTCAGATATCCCAGATACTGCACAAGTATCTCATCAAGATCATATTGATTCACATTCAAATCAAATTGATATTGATTCTACTAGTTCAAAACCCATTATGAAATGGATAAGAAATCATCTTTCAAAAGATGTGATTGGTCCTATAGACCAAGGAGTTAGAACTAGAAGAGCAATTGCTAAAATGCAAGTTGTCTCTATAGATGTTTTATCTCAAAAATTGAACCAAAAACTATAGAAGAAGCATTAAAAGATCAAGATTGGATCTCTGCAATGCAAGAAGAGTTGGATCAATTTGAGAGAAACAAAGTCTGAAAACTTGTTCCATTTGTTGACGGAATATCTGTAATCGGAACCAAGTGGGTTTTCAGAAACAAAATGAATGAGTCTGGTGAAATAACCAGAAACAAAGCTAGGTTGGTTGCCAAGGGATTCACCCAGACTGAAGGACTAAATTTTGATGAATCTTATGCACCAGTTGTAAGATTGGATGCAATAAGACTCTTTCTAGCCTTTGCAGCTCATAATGACTTTACAGTTTATCAGATGGATGTCAAGAGTGCATTTCTAAATGGTGAACTGGCTGAGGAAGTCTATGTTGAGCAACTACCAGGTTTTGAAGTTTCCTCAGAAAGTAGGATGGTCTATAAGCTTCAGAAAGCTCTGTATGGGCTGAAACAAGCTCCAAGAGCATGGTATGATACATTGGCCAGATACCTACTAGAAAATGGCTTCAAGAAAGGAGATGTTGACAAAACACTCTTCACACTGAACCATGATGGGAAACTTCTTTTATTTCAAGTATATGTTGATGACATTATATTTGGATCTAAAGACAAGCAACTTTGTGAAGATTTTGCTGAACTCATGAAATGTAAATTTGAGATGAGCATGATGGGAGAATTGAATTACTTCCTAGGGCTGCAAGTCAAGCAACTCAATGATGGAATATTCATTAGTCAAACAAAGTATGCAAAGGAACCAAAATGACCTACACTGAATCTGACAAGAGTGTTGAAGAACACAAGTATAGGAAATTGATTGGATCGCTACTTTACCTCACTACAAGTAGACCTGATATTCAATATGCAGTTGCAGTGTGTGCTAGATTTCAGACAAATCCAATGCAGTCAAACTACAACATTGCAATGAAAATATTAAGGTATGTAAAAGTTACTGTAGAAGTTGGATTGTGGTATCCAAAAGAGAGTGGATTGAGTTTGGTTGGCTATTCAGATGCCGACTATGCTGGATCATTGCTTGATAGAAAAAGCACCTCAGGAACTTGTCAATTTCTTGGTGCTAGATTAATATCATGGTTCAGCAAGAAACAAAATTCAATTGCCACATCTACCACAGAGGCTGAATATATTGTTGTTGGGTGTTGTGCTTCACAGATATTGTGGATACAAGAACAACTCAAAGACTATGGACTCAGTGAAGAGAAAACTCCCATTTTCTGTGACAACACAAGTGCCATTGCCATAACTTAGAATCCTAAGTTTCATGCAAGAACAAAGCACATTGATGTTAGACACCACTTCATCAGAGACCATGTTGAAAAAGGCAATATAGAGATACTCAAGATTGGCATTGAAGACCAACTTGCAGATATCTTCACTAAGCCACTACAAGAAAGTAGATTCTTAGCCTTAAGACACAGTCTTGGACTAATGGAGCTACCAAAGAACTGAAAAAGTTCAGAAAAGAGATTTCAAAGAAGAAAGAAGAGAAATCTGGAACGGGTATCCAGAGAAGAGGAATCTGGAACAGGTATCCAGAAACCAAAGGCTAAAGGGTAAAATGACTATTTGAAGATCTACGGGGCGAATTTTCGGATATCTAGATCACTTTCGATGAGGGGAACACAAAGAGAATAGTACGGTGGTGCATTCAACTACTCTCTTGAAATTTGTATCATTACTATCTTTGTGTAAAACTTGGACAAATACTAAGTGTGAGATAGACTCAAATGCAAACAGTGTTCTTAGGCACACAGAGAAATGTGATTCAGATAGCTAATAGCCAAAATTCATTAAACGGGCACAATTACATTTGTTGATTGTAATCATTGCTGAAGAAGCAATAGTGACCCTTGATGAATTGGGCGATTGATCTTTATGGCAGAGATTAACTCTCAGTAAATAGTGGACTGTTGAAATTCCGACAGGGCCCACTATGCATTTAATGCCGAACAAGCTTTTACTCACGCCTACCTGCAATTCACAGATACTTACACACAAAATCAATTTGTATGTATATGTCTGTGAAGATTACATTGCCATATATATGAGATTTTGGCAAAAGAAATTACTTTCGCCTAATCCAACATACAGACTTGCACAAAAATAGCAAAATTATCTTCTTCTATTTCTCTGCAAATTTCTTCAACCTCTGCAAATCTATGTTAGTTTTTCTGCAAAGAATCACTAATCGCTAACCCAAACTTCTTTCAATCTTCGAAAAACTTACACTATATAAAGAGATGGCTCCTAAGCGTTCACAGAAACCCCAATCTTCTATCACTGGTACTGCTGAAAAGCAAGCACCAGAGTTGGTGATAGTAAACAATCGATTGGTAGGAAACTTTAATCCCGATCATTGGACTTCAAATCACAGGATGATTTGGGGTGGTGCCATGATTGAGGAATACCTCACGGCTGCTGTTGAAAACCAAGCCGATAGGAAACTGATCCTTGACATGCTTGAAAAGGCACAAATCAAGGGTTTTCTATCTGCTCTTCCCAGTGGAATCTCTTCACTAGATGTGTTAGAATTCTACAATAATTCCAGGATTATATCCTGTGTTTCAAGGAAAACCTTGCAATAGTGTCTATAAAGACTTGATCGAGGAAAGGAAATCATACGGACTTAACAACTTCTGCAAGTTGTTTGAACTTCAAAATCTTGGAAAGGATTTTGAAATAGACACCAAGGATGATGATCTCCTTGAAGGTGTAAAAGCAATGTCTGATGGCGTGTGTGATCTTGAAAAATCAGATACACCCACTGATTTCAAGCTTGCTGACATCAGAACCAGACATCTGTTGGTTCACTGGGATGTGTTGGCATGCATTCTTCACAGATACTTTGATGGTCTACAAGGAGGTCTTGACGGATAAGCCAAGAACATTTGGATGATGATGTTCTTGCTACAACAACAAGACAAAAGGCTGAAAAACCCTTTTAATTGGGGGAAGTACGCCTTCATGAAATTTGTGAAGAAGATTCAAGGCTTTGAGCCTACAATCGCTAAGGGACTTGCTGAGCCAAAGGCCACAGTAAACTATGGTCTGAAGATATGCTACTTACTGGAGTGTCTTGGCATTGAGCTCAGAGAGACGGCAGATATTGCCAACAATAAACTACTCTACAAATATGAGTATACAAACATGATGAAAAAGGTTACTGGATCTCAGAAAGGTTCCAAGAAGCGAAAGACTGAAGAGGTATCTGAGGGAAAAGTTGCGACCAAGAAGCCCAGAACTTCACGAAAGAAGTCTGCTGGCAAATCAGAAGGCACACCCATTGAGGTTGTCGATTCCCAGATACCTGCCGTAGCTGCCGATGAACTCATAAATGCAGATGAACTCATCAATGCTGCAAAAGAGGTATCGACTACTGAACAAGTAGACTCAGCAAGAGAAAGTGCTTTCAGAAATGTGAAGACTATTACAGAAAGCCTTGCTGATGAGCTCATAAATACTGCCAAAAGTGGTGAAAGATACCAAGCCCTATCTGCAGAAACCGCAGGAATTATGGACCAATCAGTTCCTAATGCTGATGAAAGCTCTGATGATGAAGATGATGAACTTGTCATCTCTCAAGTCCTAGAAAAATCGAAAAGGGCTAAGGTTACTGAAATAGTAACTGGTGTAGAGGTATCTGAAGAAGAACCTACACCACAGGTTGCTGAACAAGCACCTATAGCAAAGGTTGTTGGTGCCATCACACCATCAGGGACAGTCACATATGCACAACTTCAAGAAGCCCTGATGAGTGGTGACCTAGTATTGGCTGACGCTGATGTCAACGCCACACTTAAAGATCTGGAAGAGCTCTCAAATGATCAAACGTCTGCTTCCAGACAACCACAATAGCCACAAGTGGTTGATGAAATGGTAAATGAACTCCATTTCGACATGCCAGCAATGCAGTATGCTAAAGAAAATCCTGCAAATGAGCAGGTTCCCCAACTCCAAGAGAGGGATCAAACTGAGACACCTACTCAGAATGATCAATCAGGGGAGGCAACTGAGTTAGCCACTCAGGAAAAGGTTGAAGTACCTCAAACTTCCAACAAAGAAGCAACACTGGAACAACGAGACCAACTCATGGAAGGGTCACAAGTTCCAGAGACCACTTAGCCTGACATTGCTCAGGTAGCTGAATGGTTTGTACTTGTGAATTTCTTTGTGTTTTCTGTCTTGTTAACTAATAAAAATTGTTTGTTACAGGCTGAATTAGAAATAAAAGAGCAAGAGGAAGCTGCAAAGCTTGCCTCAGAATCTGAGAAGGAGGCTTCCATAGCCTCACCACTTAAGGAACAGGAGCCTGTCTCACAGGTAGAAAACAGTTCCTTAAGATATAACATCTCAGATATATGCTTTATACACTTGACTAATACTATTAAGTGTCTGTTTCTAATAGGCTCCAACTGAGAAGAAAAATGAAGAGACTGAAAAGTCTATCTCTTCAGAAAAGAATCCAGAGACTTCCAAGGTCTCTAAGGAACAAGTATCTGAACCTTCTTCAGAGAAGGTATATCATTTAGATACCTATAATCTTCAAAGACAAATCTCTGATCATATTTCTCAAACTAACACTGTCTACTTAAACAGGTTCAAAAAGAAGTAGAAGTTGCTGGGGAATTGCCCACTCAATCCCCACAACAAATGGAAATTGATGAGGCATAAAAACCTTCATCACAAGAAAAATTTCCAGAGACTGCACAAGTCTTTGAGCAACAAGTATCTGAGCCTCCAATAATGGAGGTAATTGACCTCTCAGATATCTGATTCTGAACATAGAACTTTTTCTTGATAAAATTTCCTAAGTGTTATGTTTCTAATCTCAAGTTCAAAAAGAAAGAGAGGATGTTGAGGATCAGACTTCCAAGTCTCCTCCTCACACCAAGATATCTGAGGCACCTGGAACCTCAGTAGTCCACCTTCGAGGCACTGTCATTGTTGCAGGTAACACAGATACTTGACTACTCTAAAACTCAGATATCTAAACAAGTTTTGAAACTAACTCAAAACTCTTTCTTTCAGGCTCAAAGTAGTGCCAAGAAGGAGTCAAATGATGACTATGAGAACCTTCTTCCCTTCTTCAAGACTCATACCCTGCCAAAGCATATTCAATGCTTCAAGAAATGGCAGAGGTTAAGGTGCTCTGATCTCTCTGAAATCGAGAATCACAGATCAACCAACAAGACGAGCACGAGCTCTTGACACGAAAACTACATCCATGCAATGTTCCCTCTTGAACAATATCAGTTGCGACCACAATGCATAAGGATTTTTCCAAGAAAGTGGCACAAAATTGGTGCAAGCCTTCAAAGCAGATGGTCGACAAGATTGCGAGATGGCATTCAAGCCGATCACCTTGACACTACAATTTATTCCTTCTCAACAAGAAGAGGTTAATGGGCAGAAGATCACTATTCCTGAAGTGATTAATCTTGTATCTGAAGACGATGAGGAGGAAGAAATAGATGAGAATGACTTTGATGAACCTCCCTCTGACCATCACAAAAAGAATGATGATGATATGACAAATGATGATGCCCCTGCACCAGGGACAGGAGGAATTGCACAAGGAAACAATGCCTCAGCTGCTGAAAAGCACACTGAGAGGACATCACAGCAATCCCCTCCTCCATCTCCTCAGAAATCCACTCATCCTTCACAGCAATCCCAACAACAAAAAGACACTACTGAACAAGTAGTTGAGCACTCTGAGGAAACAACTCAGAAGATATTAAATACTCAAACCAGAACTGCTCAACTCAAACAACTGTTGGAAGAAGAGCAACAGCTCCATCTTCAACTTGAAGAAGAGCTAGTTAAATCCAGAGATAAGCTCAATCAACTACAAGACCAATACTTACAAGAGACAGTAGCTTACTCTGAGGTTAAAGAGCTCCAGGATGCTATAAATGCTATTGTTAAGGAGCTAGATACTGAAGAAGTATCTAAAGAAAAGCATGATGCTAAGGCTGCATCACCATCAAAAGAAAAACCATCCTCCTCTCAGAAAGGAAAGAAGCCCATCTCTGAGATGGTTGCTGGACTGGAAAATCTTGAAAATGTCCAAGAGGATGAAGATCACTGGGCTGATGACTCAGATGATGAAGAAGACAAGACTTTGGCAGAACACCGCAATGAACACTTAGCGGTTTCTCATCTGAAAAGGAAGCTAATTGCTCCTGAAGTTTTCAACAAACTGCCAAATGTCCACTCCCATGAATATATGAATAGATATCAAGTTTTGGCACATCTTAAAAGGGAGATGTCTTCACAAAACGAAGAAGTAATTACCTCCGTCCCCTCAGATATGCAGAAATTCACTGAGCTCATCACTCATAGAACAACCAGTATGATCATTGCTCAGAAGGATCTGGGAATGGTAAGGGACGATGATGTATCACTAGCTGAAAAAGCTTTTCATGAGGCAAGTTACTTCTTTGGAATGCAGATGCCATACTAGGCCCATTAGCAGAGCTCACTGATAAGGAAAATGGACTTATCAAACAAAATCAGGAGCTCAGGCTGAACTTCAGAAGTTGGTCACTGCCTACAACTACTTGAAAAAGAATTTTGAGTCCCTCTCAGATTCTTTTGTGGTACTTAGTCAGTCAACAATGACTAAGGGGGAAGAATTTGGATCTGATCAGGGGGGAGGAAAGAAGAAATCTAGAGTTGGTGCTGCTCAGAAAGGAAGAGGAAACAAGAAAACTTCCCAACCACCACTCAGAATAGATGATCCCTCATCAAATCAAGTTGCTTTGCAAATAGTAGCTACTTCCCAGCAGCCAACTGAAGAAACTTCAATGGTAACAAGGGCCATGGCAAAAAGACCTCCAAGGAGTACCAAGGCTCCAAGGAGAAGACAAGTAAGAGGGATTGATGAATCTTCTGAAGAAGAAGAAGAAAGCCAAATCAAATCCCTGGGCAATGAAGAAGGCTGCAAAAGTCTCACAAGAATTAATCTTGATGATGATGAAGAGACTGATGAAGATGAAGCTCCTCTTCACAGAAAAAGGAAAAGTGATAACCTAACTGAGCCCATAGCTGCAAAGCCTTTAGCAGCTAAAACACCCTCTGGAAATACCAAGTCAATCCAGGGTGGTTCTTCAAGCAATCCCCCAAAGGAGAATTCTAGACAAAGAAGGAACAGGCTGAGAGCTGAACAAAGACAAAGTCAACTTCCACTCAGGCCAGAAGAAGCCAAAATTGAGTATGTGAAGAATGACAACAATTCCTCTGTCTACAGGTGCATTAATCAGAAGAATGGCTACTGGATTCTGGAACTCAAGCACTTACTGGTAAATTCAAGGTTTCCAGAACCAATCCATAAACAGCTCATGGCATGGAGAAAAGATAAGCCAATCTTGATTAACACCAACCACATCAAAGCATGGTTGGATTTTGAAGTAATCAAGAGAACAGAAGCCATGAAGAAGGACCTCTCTGATGAATGTCCTTATGGAAAGCCAGATGATGTGCACAGAATTCCCAACATTACTGGAACAGGCACAAGAGCAAGACTTGCGGTGGAACCCTATGAGTCCTTCTACTTAACTGAAGATCAATACAAGGGTGACATCAGATATCTGAAGATTATTTATGAATACTTCAAGCTATCAGATATCAGAATCGAGCATGCCTGGAAGTGGGGAAAGTATCTATGGGTCAAGCATTTTGCCAAGAGAAATCCCACCAAAACCTACAAGGAAGTCTGTGGATTTGCCAGAGACACAAAGATGATTGTCAGAACTCTTCTCTATGACTACTCTGATGATATCAAAAGGTTTGGTGATAGGAAATTTGCAGACTGATCCATGGAACTGTTTTGAAGACTTGAAGATTTATGAAGACTTGAAGACTTGAAGACTTGTCATTTAGAATGTTCACTTGGAGCTTGGTAACTCCTGTTGTTCTATTTGACTAAGTAGTTTCTGTGATTTTGCTGATTGACCTTTTTCTGTTAAATCTTGAAAAACTTATCTGTAAGCTTTCTCTGTATCATATCTGATGAACTTACTCTCAGATATCTTTCTCTATAAAAGATAACTTATCAGCAAAGATCACACCTTGTGATTTGGTTGATGTTTACTTTCTGCACTTAATTATATGAATTGAAAGATCATAAGAAATGATTAAGTGGTGGATTGTTTCCTCATCCAGATTTGTAATAGGTCAGATAGTCATCGTTCACTGATCAAAATGGGGGAAATTTGTTAGGAATATATGTTTAGATTTTGATCAGCAACCTAATGACTTATCTTAGCTCAGAAAGGTGATTAGTACTCTTAGTTCACTTGAACACTGTAAAAGAGGAAACTCACTAAGTATGATAGTCTAGCAAATCTTGTATAGGATGTTAGGTCTGGAAATGTAATTTTTATTTTCTGAAGAAGACCAAGAAGAAGGCATCCAGCAGGAAAAGATCAACAGTTTTGAAGATTTGAAGACTGCACAAGATTGCTGAAGACAAGGGTTTTCCAAAAACCTATGTCCAGATATCTTGAAGAAACAAGTGTTTCGAAACATACATGTTGCAAAAGATATCTGAGAATAAAAGGTTTCGGAGACAAGGAAAGTGCCCACAAATATCTATACTCAGATACCTTGGACATAAAATATGCTTCTGAAAAAGAAACATATTACAACAAGTTGTTTAAACAAGTGGTATCTGGAGCTATGATGATCTCTGAAAAAGAACATGCAAAGTTTCAGAAAACTCTGATTGTTTAAAGATCTCTGATACCATGCATAGTTCCGTTGGCACTACAGGACAAAATATAGTACAGTGCATTAAATGCGCAGAAATGTCACGAACAAAAGCGGTAGCTTCAAGAAGAAGACAAACTTTCTGATACTATATTCAGATATCAATAGTTTGAATTTGATTTAAGCCTAACGGATACTATTCAAACGGCACTCAAATTCATCTATAAATATCAACACTTAGACTGCTTGAGAACACACCTTAGAACACACTGAATATTGAATACTCACACAAGCGCTCTCAAGCAAACTACTTACCTTCAAGCTTTCTGTTGCGACCAAAGCTCTTGATTCTAAGTAGCACAAAAGTTCTAAGTGTCCTGATCCTTAACGAGCATTGTTATTTGTGAAAGAGTTGAACTAAGATTTCTTATCTAAGTTTCATTCTCTTGAACACTTACCATAGACTTGGGTCAGTAGAGAACAAGATATCGTACATTGAAAAGTGTATTAAGTATACTTGATTCACAGAGCTATCTGAATAACTGAACAAGTTATTAAAGAAGCTCACCTGACAAACAAACCTAAAACCAACACCATATACGGCGTGGAATATAGGAAGTACTTAGTTTGGGAAACTAAGGAATAACTCCAAGGTTGCTGAGCACAGGAAGTACTTAGCTTGGGAAGCTAAGGAATAGCTCAAAAAGGTTTCTGAGTACAGGAAGTACTTGGTCGTGGGAATAACTCAGGGGGAACACTTGGTTGGGAACCTAGTGCATTTAGGAATCAAGAAAAGATATCTGTAAGGTTACCTCATTTATCTTAGTGCACTCTAGGTCTGAGAATGACCGAAGTGGATTAGTTGAAGGATTACGCCACCTTCAGATACCACTATAAAAAGACTTGTGTTATTTACTTTCTGCAGTTTATTACTTGTTTTACTTATATTGCAAAGTACTTACACTTATCTTGCTGAACACGTGCACTTATCTCAGAAGTCTTCCGCTATCTGAAATTAAGTATCAGATATCTTCACAGATATCTGAGAAACTGTGCTTATCGACAAATGTTTTAAAAGACTATTCAACCCCCCCCCCCTCTCTAGTCTTTTACTTTGCCGTTATCTGGACCAACAGGTATGGTACCCTACCCCGGGCAAAAAACATTTCTCACGAAAATAATTTCCCAAATGTATTCACGAATTTTTTTGGTCGGGTGGGGTACCCCCACCCTACCCCAGACGAATAATTTTTATCTCACGAAAACAGTCCCCACATGTTTTCACGAAAACGTTTTTTGGTTGGGTGTACCCACCCTACCCCTCACAAAAATTTGTGCCAGGTTGGATTCTGGGCAGATCGTGGGCCAAATTTGGGTACGGGTCAAATTCGAGTCGAGTTCTGTATGTGTTGGATCCGAATTGGGTCTTAGAGCGGGTTGGGTATTGGGCAAAGACGAGTTTTGGATGGGTGTAGGTGTAGAACCCAACCCGTACCCGTACATAAATAATTTATCGTGTTTTAACGGGTTCGGGTTGGGTCCTACCCAATTACAGGCCTATATGATACGACTACAAATGTTGTATACAAAGAAGTCTTTGACAAACTATAAGACAATTTTAAATTTCTTACCTTATAAAACTTGAAGACTTGAACATATTGTTTACAATAAATGATTACTATTAGCACAATGTGTTAACTCTTCTTTAAATTTTATTTTATAGGAAATGATTGATTTCAAATGATCTCTTTATTACACATGTGTTGGATTCGAATAATGTAGTAGTTTATATGTTTTTTGTACATTTTCTTTGAATAATAAATATGTTGTTTCGAGATATTTTTATATGTTTTTCTACCCGTCGAATCTCGACGGGCCATAAACTAGTTTACGGTAATAGCGGCTACTACAATCATTTCCAAAATCAAGTTCATAGTATTACATGTTGTAGCGATAGAATTTGTACTCACTCGTGTGTGAACCGAGATACTTTCCAGTTGATCACCCATTAAGATTTGTCCAGAGCAAGCACGTTTATTCTGAAGTTCTTATGGATAGATTATCAAAAAGAAAGGTGCATCTTGTTGGTATGAGTAGTGTTTTTAATCATTTTAAGCTTTTTGAAACTTAACTTGAAACTTTGGGGCGTTACATTCACACCTCTTGAATTGTGCGACATCCCCGCCTCATATATTGGTCCGGATCAACCGTGCACCAAGGGTTTTTGGATTGGCACGGCTCTGATACCATTTATAACGACCCGACCACTAATCGATCGAGTCCTAGCCCTCGGTGCGGTTTCTCATGGATAGCTCTCCGAGTGATATGCTAACCCCACTGTTCCAACACATATCATTTCCGGCACATTTTATCCTCACTCGTACGTAAACCGGGAGACTTTCCAGTTGGTCACCAATCATAAGATATCTGCAAAGCAAGTACGCTTAACTCTAGAGTTCTTATGGATGGCATACCGAAAAGAAAGATGCACCGTGTTGGTATGAGTAGCGTTCTCAATCACTTTAAGCTCTTTGAAACTTAACTTGAAATTTTGGGGTGTTAAAATTCGGGGCTTGATCGATTAATGGTCTAGTGGTTATAAATATTTTTTTACCTTAATTAAATTATTTTAGAAGATATATTGTTTCAAATAGCATGAAAGTAAAGTGGCAAACCAGATGAAAGAAGCACTTTATTTGATCAGTCAAAACGAATTTTCATAATTTGAGTAGAATATCATTCAGGCTGTGTTTGCAAGTATCATTTTTGCCATACTTTTGTTTTAAGGTATGAAAAAAAAATACTAATTTAAGTATAAACTCAGGGGCTTTGATATTCACATTAATAATTAAAGAAGTAGTAATATTTTTGATGGTTGGCTATGATACAAGATAATTATTTTACTTAGCATTTTTACTTTTTTAGTGCTTGAAGCACATAAAACATATCTAATTTCATGTTTTAAGATTATACCTACTTAGGCTATGTTTAACAAAACTAAATGTAGATGATAGCTGCTAAGCTAACTGGTACCGATTAGGTAGTTGATAAGCTAGTTGATTTTACTGTAATTGTTTAGTAAATTATCTTATAAGCTAGCTGGAATTTTGTAAAATAACCTAAAAGGGCATGAACATTGTTCTTAATTCTTATCATGCTATTTTTCTTAAGTTTTTCATTTTATATTTTGGCAATAATTATTTCAAAACAAAAATAGACTTTTATATCTAATAATTCTAATAAATTATTACTAATAAAGCTTTCCACCAAAAAATGTTTAAGCGAAAAATATTTTCTTATGTTGATTGTGGACATAACATGTTTGATTAAGTTTTTTTCTCTTTTCTTCTTTTTACATAGAAAATTTGCTTGATTTGCTAATTCAACTCTTAGTACATCAAGAAAACCATGCAAATTAAGACCATCTCCAACAATTGTAACTGTCTGAAATGTTCACTTCAGCATTTTCATTCATTGCAACTCTAAATATCATTTCTTTCAATTCACTTTTTATTTTATTTTCTCATTTCCTTTCAAACTTCATTCTTCATTTCATTTCAATGCGGTTTAACTTGGCTTCCGTGGTTGGCAGTCTATTATGTGAGCCTGTGGGGTTTACTCAATGCGCACCTAAAGGCTAGCGATTGCGGGTTCCCAACGTTATCCGAAAAAAAAAATTATAATTATATCACATTAATTTTTTAAAAAATATATTATTTGAAAATAAAAATTACAATGCTCTTAAGTGCAACTTCAAATTAATAAGGGTGAAAGAAGGTTTTCAAAAAAAAAAAAAAAAAAAGGTAAAAAAAGTTTTCAGGAACCCCATTGAGTTTTTGTCTCTATGCCCCGTCGAGCCCCAATCCTTTAAAGAAGCTTTCGAATGTCATATTAAAATCATTTCAGTCTGGTTCGTCATATATTGAGATTTAAGTGACGTAAGAATTTGCTAAGCGGATACTGCATGTCAGCAATGGGGATTTGAGGAATAAAAATTATAAAACGATGGTGATGTTGATATAATATTCTCAATGATATACTTATTTGAGAAATGAGTAATCCTATTTCAACCATTATGATAGCACATATGTCATTACTGGAGCATTTAAACGAATTCCCTCAGAATATTTCTCATCATCAGTTTTTCTCTCGCATCGACTAATGATGTAATTGATGAGATTAATAATCAATTTGTTATGTCGAAGATGCCCGATGAATGTGTAATTACTTGAGTAGGGATATCATTACAAAGGTGAATGGTGTTGAGAATTGTCACGGGGATGTTTTCACAACAGTTCTTGAGTGCTCAAGGTTCGATGGATGTATAATCATGATGATTCAAATATTCAAACTTCCGAGTTGTGGAAGGACACAAGACTCATAGTTACTAATTTCTGAAAAAAATATATCATCGAGGCAAAAATGATATGTAAAATCAATGTAGTGAAAAAACTTTTCATTCTTATGATGATGACGATCCAATCTCAAGAGACCAAATCCCCATTCGGTTTTGATATTTGTAACACCATTAAGTTTTGGAGAGTTTAAAGGTATTGAGAATGCTACTTATACCATTAAGGTGCAACCTTATAACCGGGAATCCACCCAGGAGGCTCAAAGTTAGGCGTGCTTGCTCTACGGGTAGGTGATCCACTATATAAGAAGTTTATCTTTGTGCACACGAGTGACAACATAGTACGTGAGAAAGGATATGTGCGTGTTGATTTGTGGGGACAACATTATAGAAGATATCATGGGAAGAGCATATCAAGAGTAACAATGTTGGGTCTGACCCACATGGGAATGTGTGTTATAAATGGTATCATGATTGAACATATCGTTAACCTACAAGGGTACATACATTGCATGACGGGGACGTTGCTTAATTTAAGAGTGGGTGAATGTAATGCCCCAAAATTTTAGATATTTTAAATTGATAGAGAACGCTACCATACCGGTATGGTGTACTTTTCTTTTCGAAAATTCATCCATAAGAACTCTATAATTATGCATGCTTGCTTTGGAACAATATTAGAAATCTTGAATGAGACACCCATATATTCTCCCTGTCACGCCCCAAAACCAAAACAATTTGATGCGACCGGCCGTCTATCGTGAGATGGGCTCACGCCAAGACGAGCCTTCCTTTAATCCTCAAGTACATCAGTTATCTCAGAGTGGTACAAATAGAGCATCTAAATCTCATAAACTAATTACAATAATTACAAATCCTCAAACGATTACAACAAATCCAGCAGTACAAATCATCTTATAATTACAAATCTCAGAGTACGCAAAAATTAATCTAAGTCTTCACTTAAATCCGACACCAGTCAAACTGCCACAACTCTGAAGTACCTTCGTCCACAGTCACTTACTAAATATCTGAAAGGCGGTGTAAGGGTGAGCTCCTGACACTTTTACCCGGATCAAGTACATATAGAAAAGTATACATACATATACACTCCATTTTTATATCAAACACAGTAGAAAATCATTTGCATGGACCACATGTCACAATACACTATTCACATTTAGCTCGAATCAAATATACACTACGGCCACACAAACCGTGGTGGCACACAGGTCGGCTTTCACATAACATATTCCCTAACACAATAGGGGTCCACACACATAACACTGGGAGTACTCCAAAGCACGACAATCCCCCGAAAGGGTCCACACACTTCATAGGCATATCGATGAGCTTAAATGTACACATAATCCATGTTTTATCAAATCATTTTCACAAATCGCATACACTGATAAAACATTTTGGGATACACATACTTGATCCTTTTTTTAATAGACTATTATATTAAATCCCATTCCTTGATATAATAACCATAAGTTATTTGTCAAATTTTAAAATAATACATATACATATATTATAACAATAAAATAAAGCAAAAGTGTCAAAAGTTACCCTTATCTCGAATGTATGTTTCACAGCCCTACTAAATTCACCATTCAATAATATCACTCGTACAGCTCCCCGAGACTCATGCAACTACCACCGGCCCGCAACTAATCTAGGCACTCCAGAACATGGAATTTGTCCTCAAATCCATGTTAAGCCCTCGCCAAACATCAACATGAATAATATTAATATAGTGAAACTATTCGAGAGCACTAGCAAATAAACTTCAACTATGTCACGTACCTTAGCTAACCATCCTAATCACCACTAATTAACTCATGAACGCAATTAATTCATGTCCATCCCATCGATCACTTTGCACGGCAGGAAACAAGATAACTCATCACTTTAACCTAAAAGCCTCATTAAAAGACTTCACATTGGTCAGAGAGTTGTATCCAACAACAATCTTATTCACGGTCCAACCTGGGATCCAGCCCGTACCTTGTAAGTACACTACTTTGGGCTTCACTTCGGTCCAAATCCAATTCTATAAGACTATTATAGCCCGTTTAAATTTATCGGTCGATAAAATTGTGACTAATAAAATCCCGTGCAACAACTCGAATCCAGCAATTGAAAATCTTGTTCATCCATCGAAACTAGTAATAATATATATAACTGGATAGCCTTTCAACAACCAATCATCATCAAGGGTGCTAATTTGCAAGCTTGCAACCTTGTCACTTTTTGCTCCAGTCCTTCTGTACTAATCTCGGCTTGGTGATATTCTAACCTAAATATATAATAGAGTAATTAAACTTCAAGTAGGACTCGGTTTAGGACTCTAGGCCCAATCCAGAAATTTACCGAAGCACAAGTAGCTTAATCAGTCCACACTAAAATAACTTATAAAATCCCGTGTATCATCTCAAGTCCAAATAATTATCCAGCTCAAATAAATAAATAGACGGTTCAAAAATATTTCGGGATTTTACACTCCCAGTGTGCATACAATGAAATGTGTTGATTTGTGGGGTCAGTATATCTCTCGAAGAGCAGTACATTAGTAACCACTCTAGCCAACAATACGATGAAGCGTAACGAGATCATCCATATATCATTCTGATTTGCTATGACGATAAATAAGAGCCAGCGACAATATCTCACTTTCACGTCGACATCCACCTTCCTCACGCGTATTAAGCTAATGTTAGTTATATGTTGTATTTTCTAGATTCATGATGTGTCAAATCAGGTTTTGAATTTGTTTACTTAGCCGAGAGCTAACTCTCAACACTACGAAAACTTGTAGTGTAGTGAAGTTAACCCCGAGGTCGGTCTCTAGGGACTTAACTAGGCTGAGCTTCAGTTTACGAATAAAAGTAACAATACGAAAAGCAGTAAAAGTTTGTTTGCTTCGGCAGCGAGATGATAGACTAGAGTAAACAACTACTTGCAACTACTAGAAACCGAATTGATACTAACGAGATTGAAATATGAATGGGGGAAATTATGGAGTGGTAACGTCAACAAGCTAGCTAGCAGGATACATGCGATTCACGGGATTGACTACGCAAGTTGTCACAGTCTTTAGTTCAAAAACGAATAGCACTAATGAAGGCGTCAGTTTCACTAGGCTACAATCAATTTGACTAACCTACTATCACCGTTTGCAACTAACTGTTAGATCAAGCAAGACGAAAGACATTTTGGTTTGCAAGGCTTAAATACCTAATCTAAAAGTGATTTTGTCTTGAAGATCATCAAACGTGATAGTAGGAATAGTAATTAATCTAAAAGGCACAAGTAGTCGAATCCCGATGCACTTCAAATCGTACAAACCCTAGCTAGCATGCATTGAATCAGTCACCACCCCATAGTAGGGGTGTTTAGCTACTCATGATAAGTGGAGGCATAATCATACTAGCAATAAACATGATCTCAAGCACAAAACAAAGATTCGAGAGGATTGATACAATTTTACCCTTCGTTGTCACAAACCCTAGGTAGAAATTGAAGAACGAAAACGAATCGATGCAAAACCTGTGTAGATAGTCTCCCAATCAACGTCAATCGTCGAATTACAAGAGAAAACGGTTCAATTACCTCAAATTGGGTAATTGCCTTTGAAACTAGGTCTAGCTCTAGAACAAAGTGTGTGTTCTTGACAATGGAATGACAATCCTGAAAAGTAAACATCTGTTTCCAACTAATAGAAAGAAAGAAAAAACGAAGTCTGAATCCGAAAAGGAAAGAAAACGGGCGAACTGAGGACAAAATCGCGACCTGTGCGATGAGTTGGCGCCCACCAACTTCATACATGGTGCCAGCCATGTACAGAAGTTGGCGGGCGCCAAGATTCGATCTTTGGCGCCCGCCAACTTAGACTTGGCGCCCGCCAACACACACTGGACAGTGTTGGCGGGCGCCATCTCCAAACTGGCGTGCGCCATGGCTTCTAAAAAATTACGATTTTGCCCTTTTTGTCCTTCTTACTCAATTTTGCTCCTTTTAACTCCGATACTCGGTATGTTGGCTTCCCCGCTCCACTTCTAGCAACCGTACGAGGCATTGGGACTTCCATATCTTGTAGATGCATATAAAACACACCCTTTTTGCCTTCAATTTGCTCGATTTAGCCAAATACCTGCAAAATCCACAAGGAACAAAACAAGTAAAAAGACTCTAGGAAAACTACTAAAACTATACTTAAGAATAACAAAAGGACTGTAAAAAAGACCAGATGAGATAACGTAAAACCGACTCATCAAACTCCCCACACCGAACTCTTGCTTGTCCTCAAGCAACAAACTCTCTAAAAAACCTAGAAAAAGGAAAAAACACATAGACACAAAATAAAGTCTAGCTCCCAAGCTACCGAGTCTACGATTGCACATAATAAGCCCAAGAAATACAGAAGCTTTGACATCACACTGACATTCACAGAATAACATGCACAAGTTCAAAAAGTTCGTTTCCAAAGTAAATAGAACTTTAGTCTAACACGGTAGTCCCTCATAAGTGGATCCTATGCATCTATTCTCTCACACTCCTGGAAGTGTCCAGTAGGGGTAATCACTCAAGAATATAAAGAGATAAGGAAGGTGACTTGCGTCACAAAGATGCCTCAAATACCTCATGCAATGTACTCAATCAGTTAAGTCGGAAGGGACTTTTTCATAGCTCTGTAACAATCGTGAGACTTATAAAAAGCGATCGTTCTCTCTTTTTTCAATATTTTTTTCATTTTTTGCATACTCTTTTTTGCAGTCTTATATATGACCCATATGCTTATATATTTTTTTCTGTCTCAATTTTTTGGTAGTGTATGTTTTACCGAAAGTCCGCACTTTTGTGCGTGCTGGTTTGGTATACACGCCATCAACCCTCACAGACATATAGCTTTTAAGGGCCACGCCGGGGTATATAGGTAGTATCTGAAATGTGCCCAACACGATTAACGGTGGCAACTAGTACCATAGATCTACTCCGAGACATATATATACTTTTTATTTTTTAATTTTGAGAGAACGAAAAACCTGAACACAGTCTTTATCAATACAAGTGGTGCACATAAACCTCCTCCCCAAACCTATTCTTGGAATAGGTTTGGCATAAGAAAATAAGAATGTAAAACATGTCGTTCGTCATGCTTAACTTACACAGAGTACTCATGAGAATGATGAGGCGCAAACAAGGGAGTTTTCACTTCCCGAATTAAATCACACAGGTGCCGATACAATATTTTTTCATCGGCTAAGGTTTACTCACAGGCTTTTTGGACTACAGAACTAGAGCAGACTTTCTATTTACAGCAGAAACGAACTTAGCAAACTTAAACAAGCAAACTGCTAATAGTCAAGGATCAGCCAAAACAAAAGCATTAAAGAGGTTTAGTACATGCAATAGACGCTCGACTTGGGAGACAGACTTAGACTCAACAGACAGACTCGAATAAGAAATTCAAAAAGCAACACATCCGAAAACATGCAAGCAAGAAGCCTAAAGCAGATCAAAACGGTGATACCTTTGGATCATGAGTTCTAAAAAATTGTAAAATTTATATGTTTGTAAATTGAGATACATTTTTCTAACAGATTTTATATTCTTTCCCCGTCGAGTATCGACGGGCCATTTACTAATATATATATATATATATATATATATATATATATATATATATATATATATATATATATATATATATATATATTCTAGCTTTGTGGTGAAGCCACATGTTATGTTGTGTTGGAAGAATACTCAATTATGATTGTTAGACTCTTTTTTCTCTCTCTAGAAGCTGCCCGACGAATTTGGATCAGCTTCTCCGATGAAGCGTGCACGCGGTCGGCCACGTAAACAGGTGGTGGCGTCCACGAGGACCTCGGACAACGGAGCACGGACGCCGATTCATGCGACTGGGACTGAACAGAGGGAAGAAGGTGAATTGGATCAGGTAGGTGACGGCGGAGTTTTGGAAGGACAAACAACTCCGGCGGCTCAGCAGAGCCCGATTCCGGAAGAAATTGAGGATGTGAATAGGAAGAGGACGGCGGAGATGGAGGAATCGCAAAGCGACGGCAACCGCCACCCTGATACGGGTGGACAACAAGGCTCGCTGGCGCTTGAGATAGTTGAAAGGTTCCCTGAATCTGGGGAGCAGGAGAACCAGGTGACGCCTGGGGATGGGAGTACAAAGCAGCAGGAACACGTGCTTAATCCGACCCCTACGCCTCAACTTTGGACGGATGTGATTAGCGGCAACAGGCTACCATCCCGGGGATTGGCTATCAGTTATTCTGCCCCGGGGATTGGTTACCAGTTATTCTGCCCCGGCGATTGTGAATGGAGACATTGATATTACAATTGAGGAATCAGATGTTGCTTCGAAAAAGAAGTTCTGGGAATCGAGTCTTATTATGTATGTTTTGGGTGGGGAATTAACTATGAATGGCGTTAAACAGTACATGATGAAATTCTGGAATTTCGTGGCTTTGCCGGAGATATTTTATGATGAGGAGGGTTATTTTATCCTTAAATTCCGGACTGTTGAAGACAGAGACCTTGTGATAAGTAAAGGACCCTATACGATATACATATGACCATGTTTATCTAGAAGTGGAAGAGTGAATTTTGCCTTAAAGATGACATGAAGCGAACGTTACCGATTTGGGTTAAGCTCCCACACCTTCCATTACATCTTTGGAGTGCGTCGAGTCTTGGGAAAATTGGTAGTGCACTTGGTAAACCTCTGTTTACTGATGAATGCATTGCACATATGCTGCGTATTTCCTATGCTAGGCTACTAATTGAGGTTGATATCACTAAAAAGCTGCGCGAAAGTATTAATATTAAGGATGAGAAAGGGAATATGGTGATACAACCGGTGAAATACGAGTGGAAGCCTATGTTTTGTGACAGATGCCAGAAAGTGGGACATATTTGCAAACCTCCACAGCACCGGAATGATCCTAGGAATGCGCCTAATAAGCAATGGAAAGTCACTGTGGACCGTCGACCAGGTTCGAATATAGCTGGGGAAAATCGAAGGCGTGAACCTGAGACACTGCCCGTGCCTCAGCCGCCTCCTATGGCACGGACCACCCTTGCTGCTTCTATTAGCAGGTCTGCGGATGAGTGGCAGACTGTGGGCTCGATTCGTAGGATCCCTAGTAGGGGAAAAGAACCAATGATTCCACAACCACATGCTGACTCTAGTTTGGAACCCGTTTTTTGCCAGAATGGTTTTGACTCACTTCGGAATGAGAATGTCTCCGTTGTGATTCATGACAGGGACCCATGATTGTCTCTTGGGATGTAAGGGGGTGTAATAAGATAGCTAAGGTGAAGGAGATTGGCTCCCGTCTCCGTGCGCTTCAGATATATGTAGCTATCATAGTAGAAACTAGAGTTAAACAAGAAAGAAGCAAAAAGATTCGTGACCGATTGGGTGTACAGTGGAGGTTTGTGGATAACTATGCCTCTCATGCGAATGGGAGAATCTGGATTTTGTGGGACCCCACTAAAGTTACTATCCAGGCTGTCGAAGAGGGACCCCAGTTTATACGCTGTCGACTTACTGGTATCGATGGTACCTTCATTACTTGGCTCACGGCTATTTATGCTCTGAATCAGATTGAAGACCGAAGGCGCTTGTGGGAGAAGATAGAGGTTTTACGACCTCTAGGGTCTGAAAAGTGGATGTTCATGGGGGATTTCAACAATGTTCTTTCGTCCCAGGATCGTATAGGGGGATCTCTAGTGCATCCTAATGAATATGTGGACTTGGTAGAGATGATGGAACGAGTGGAGTTGTTTCAGATTGACAGTATTGGTGACCACTTCACTTGGCATAACAAACATACTGCTGATCCGATTTATTCCAGGATAGATCGTGTGCTGGGAAATATGTCATGGATTCAGGCCTTTAGCCACTTACAGGTTGAAATTCTTGATGCTAGTGTGTCTGATCATGCACTCCTTCGTTTGAAATTATTTGAACTCCCTCGTGTGCCGAAGAGGAACTTCAAGTTCATTAATAGGGTGATTGAACTACCAGATTTTTTGGAGAAAGTTCGGATCCAATGGAGGAAACCCGTGAGTGGAAACGGCATGTCTGTGGTCTGGTCCAAGCTGCGGGGTTTACAACAGACTGTCCGGCAATTACAACAGGCTTTTCGAGGGATTGGGAACACGGTGGAAACTGCCAGATGTGACTTACAGCGGGCTCAAGCGGAATTGAGGGCGGATCGTATGAATAGTCATTGTATTGAGCATGTACGGCAATGTACTATGACACTTTTGCATTAGAATGAAGTCGAAGAGGGGATACTCCAACAATGATCTAAGGTGGATTGGATCCGATTGGGGGATGAGAACAATCAATACTTTCATGCTATTGTTCGCGCGAAGAATCGCAACTCCGGGATGGTATGTATTGAACGAGCTAATGGTACAGTAGCTACTTACCCAACCGAGATTGAGATGGAAGTCTTGGACTTCTACAAGAACCTGGTGGGAACGACTTCAGAGGCATTGGAAGGAGTCAATATCAGTGTTCTTAGATCCGGTCCGCAGATTTCTAGGGTGCAAGCGGCTGCCTTCACCCGTCCTGTCACTCGTGGGGAGATGCGGGCTGCATTAGATGGAATTGGTGACCTTAAAGCCCCTGGATTGGATGGTTATAACGCGAAGTTCTTTAAGGCCACTTGGAGTATTATCGAGCCTGATGTAGTCAAAGCTGTGAAGGAGTTTTTTGAACAAGGACGAATGTATAAGGCGGTGAATTGTAGCCTTGTGACACTGATCCCCAAGGTTGCGGATGCTAAGATGGTCAAGGATTTTCGACCTCTCATGTTGTACTACCCTATATAAGATTATATCTAAGATCCTCACTGCTAGACTCAGTAGTGTTTTGCCTGGACTTGTGCATGAAAGCCAAGCTGCATTCATCCCGAGTCAATAGGTTCATAACCATATCCTGCTAGCATATGAATTATTACGGGGTTATAATAGGAAGACCGAAGCTCCTAAGTGTATGATGCAAATGGATCTACAGAAAGCATACGACACGGTGGAGTGGAATGCACTTGAGACAATTTTGAACGAACTCGGATTTCCCTCCCAGTTTGTTAACTGGATTATGATTTGTGTTACTACCGTCTCCTATCGTTATATGATCAATGGCACTGCTTCGCATTGTTTACAGGCTAGGCGGGGGCTTCGTCAGGGTGATCCGATATCCCCTTTGCTCTTCGTAGTGGTCATGGAATACCTATATCGGACATTACAAGAATTGAAGAGGGTTCCGGATTTTAATTTTCATTCTCGATGTGACGGGCTGCAAATTATCAATCTTAGCTTTGCCGACGATCTCATGTTGTTCTCTAGAGCCGATCCGGTTTCTGTTCAACTTTTTATGAACAGTTTCGACGCTTTCTCGCGAGCCACGGGGCTTCGGGTCAATCCGCATAAGTGTCAAATTTATTTTGGTGCCGTGGAAGGGGAAGTGAAGAGCAGAATTCAACAGATTACTTGGGGGTTCCGCTTACTAGCAAAAAGGTTACAATCGGGCAGTGTCAACCTTTGATTGATAAGATAGTAGCCAGGATTCGACACTGGAGTGCCAAGCTCCTTAGCTATGCTGGTCGAGTTCAGTTAATCAAGAGTGTATTGTTTGTTGTGGCTAATTATTAGCTCCAATGTTTCCCCCTTCCCAAACGAGTTCTGAAACATATTGAAGCTATTTGCAGGTCCTTCCTTTGGTCAAACAGTGAGACCATCACACGTAAAGCACCGGTGGCCTGGGAGAAAGTTTGTGAACCAAAATCCAAAGGTGGGTTACAGATTATCGCTTTACAGGAATGAAATCAAGCTTGTATGATGAAGCTGCTTTGGAATTTATGTGGTAAAAAGGACAATCTTTGGGTCAAATGGATCCACATATACTATATGCCTCAGGATAGTATGTTGACAGCAGAGGTTCCGAATTCCTACTCTTGGATTTTTCGAGGTATTCTTAGTAGTTGAGCAATGATACACCACAATCAAAATTGGAATACTATGTTGTTGCTTCCGCACTTCAAAACATGAGTCATCTATAGAGGTCTACAGGATACGACAAATGTGGTGTCGTGGAGGACAATTCTGTACAGAAACTTGGCACGCCACGCACGAGTTGTTGCACAGCTTGCATGCACAAGCGTCTTGCGACTAGGGAGAGATTGGAACGAGTAGGGCTACTGCAAAACTCGACGTGTTGCTTCTGCACTTCGACTGAGACACAAGGACATCTCCTATTCGCATGTCCCATAACTTCCGGAATCTGGCAGTATGTACTTAGCTGGCTTCAGGTTCCGCCAATCCGCAGGGATGGGATGAAGAATTATTGTGGATTCTACGCCGAACCCGGGGCAAGGGATGGAGAGCTAAACTACTCAAATTAGCCTTTACTGAAACAGTCTATGAGACATGGGTGGTCAGGAATTCTGTTTGCTTTGCTAATGATTCTGGCACCCCTGATAGTAACCGTATTGCTAGGAAAATTGTTGATGTTATTGTTTACAGAGCTTGGAAAACCCATGAGTTAAGGTCCCATGTTGGAAACCTTTTGGTAGTGTAGGTTATTTAGCTCGTTAGTCATTTACGGATTCAGGCTGGATCGCTCTTGATCGCCTTTTGCTTTGTATTATTTTTGGAGTTTGATAATATATTCTCGTTCAAAAAAAAATATATACTCAATTATGATTGGTTCATTTTTCTTCATCGTTGGAAGAATGGTTCATTCTGATTGGCCAAAAACATTTGATATCCTAGTTGGCTTATCCAGTATACTATAATCTTAATAAATAATATGACCACATATGAGTAAATAACTTCCATATTTGTAACAAAAAATCATTATATATAGCGGCCGGTAATAGTGCCTAAATAAAGTAAATTAACTTAATGTACAATTTACTAAACGTGGAATGTAACAATGGTTACAAATTAAAGTGCAACATTATTTTAATCAATGTTACAAAATTTGCCACACTTGGTAGTGTTTATTACTGTGGTACAATTTCTGCAAGCTGATTTTGTAGCGGCTATAATCTAATTTTAATCGAGTTATCATTTTCATTCTGTTTGCTAGGCGATTTTAATCGCGTTGAACAGTAACCGTTTTTAATCACCAACTATTCATAATTCAATTAAATTTTATCTTTTTTTGGAACTAGAATATATTATCAAACTCCAAAAACAGTACAAAACAAAATGCGATCCAAGCGATCCAAGCGATCCAGCCTGTAGTACGCAAAGTAAACTAGGATGTCTAAGCAAGCATTAGACTCACAACATGGGGTCGAAGCCGAGGTACCATCCAAGCCCTATAAATCACTACGGTAATAACCTGTTGTGAAACATGCCCTGGACTAGAATCATGACCAAAGCACACACTATTTCTATGTCTCCATACCTCATACATAGTTTCTATGAAAGCCAATTTGAGTAGCCTCTATCGCCAGTTCTTTCCCTTAGCATGTTGGAGGATCCATCTTATCTCAGTAGCCCATGGTCCGGGGGAGTGCTGGCAGCCCAGCCAATGTAGAACCTCAGTCCATATTTGTCTCGTCACCACACATTCAAAGAAGAGATGCTCACGGGACTCAGCATCGGGGCAAAGGCAGCAGTCCCCATTGTCGACCATGCCGAAACGCTGTAATCGGTCCTTTGTCGCGAGCCGGTCATGGCATGCCATCCACACAATCATCTTAGCTCTAGGTCTAGCAATGTTCCCAAACATCAAATCCTTCCAATCCACATCCGGCAGTTCAGTTTATAGTGCTGAGTACATCAGTCCTGTTTTAAATTTTGGCATTATCCTCATCGACTCCCATGTTCGATTTCCACTCACCATGGCTCTGCATTGTAGAATACCCTTTATAATCCATGAGCTTGATGGTGGTATTTTCCCAGACATGATGTGGTCCTGTGGTATATAATATGCATGTATCCACTTGACCCATAGGCTATCCTGCTTATTAGAAAGATTCCAAAGTAGTTTTAGCATGCACGCTTGATTCCATATATGCAGATCAATTATTTGTAGTCCCCCTTGTCGTTTTGGAGTGCACACCTTCTCCCATGCCACCGGTGACTTTCTAGTAACCGTGTCACTGTTCGACCATAGGAAGGATCGGCAAATAGCTTCAATGTTGTGCAAAACACCCTTCGGAAGGGGAAAGCACTGTAGCCAGTAATTCGTGACCGCAAATAGAACACTCTTAATCAACTACACTCGACCTCCATAACTGAGTAGTTTAGCACTCCAATGCCTGATCCTTGCGACTAACTTATCAATCAGCGGCTGGCATTGCACTATTGTGAGTTTCTTGCTTGTAAGCGGAACGCCAAGGTACTGGAAGGGTAACACTCCAGTACCAAACCCCGTGCGCATCCGTATAGCATGTTGGACAGCCTCAGGAACAGCGCCAAAATAAAGCCGACATTTAGCCGGATTCGCCCTCAGCCCCGTGGATTGTGAAAAACTCTCAAAAGTCTCCATAACCAACTCGACCGAACGTAAATCACCTCTGGTAAACAAGAGTAGGTCATCCGCAAAGCTAAGGTTCACAATAGAAAGTCGCTCACACTTTGAATGGAAATTAAAATCCGGCACATTCTTTAATCCCTGCATTATCCTGTGCATATACTCCATAACCAAGACAAACAACAGTGGTGATAGAGGATCACCTTGCCTTAACCCACGTCTAGCTTTGAGAATCCTAGTCGGTTTCCCATTAACCATATATCGATAGGAGACGGTGGAGACACACACCATAACCCATCGAATGAAGCGTGGTGGAAAACTCATCTCTTGTAATATACACTCCAGTGTTGTCCACTCAACTGTATCATAAGCCTTCTGCAGGTCCATCTGTAACATGCATCTGGGAGTTCCACCTGTCCTGTTGTATCCTCGGAGTAATTCATAGGCAAGTAGTATATGGTTATGGATCTGCTGTCCAGGGACAAACGCAGCCTGACTTTCATGGACCACCTCACCTATGACCTTCCTAACCGATTTGTCAGTACTTTAGATATTATTTTGTAAAGGGTCGTACAGCATGAAATCGGTCGGAAGTCCTTCACCTCCTTTGCCTCCGCAACCTTGGGTATTAGGGTAACGACACTACAATTTACTGCCAAAAACATCCGGTCATGCTCAACGAATTCCTGCACCGCCCGAATAGTGTCATCACCAACGACACTCCAGGCTGCCTTGAAAAATTTAGCGTTAAATCCGTCAATTCCCGGGGCTTTTAAATCTCCAATCCCTTTCAATGCATCTGTGATTTCACCAATCGTAACTGAAGCAGTAAGTAGATCCGCAGAGCTATGCCCCAATTGCCGCCCCTCATGCAAGGCATGAACATCAAGTCCTTACAGTCTGTTAGTCGAGACTCCCACAAGCTGCTCATAGAAACTCCATACCTCTTGTTCCAGATCATGTTGATCCGTAAGAAGCTGCCCATCACTCCGATAAAGCTGTAAAATACCGAGATTCCGGTTCTTCGCCTTGACTGTAGCATGGAAATAAGTGTTATTCCCATCTCCTAGTCTAATCCAGTCTATTTTTGCCTTTTGCTGCAGTAATTTCTCCTCCATATCGTTCCAGTAAAGAACATCCTGGGTGAGATCCTTCACATGAACAATATGGTTCTCATTCATTCGGTCCTGTACTAGAATCTCCTGTGCCAGTTCAAGTTGAGCACGAACAGCTTCGATCTTTTGGCGGATACCCATAAAACGGCGCTGCATATCCCGAATCGTGGGTTGGAGCCTTTTTTAGCTTATCCCAACATCTAATCATAGCTCTACCATCAGCCGGTACATCCCAGCTCTGCCTCACCCGTTCCAAAAAGTCCGGGGCCTCCACTACTGCATTTAAGAACCGAAATTATTGTCTTTTTGTGGTGCTAGGATCCCAAAGTTGTAGTAACAACAAAGCATGATCTGATATACTCGGTTCTAGAATCTCCACCTGCACTTGACTGTACTTCTGGAACCAGCACATATTCCCTATAGCCCTATCAATTCGCGAATAGATAGGGTCCCGTGAGTGCTTGTTATGCCAGGTGAAGTTATCTCCGATACTATCCAGTTCATTCAGACCCACTGTATCCATCATGTTCATCAGGTCACAATACTCTGAAGGGTGAACCAACGTCCCTCCAATTCTATCATGTGCAGTCAAAACATTGTTAAAATCCCCCAGTATCAACCAACTCCCCTGAACCTGTGGGTGTAGTTTCGCTTTATCCTGCCAAAGTACACGTCGATCCTCCAAGTGGTTTAGAGCATAAACCGCTGTCAACCAGGTGATAAGGCACCCTCTCAAATCGAAAACTCCACAGTGGAGAAACTGTGAACTACCCGAAACCAGCTTGATATCCACCTGTTTTGGGTCCCAGAGTATCCAAATCCGACCATTAGGATGATGATCATAATTATCCAGGAAGTTCCATTTGTTACCCAATCTATGTCTGATATCCACACTTTTTGCTTGTTTAACTCTTGTTTCTACTAGTATAGCCAATGCAAAGTTCATTCCAGAGAGACGGGAGTTAATCTCACGAAGTTTGGCTATATTATTACACCCTCTCACATTCCATGATATAATCATGGATCCGGCTGAAGCCGTATGAGGATCTTCCTCAATCCTCAACGACTCAAAACCATTCCGACTAGTAAAATCCCGCTCTACACCTCCATCAGGCAGCACTGTCAAAGGGCCTTTACCTTTATCACGAGCCCGCGGAGAACCCTCAACACGTTGCCAATCACTCCTTTGCTCACCATGCGGCTGCCCCTGTTGTACCCGGGTCATAGAACTGCTGCTTGCTTCAGAATTTCCACTGCCCAGGAGACTACCAACAGACGTGCCCACCAGAAGTCTTTGGGTGGGTGCGGATACAATCCCTGCACCCGTCAATGTTCCTCGCAGATCAACCTGCACTTTCCATTGTTTTTGATGCACCCTAGGAACTGGCTTTCTAACATTCGAGGTGCACACATGACCAATTTTCTGACACTTCTCACAGAAAAGCGGTTTCCATTCATACTCGACAGGTTGTTTAATCATTTTTTTCTCGAAATCCTTTATCATGATGAAATCCTGCAACTTCTTTGTAATGTCCACCTCTACCAGAATTCTAGCATATGTTACTCTGAGCTTATGGGCAGTACATTCATCAGTGAACATCGGCTTACCCAAAGCGCTACCAATTTTTCCCAAACTTTTAGAACCCCACAGGTGTAGGGGTAGTTGGGGAAGTTTAATCCATATTGGCACAGCACGCATTATGTCATTCTTGAGAGAGAAACCAGTAACCCATTCCCGCAAAAACATTATCATGTTGTAGATCGTATAAGGTCCATTCCTCATCACCGCATTCATGTCCTCCAGAGTTTTGAATTTCAGTATGAAGTACCCTTCTTCATTGTAAAAAATTTCCGGTAAGCGGAAAAAATTCCAGAACTTTTCCATATATTGTTTCAGAGCATTCATCGACAAATCCCCACCCAGAACATACATAATGAGCGATGTTTTCCAGAATTCAATCTCAGATACTACATCCTCTTCCTCAATTTCAACTTCAATCTCTCCATCAATAATGGTCGGTGCTGTAAAACTAATAGCTAATCACCGAGACGTTTTCCTATTACCTCGAATGATATTGGTCCATACTTTATTCGAATTATAAGTCCCATTCCCATCCAGGCCAGGATTATTTGTGCCCTGTTTCTCAATACCAACTGCCGACCCTGTCCTATCCACAGTCGCCTCTGCCGGCGGCGGCACAACCCCTGGCCGCACCGTGACCGATGGGGTCACATCTTGGTTCAAAACCAATTCCGTCATCTGATCGGAATCCCCGGCAATCTCCAAATCATCACTCTGTTCTTGCTCTAAATCACGCTCAGAATTCCGGCCAATTTCTCCCATCATCGAATCCATCTGCTCCACAGCTGAGGCGGCGTGAAGATCTGTCGCGGAGCTGTTTCGTGGTGGAGACGTCGAAGCCATCTTTTTTCGTGGCCGGCCACGCGTCTTTTTCATCACCGCAACACCTTAGTTCTTTCATGGCAATCATGGAAATAAACACATTCCATATTCAACTCCAAGGTTTAAAATTTTCTAAATTTCAATATGGAAATGTTATTTTAATGAGTTTGTTATACAATTCTCACTATCCCGACAACGTCATATATTAGGGTTGTTATATGAAAAATTAAAATTAATAATAAAATGGCAAAAGATGTACTCTTATTGGTAAAATGTGTAATTTGTATTTAAACTAAATGTAAGATTTATAATTATTTAAAGGATGTTGTGCAACTTCATGTTTTAGTAATGCATGAAGTTTTGTGGTATGGCTGAAAATGATAAATATATGAAGGTTTGTAGAACGAATGGAGTACAATATTGACTTTTTATTGACTACGGGCATTATATATGTAAAAGTTATTGAATTCTTCAAAAGTAAACAGGCTATTTGACATAGAGTTTTACCTGGTGGATTATATCAAAGTTATAACAGATGCGTACTGGATTTTAATGGAGTTGGAAAAAAGTATGATTGGTATAGAGTGAAAGATTTATATGTTATAATAAGGGTTGTTGTATATGATGTGTACAAGTAAATTTACATGTTAGAAAAGAGAGATGAGTTTTATATTTTTAAAATTATTTAATTTTATAAAATTGTTTGATTGGTTTAATATTGTTAGTATATTATAAAAAATAAAAATAGAGAAATAATTGAGTAGACAGTGATAACAGTTTAGTTGAGTTGGAAGTGATTTATAGATTCATTGTTACTTCTAACTGGGTTAAAGTCCAACTGGGTTAAAGTATGAAAAGAAAATTCTAATATAAAGGAAAGATCATATCTTTCTCCACACCCCTCGAGTGTATGAATGTAATGTTGATTTTTCTATTATTTAAAAAAATCAAATATTTTTATATACTTGCTCATAAAAGTTTGAATAAAATTGTAATGGTAACTGAAAACTGATAAGTGACTGATATATTAGCTGAAATTTCGGACTGAGTTAGCTGATTTAATTCTACGTGTTTGACAAATTGACTAAATTAACTCATATTTGATTTAAATAATAGAAAAAACGTATAAGGTGATATATTTTTTAATAAATATTGAAGTATCTTATTTTCTAACCCAAAGTCTCTAGAGAAGCGATCTCTCGATAACTTAATACCTAGAGACGGGCTATATTGTTAATGAAAATATCAATGTTATGTCTATGTTGTTAACATTGATGTTTTTTAATCCACCAAAAATGAATTTTGTTAACAATATATATGTTTTAATTAACATGTATATTTTTAGTAACGACATATGTCGGTCTTTAAATAAGTTATCTAAAGACCGAATGATAGGAGGCTTGCTCATTTCCTAAACTACCTTCTAAGGTAACTGACAATATAAGGTGGATATTTATTAAACCATCTTATTTTAGTAAATTGCCTTATTTTCGTTAAATAAGGCATGGCTGGTGAAGCCAAAAAATACATGAAAATGAATTCTTTTGGCTATATAGTACAACTAGTACTAACCCGTGGCGAATGATAAATAAATTAATCGAGAAAATAAGGTAGTCAAATTTATGTGAACAACGTTGATCGTGGTGTCGGTCAGCAGTCCTTCTTCATACAATATTATATCATTCATTGTTTATTTATGTTAACCATAAAAAATGTAAAGCAGGGTCCTACGTACCCGACCTGTTAATTAGCAACATGCACTTTTTTTTTTTTTTAGATTCTATCCCTCAAACGGAACCAAAATAAAATATAAAAGTATACGAAACAATTAATAGGGTTGTTCCCAACAACCCTCGCGGTGGTATGTGGTCACTCCACCACACACACAAGAAACAAATATTATACAAACATAATTTCACATGTTACAGTTATTTTTTTTCCCCAATCCACCAGTTCCCAAGAGCCCCGCGGTGGTATGCGTCACCCCACCAAAGATACAAAAATTATTATTAACATACTTTCGCGTGGCAACAGTTGTTACCCCCCCCCCCCCCCGTTTATGGATGAAGAAAGTAGAGAGATGATGATAGAAGAGAGTTTTCCCGCCTAGAAAGTACCTGCCCGACCCCCCCCCCCCCCAAACCCTGTCATGGAGATCAAGAAAGTACAGAGAAGAGAGAAGATCGAAGATATTTTTCCGCCTAGAGAGTATCAGCTGAGCCGGGAGATCAAGAAAGTAGAGAGAAGATCAAAGAGAGTTTCCCCACCTAGGGAGTATCAGATCCCCCAGGCCCGTTATGGATCAAGAAAGTAGAGAGAAGATCGAAGAGAGTTTCCCCGCCTAGAGAGTATATTCAGACACCCCCCCCCCCCCCCCCACTAACTTAATCATAAAATGTGTTGTGGCCGGGTCTTGTAACAAAGGTATGGAATGGGTCTGAGTATGCCAGACCGTACCTGAACATCATTATTTCGAACGGGGTTGAATTCGGGTTGGATAGAACCAGTCTTTCCGGCCAAAGACTGTAGACAAGAGAACCTTATATCTCATCCTACCGATCGAATCTTATACATAAAGAAAAGAAAATTGAAAGTTTTCACATGTAGAATGATGTTGATAGACATGTAAAGATCAACACACCATCAATTAGCTCACGTGTAGCTCTTCCATCTTCTGGAAGCAAAAAGAGCACATCTATTACACGGTTCATAGAACATTCTGAGAAGAGTTGAAGGGACTATGTCAAGCACATATATTCACTATCTCACATCTTATATTGTATTCACTATCTCCTACGATTATTCATTATCTCTCATGCATAAATATTTTGAGAGAAGTCGAAACCTAAATTCAAAAATAAAAAGAAACTTAGAGAGTTAACAAAACTTTAAATTCTACATTACCATTTAAAATGAATTTTCTTTTACATTAATTTTGTATTAGAAAATGTCCAAGTAATTAGATAGCGCTCAAAGTATCATTTATGCAAATGCGGATCGTGTGTGCTTCAAAGTAAACCATCAACTTTAGAATATAGTAGAAAAATATACGAAAGTGCCCAGAGTAACCGAAAGTGCACAAATGGTATGGCCGTATGGATATACATGTGGCTAATCAAAATAATCGTATATTTTAGTTTGTCCAGAATGTTTGATGCTAAACTATTTAAAATGAGTCTCTTTTTTAACGCTTGATGCTACTTTAATTATTTATAATGTGTTTTAATGAGTCGCTTTTAATTTTTAAAATTCTATTATTTTATTTTATCTTATTTAATACATTTATATTTTATTTTAATGAATAAAATAATTTATTTAATTAATAATAGTATTCAATGTTGGTGTCTATAAATTCGTCTTGTCACGACGAATTCAAATATATGTTCAAAATATTTTTTGGATTTTTTTTAGATAAAGTTATATGAGATTAATAATTTATTTTAGTGAATGAAATGATTTCTTTAATTAATAATATTGGTGTCTATATAGAGTCATCTTGTCATGGTGAATTTAAATATATGTTCAAAATATTTTTCGGAGTTTTGTAGATAAATTTATATGAGATTTAATAAAAATTATATATGCAGCCAACGTATCAAAAATAAACAGTGCAAAATATACTCGTTGAAAATGCAACTAATTCCACAAAATTCCATATAGGAGTGAAATATTTTAATAAATACTCTATTTTTAAAATTAAAATTCAATTATTTAAATTTATATTTAATTTTAATGAATAAAATAATTTATTTAATTAATAATCATATTCAAGATTGGTGTCTATGGATTCGTCTTGTCATGGCGAATTCAAATATATGTTCAAAATATTTTGTGAATTTTTGCAGATAAAGTTATATGAAATTTAATAAAAACTATATATACAGTCAACATACAAAAAATAACATTGAAATATATACTGGCTAAAATACAACTAATTCCACAAAATTCCATGCAGGACTGAATGAATTTGGTGAATTTTTAGTCCCTTGTAATTTACATAGGATTTGGGTAAATTGTCAAAGTAAATACATTTTTAATAGTGTCAAGTAAATTAATTACAAAAGTAGTACTATAACTTGACATCGAATGCAAAAGAGTTCCTAAAATATCAAATTCAAAATATAACAATTAATAATTACAAAGTCTTTATAAATACGATATCTAAATAACTTATCTAGAAACCGGCCTATGTTATCAAAAATATTTATTAATTAAAAAGTCTATGTTGTTCGTTTAAAAAAAAAGTCTATATTGTTAATAAAATGTATTTTTTATTTGAAAAAACACCAATATTGATAAAATATGAATGAAATTATCAAAGTTTCTAGAGTTTAATGATATTAAATTGTCGCAAAATTTCTCTTTGAAGGATGACCTACTTCGAGTTATGCCAGTATGGGTTAAATTCCCACACTTGCCTCTTCATCTGTGGGGAGATAGAAGCATTGGAAAAATTGCCAGTGCAATTGGAAAGCCTTTGTTTACAGACGAGTGTACAACTCACAAACTTCGTGTTACCTATGCTCGTGTTCTGATTGAGGTTGATGTTACAAAGGAGCTCCGTAAATCGATACCTATTATTGATAACAAAGGAAAGAAGATTGTGCAAGCTGTTGAATATGAGTGGTCATCGGCTTTTTGTGAGAAGTGTCAGCAAATTGGACATGTTTGCGAACCAGGATTAGAGAACAAACAAGCCGAGCTCCCTACTCCGGCTCCCCCTGCTAGGAATGCAGCGCCTAGACAGGCTCCAGGTCGTTGACAAGCTGGTGTGGGACGTTGGGTGGCCCGATCGAACAAAGACTAGACCTTCGTCTGACGGCCGCCACTGCTTTGCCCAAGAAAGGCAGCAAATTCGATCAGGTGATAGGCCACTACCTACTCGACCTGTGGATCCGGACGCGGCAGCATCGTCCTCCAGGATGCTCCCCCTATTTGTGCAACTGCGAGTATACCACCAATCCAAACACGGAACGGGTTTGAGGCTTTACGTCAATTAGATGACCAAGAAACGCCTCTGATCCGAAATCAATGTTAGCCTGGAATACTCGGGGGCTGAACAAAGTAGCTAAGCATCGTGAGGTTAGCTGCCGCCTCAATTCGCTTAATGTTAATATTGCTGCTTTGCTAGAAACTCGGGTCAAAGAACCGAATGCTATACGAATCAGGACTCGCTTTGGTAATAAATGGTGCTACCAGGATAACTACACTCATCACCCGAATGGACGTATTTGGATTCTTTGGAATGATCAGCGGGTTAAGCTTCGGGTTCATTCTAAATCTGATCAATTTATTCATTGTGTCGTCTATGATCTACAAGATACCCTCATACAGTGGACCACTTTTGTTTATGCACATAATACCCTGGAAAAGCGTAGAGAGCTTTGGTCTTCCATTGAGACTTTATCCATGACTATTTCTGGCCCTTGGATGGTTATTGGGGATTTTAATAATGTACTTGGCCCGTTAGATAGAGTGGGAGGCAACCCGGTCACATCTTCTGAGTTTCTGGATTTGGAAGAGACAATGGAGGTAGCATCTCTTGTGGAAAAGGATATGGAGGGTGATTACTTCACTTGGTCAAATAAACAACACCAGACTATTATTTACTCTCGTATTGACAGAGCGATATGTAACCTGGATTGGTTCATCAAATTTCCCTCCTGGAAGATTCATGTTTTGGCACCTGGAGTCTCGGACCACTCACCTTTGCATGTGATTGATTCGGCATCCACTCCACTCCGCAAACCCCGATAGTTTCGCTTCATGAATAGCCTAGCATTGCACGATGCTTTTCTTACTACTGTGCAATCCGTATGGAACCAAGATGTTCAAGGCCAGCCCATGTATATCTTATGGCGGAAATTGCAATTGTTACAGGGGCACCTCAAACCTCTAACACGGCAACTCCTTGGCACGACTCGAAATCTCGAGGCCTCGCGAATTGCTCTCTCTCAGGCACAACAAGAACTAACCCAGGACCGCTTTAATGTGGGGCTTATTCAGCAAGTTAAACAATATACATAAGATGTGATCAAATGGAACAACATGGATGAGATGATTGCGGCGCAAAAAGCAAAAGTTCACTGGCTTCGTACTGGAGATGGAAACAATGCGTTCTTTCACGCCACGGTCCGTGAAAAGAACCGAAAGGCGGGACTATCAAAACTGATTGCTCCGGATGGACAGATTCTGACCTCTCCGCAAGACTTGGAGCGGGAGGTTCTCCGATTCTATGGTGAACTTGTTGGAAAGGCTGCGCAACAACTGCCGCACGTCAATATTGATGCTCTAAGGTCCGGAAAACAGCTTAGTCGTGATGAACGACTTGAGCTGCTAGCCCCCATCTCCAAGCGACATCGGGGATAATAAGGCTCCAGGGATAGATGGATACAATGCAAAATTTTTCAAATCTGCCTGGAGTACAATCAAGGGGGATGTCATTCGATCTGTCATGGATTTCTTCCACTCGAATCAGCTTTATGCTGTGGCTAATTGTACTTTGGTTACACTCATCCCGAAATCCGCTAACGCTTGCACCATGAAGGATATGAGATCGATTGCCTGTTGCTCTACTGTCTACAAGATCATCTCCAAAATAATCACTAGGAGATTGAGTCGTGTAATTAATCGGTAGTTGACGAAAGTCAATCTGCATTTTTACCGGGAAAGGTCATCCATGATAATATCTTCCTAGCTAGTGAGCTTGTACGGGGATATGAACGGAAAGGTATTTCTCCACGTTGTATGATTCAGATGGATTTGCAGAAGGCATTTGATACTGTGGAATGGAGGGCTTTGCAATCGATTTTGGAAGAGATGGGATTCCCGACTCTATTTGTGACTTGGATTATGAGGTGTGTAACGACGGTCTCCTATCGTTACGTTATTAATGGCTCCCCTTCGCAGCTTTTAAAAGCTAAGCGAGGCCTCAGACAGGGTGATCCTATGTCCCCACTGTTGTTTGTTATTATGATGGAATACCTGCACCGCGTTCTGAGCCTCCTCAAAAGGGACCCAGATTACAATTTCCACCCACGATGTGAAGAATTGGGCATAACAAATTTGTGTTTTGCCGATGACCTTCTTCTCTTCGCCCGTGGTGATCTCCGATCCGTAGAGCTGCTGCTTGATCATTGCCGTGTGTTCTCGGCTTCCACAGGCCTTTCTGCGAACCCCGACAAATGCCAGATTTTCCTTGGAGGTGTTTCTCGACCCGTGAGGGATGAAATTGTACACATGACAGGCTTTAAGCTGGGCAAGTTACCTATAAAGTACCTCGGGGTACCTCTTTCCACTCGCAAACTTGCCATTCGGGATTGCCAACCTTTGATTGACCGAATCACCTCTCGTATTCGACATTGGACTTCTAAGCTTTTAAGCTATGCAGGTAAATTCCAACTTATCCGCAGTGTGCTACATGCCATGACCAGTTACTGGATACAGGTCTTCCCTCTCCCATCTGCTGTCCTAAAACGCATTGAATCCATCTGCCGCTCCTTCCTGTGGAGTAACACAGATGCTATTACCAGGAAAGCACCTGTCGCATGGGACAAAGTTTGCGATGAAAAGAATAAGGGTGGCCTAAATCTGACTTCAATTGCTGATTGGAATAAGTGCACCATTGCTAAATTACTATGGAACTTGTGCACCAAAGCTGACAAGCTGTGGGTGAAATGGATACATTGCTATTATATTAAGGATCGCGAAGTCATGGATGTAATGATAACTGCGAATTGTTCCTGGATTATGAAAGCCGTCATGAAGGCTCGTGCACTTGTGCAATCATCTAGCATATGGCCGATGGCTCTTATGGCTCCGCAATTTCCCACCAGGTTATTATACAAGGAGATTCGAGGGGATAAGCAAGACGTCAAATGGAAGAAGTTTTGGTTCGGAAACAAAGCACGGCCACGGGCTATGTTTTGTGCTTGGATGGCTCTACATGAACGCTTGGCAACACGGGACAGAATCCGACGATGGGATCCCGGTATAGACCCAACCTGCCTGTTCTGTCCGCAAGTAGAAACGCAGCAGCACTTATTCTTTGAATGTACCTATACTCATGGCATTTGGCTCCGGGTAATGAGATGGCTGCAAATTATTAGAACTCCCCACGGCTGGAGCATGGAGATCGATGTGCTGTGTCGACGTTTTGGTGGTAAACATTGGAAAGCCAAGCTCCTCAAAAGCGCCTTCGCGGAGACAATTTATGCCGTTTGGATGGAGAGGAACGCTGTCTACTTTCAGAAAAAACCTGTAAACCCGCATCTTGAGGATAACATTATTGAAGTCTTAGTTACTAGAGCATGGCTTGATCCCCGATTGAGAGCACATTGTGCACGATTAATGTTAGCTTGAGAGAGTAGCGTTTTTTCATCTTGTTTCTACTAGTCATTTAGAATATTTTGGATATTTTGCCTGGATCCTAGGATCGGCGTGTACTTAACAGATTGGAAGGAAATAAAAGTTTAATGTTCGTTCCAAAAAAGATTATTCCACAAATATTTCCATCATGATAATGAAAGAAAACATATGTTACACATTTATCTGTTTTTTGCTTACTTAATTCTGAATGTTACATGTTATATTGATTGAAAGATGATATTTTATTAAAGAAAAAAGAAAATAAAATAAAATAAATATTGTTGGCACACAAATTTCAACTAAAGAAAAGGCAAGAAAAGTACAAGCCGAAACATGGTCTGTAAGTATCTATTAAGGAGAAATGGTTCGAGACGTTTGACATGAGTTTCTCGGATGTCATGCATCGTCTATATGAGTCTTCTGGCGGGTTGGTACGTAGTGTTTGGTGAAGATTCATACAGACTTTACCTATAATTCCTACATGAAGTATGTATGACATTGTGGATGATGCCATCTTATCTTTAAATACGATACTCATTTGAGCTACTAAACAAGATCATACGATGCCTGTCAATTTACCATTTTCCTTTTTTATTTAAATCCTATCTTGCTTGATTGTAGTATTATTCATAAACAACTATAACTGAATTAATTAAGGTTGGTTAGTTATCTTTTGAGAATCTAGATACTAGAGAATTTACTGAGTGGATATTATAGGTCGATTACGGGGATGTTGGTATTTATAAGAACAAATTTTTGTTTACACCAGAACCTTTTGTCTCACTTTGAAGTTACACCGCAACCTTTTTTTTTTCTCACTCGACACTAAAACGTTAGTCAACAATTTGAGTCAGCCCAAATGTGAGACGGCGTTAAGGTGGTCCGTCAGTTTGTGTGTTTCTCACGCGCCTTGGAGGGCAAAACAGAGAAATTACACTGAGAGACATGTATGAAAGAAGATAAAACACTTATTACCCTAGTTCTGTTTCAATTACTTCCTTCCCAAATCAATCTCTGAAATTCAAAAACGGCAAGTGTTGACGATCGATCATCTCCGGGAATTGCGATGTCTTGGAAAAAAGGAGTCCAGGTACTAGGATTCCTCGAGGACGCACAGCTCCAGAGTATGGTAAGTTCTATCACTTCTATTCGCAAGGAAAAAGCTCTATTTTGGTTTAGTTCGATGATAATGTTGGTGAACTATGTGTTGTTTTTACTGAGTTTACTTCTTGTTATCGATGATAATGTGTGTTCTCTGTAATTTGTGTATATTTTGTGAGTATAAGATTCGTTTGGTGAATATAATAGTTTAAAGATCCTGAGAAAAGATAAAAAAAATTTGATTTTTGCACTCTTTTGTTGTGCAGTCCCAATGAAGTTCAATTTTACAGTAGTGATGCACCATCATGGACAGTTTAAGAAAGGGAAATCATACTATGATGGAGGAGCTGTTTCTTATTTTGATTGGTGTAATGTGGATGAGATGAGTATGATAGAAGTTAAAGCAATGGTTAGTATGTGTGGCATTGACCCTAAGGATGTAAACTGTTATATGTCAAAGAGTGGGATAAATTGTTGTAGAGAGTTGGTAAAGATGGAGACTGATATTGATGCATGTAGTTTGGGGTTCTGTATTGATAAGAGTGACTCAGTAGGTGTGTTTTTGGAGCACTTGAATAATGTTGAGGAGTGTGATGAGAGTGAGGGAGATGAGAATGAGACTGGTGGTGAGGAACAAGATGGTGGTGAGACTGGTGAAGAAGGTGATGGAAATGACATTGGTGAACATGAGGAGGGTGATCAGAGTGAGAGTGAGTTTGAGGGAGGTGATGAGCAAGGTAGTGACAGTGAGGAAGATGATAGTGGATTTGAGACTGAAGAAGATGATGAAACTGAACAATGTGGTGGTGCTTCAAAAAAATGTGGTGGTCAGACTAAACAAGGTGGTGGTCAGACTTCTAAACAAGGAGCTCAGACTTCTAAAGAAGGTGGTGGTGGTGGTGAGACCTTTGAAGAACACCATATGCCAGAGGATATTGATGCTGAGATATTCTCACACTTGGTAGATGAAAGAGAGGTTGAGCTTGATGATCAATCTATGGGAGAAGATTCAGTCAACTCAGATGGATTCAGTGATAGTGATATTGAGTTGACAAATGAAACTGTAGAATACTACAAGGCTGTCAAAGTTCACCAGAGGTTGGGAGGGCTAGATCCAGTCAACTTTGATGGGACTGACACCACACCTTCAATGTTAGTTCCTAATACTGCAATGGTAGCTCAACCATCTGAGTATAAGGGGTTCCCATTGTTTAACCCTATCACAGATATGGAGGACCCTCAGTTTTCAGTTGGATTAGTGTTTCCTGGGAATAAGGTGTTGAGGGAAGCCATTAGGAATCACTCAATCAAGAATGGTAAGGAGATTAGATTTGAGAGAAATGATGAGGGTAGGATCATTGTGAACTGTGCTTCAAATAGTTATCCTTGGAGACTTCAAGCTAATTCATTTCATGGGAAAGGTAAGGTGGCTATGCAGATAAAGGCCTTGAATGATACACATCATTGTAGTAGGGTTGAGGAAGTGAAGGCTGCATTTGCAAGGTGGATAGCACAACAATATGAGGAGGAAATAATGAGCATAGAGAAGTGGAAGGTGAAGTCTATGAAAACTGTAATAAGAAGCAAGAAGAGAGTGTTGATCAAGGACAACAAGTTGTATAGGGCCAAGAAATTAGTTCAATTGAAGAAATTTGGATGTGAGCTTGAGCAATATGCATCATTGTGGAGATATGCAGCTGAGATCAAGAAGGCTGATGAGACCAATACTGTGATGATCAAACTATTCAAGTGTGATGATGGTAGACAGATCTTCAAGAGAATATACATTTGCTGGGGTGCAATGAAGAGAGGGTTTAAATCACTTAGGAGGGTGATTTGTCTAGATGGATGCCACCTTAGGGGTAAAAATGGAGGCATACTTCTCACTACAGTGGGAATTGATCCAAACAACTCCTTATATCCCATTGCTTATGCTGTAGTAGAGAACGAGAAGACAGACACATGGACTTGGTTTTTAGAGTATTTGGCTGCTGATTTAGGCATTGAGGAGGATGCAGTTGACTGCACATTCATGTCAGACAAGCAAAAAGGACTTATTACATCTATTGAATGCTTGTTTTCCAATGTTGAACACAGGTACAATTATTTAAGGTTTTATGTTGTTTCATGTCATTTTATTATGGTTTATCTATCTTACAACTATATTGTACATGTTTTTCAGGTTTTGTGTAGTTCATCTGTACAACAATATGAAGATACATCATGGAGGCTTAGCTCTTAAGCAACTCTTATGGCAGGCTGCAAAATGTACAAGATTGGTTGACTTCGAGGAGATTATGAAAGAGATACAGAGGAAAGACAAGGGAGCATATAAGTGGCTCCAAAACAAGCCTGCTGAAAACTGGTCCAAGAGCCACTTCAAGACCATAGTGAAGTCAGACATTTGTGTCAACAATATGTCTGAGTCATTCAACTCTATGATATTGGAGTCAAGGAGCAAGCCAATCATAGAGATGCTTGAAGAAATTAGGATGTTGATAATGAAAGGAGTGTGGATTAGTAGGAGCAAAGCTGAACATTGGTGGGGTGACATCTGTCCTCTGATTAGAGAGAAATTGGAGTATGGCAGGATGAAGAGCAATGAGTACACTTGTCTGTTTAATGGACTGAATGAGTTTGAGGTGCAACTGAATGGAGGAGGAATGGACAGATGGATTGTTTCTGTCAACCACAAGACATGCTCTTGCAGGAAATGGCAATTGAGTGGGTACCCCTGTTGGCATGCAATTTCTTGCCTCAATTTCCTAGGAAAAAAAGGCTGAAGACTATGTTAATGACTGCTACAAGAGGTCTACATATTTGACCTTGTATAGAAATGTTATGATCCCATTAAGGGGACAGTCTGAGTGGCCAATGTCATCTCTTCCTCCTCTTTTGCCTCCTATTCCTGAAAAGATGCCTGGTAGGCCCAAGAATTACACAAGAAGGAAGAGTACAACTGAGATTCAAGAGGTGAAAGCTAAACTTGCACTACAGAAGTTTGCAGAGACTGGTAGGCTGGGAAGGCATGGGATGGTTATGAAATGCTCTTACTGCAAGTTGGCAGGTCACAACAAGGCAGGTTGTGTTAAAAGGATGAAAGAATGCCCTCCTGAATCTAGCGCAGCTCCAAAAACCAAGGTAAAATCTTGTAGTATTAGTTTGCTTTCATGTAGTTTGTTGTACACTAACACACCTACTTTATTGTTCAGAGGAAAAAGGCACAAGAGAAATGTTCCTACTACAAAGATACATGTCACAAGTTTGAAGAATGCTTGATGAGGATAGTGGATGATGAAGCTGGAGTTCAGAGGAATAAGAGGACTAGAACTGATGATGTTGCTGATGAAGACATTGGTGTCAGAGCAAATGGTGAGGAAGCACCTGCAGATGAAGCACCTATTGAGGAAGACATTGGTGTGACAGGTGGTGAGGAAGCATCTGTTCAACCACCAAGGAAGAGGCAATTGATTTTTGATGAACCAGAGCCATCTAGCCAACCTCCAAAGGTACTACTTAACTACAATTTGAAGAAGTGAATGCTTGTTTGTATGCTTAGTTAGTTATTCATGTTGCTTGATTTTGATCTTGTAGGTACCTAACAAGAAGGATGAGGCTGCAGTGACTAATGAAAGTTTAAGTCTTGAGGCACAAATGTTATATCAGTACTTCCAGGAATCACAGGTATAGCAAGTTCTATCTTGTGATATTGAGTCCATCCTTCGTGTTGCTTATTAACAATCTAACAATTTCTTATTCAGTCTGCTGAGAAGAAGACCAATAGTGGCAACAAGAAGACAAGCAAATGCCCGGCTGATACACCAACAAGAAGGAGCAGAAGACTAGCATTATTTGCTCTTGGAACTCAAGAGTCAAGTGTCACTGCAAGTTCTGTGAATAAGTGACAGTTTGTTGATTTAGTTGGTATTTGTTACTTGTGAATGGATTAGTATTTTGTTGACTTAGTGGATGGAATTATATGTTTCATGTTTTGAATGGCTTGGGTAGCATAGTATTTTGATAACTTGGTGGATGTAACTAAGTTTGGTAGAATGAATTCTCAAGATATGTAACTGAGATACTTGAACTCCTTTTGTTTTGTTGAATTGAATTGGAGATGCTATGCTAGTTTGGTTGATTCAATTGGAGATCTCATTCAATTATCATCTTTGTTATTGTCTTAGATTACCAAGTTTGTTGTTGAACTGAGTACAGGTTCATTCTGAGTGTACAAGTTTATGTACAGATTTATCTTCAGGTTGAGCAGGTTTTGCTGTAAGGTGTGTATTAACTTGCTTGTAAAAGTTGTTGGTGCAATATCAAAATTTCATGAAAGGTTCAGGTAGCGACTGAGATAATTTTAAAAGGTTCAGGTAGCGAGTGACATAATTTTAAAAGGTTTAGGTAGCGAGTGAGAGTTGAAGAAAAGGCAAATGTGCATAATTTAACTTGGCTACACATCAATCTGCAGAAAAGCATTCTCATGCTTACATTACCATTGCATTACTACATAACAGAATTACATTACATCAAAGAGATAACATTTCTTACATCAATACATGGACTACTTCATAACAAACACTTAATTCTAGTTAATTCCAACACGAATACGCAACTCGTCAATCCTAGCACTTAGCTCGTTGATCTCATTCTTCACGTCTTCCCCTGCAATTCCACCACTACTGGTAGCCATAGACTGACTGTTTTCAGTTAGGATACTCTGAAGATGGCTGTTTTGAGCCCTAAGGCGTGCATTTTCTGCCTCCAAAGCTTCAACTCTTGCCTCATATCCATTAATACGTCTCAATAACCCGGGAATGATTTCAGTCGATCTCTTGCACATTTTTGGGTCAACCCAAATCCAATGCTTACATGGAACTCGGGTATTACTCTGCAATTTACCACACAGAGCAACATCAACTACAACAAACTCCATTCACACAAAAAAATTAGACAAATTCGAGTTGAAACCGCTTACCCCAACGAAGGCACATTTGTCAAACCTTCTTCCGGGATGGTTATCCGTCCAAGAGGTGAATCGGGCACCAACAAACCCACAACGACAAATGGTTCGTTCCGGTCCGTCATAGTTCTCCATTTTCAGTAGAGGAATTAGTGTAATTTCGGATGGAGGGAGGAAGCAATTGTAAATTAGGGTTACAATTTGGGGGTAAATAGGGGTGGGGATTTTTGGAGGGAAAATCAGATAAGAAAAGGAGGGAAATGGGATGTGAGCGATGATTTCTCTGTTTTGCCCTCCAAGGCGCGTGAGAAACACGCAAACTAACGGCCAACTTAACGCCGTCTCAACATTTGGGCTGACTCAAACTGTTGACTAATGTTTTAGTGTCGAGTGAGGGAAAAAAAAAAGTTTGTGGTGTAACTTCAAAGTGAGCCAAAAGGTTCTGGTGTAAAGAAAAATTTTCTCTATTTATAATGTGGTCTATATTACCCGATGATATACTTATTCAAGATGTAAGTGGTCCTATTAATTTCAATTGTTGTCCATAATAAACTTCCGTAACTATTAAAGTACATTATAGCTAATCCATCCCGACCCACAATATTTCCACCCAATTATTCTTGCACTAACCAGTGACTTAGCGAGTGAGATCAATTAAAATGAAATGTCATTAACTCCAGGTTACTTGATAGTGTACTTGAGTGCGAAATAACATAACCAAGATGGATGATGCTGATAATTGATTTGAATTTGTTTTCCATGTCGAAATCTCCAATATAGTTAACAGCTCATTTGAAGATACAATGTTCTCGCTCAATCTTTGCAGAAGACAATTTTATATATCAGTCTGCTTTTAATATGCCTATTAACAAACGTCAGAGCAATCTCTTTCCTCATGTCACCCTCTACCTCCCTCACTCATAATAAGCCATGCCCAGTTGTATGGTCCTCTCTCTAGAGTCACTAGGGTTCGACAAATTATGATATAATAGTAGTTTGTACGTAGTATAGATGATTGATAAAATAGAATTACAAGTACGTACATTACATATTTTATAACAATGTTCACTTTTCACTGATAATACTCTTTTGATTCTTACAGGTAGTCTTGTAAATGGGTAGTGACCGACCCGTACCCGACCCATAAAAAAACATGTGGGGTGGAACCTGATGATTTTAACGGGTTTTAGAACACGTACCCGCACACAACCCCACAGTTTTAAAACCCGTACTCAACCGCAATTTTAAAAGCAGAAAGACCTAGAAACCGAGCGGCCGAGCCCGACCCGAAATTTAATAAAAAATCCCGAATTATTTGGTCCCCCCCATCCTGGGCGAAAATTTTTATTTCAAGAAATCAATTTCCCACATGTTTTCGCAAATTTGTTTTTGGTCGGGCCAGGGGGTGGGTATCCACCCTACCCCGGACGAAAGTTTGGGTCAGGTCATGGATCAAATTGGATACGAGTCGATTTTCAGGTCGGGTGGTCTTCGGGTTGGGTTTTGTACGAATTGGGTACTGAACGGGTGCAAGTGCATAACCCAAAATCGAACCCGTACTTAAATAAATTGTTGGGTTGTTGCAGGTTCGGGTTGGGTCTTACACGATTACATGACTATTTACAGGTATTGGGATGACGTTAAATAAGATCACGAGCCGTTTAAATCATATATTTTCACACATTGTAAAATTCATATGTTTGTAAATTGATACACCTTATAATAAAAGTTATGTATAGTTTATACTAGATTTTGTATCAATTCCCCGTCGAATATCAACGGTCCATTTACTAGTTATAATTACTCAAATGAAAAATGCATGATTTGCTATATATAAGCTGTAAGTTTCACTCATCACCTTTACTGGATTTTGTCAAGCGTCCAAACTTGTACGAGCGATATAATTTCACTTTAAGAATACGTAATTTGGTCATAGTATATGCCAAATAATATTCCACGTAGTCAAGTGCCCAAACTTGCTATTAAAATAGCAATTTACTCCAATAATTAGTCTGATTTAATTTATCTTCACCAATAAATAATTATACTCCAATATCCGTTCATTTTCTTTCACATGACCGGCCTAATTTTTTTTTAAAAGAATATCAATATTACGATCATATTACATCAAATCAACTAATATATCATCACTCGATCTATCATCCATTACAAATGCATTAACTATCACAACTACAATACAGTAGAACACAATTCGCACTTGATAGGACTTGAACCCATAACCTTTGGATTATGGCACCTCAGCCTAACCAATTGAGCTAGATCTTATTGGCATAACCGTCCTAAAGTTCATTTCCGATCATAATTCTTTGATAAGTTTCCTCGGACATCCTTCATACTAATGTATTGATACGTTAGTTTAAGTGTAAAATTAAAATAAATGAAAAATAATATGAAAAAGTATACTTTCAATGATAAAATGTTTAATTTCTTTTTTGTAAAATAACATTTTTAACAATATGTTACATATTGATAGTTTTTATATTTTATGATGCATGAAACTATAGGATACATTTAATAGTATTTTTTGGGACGCAACGAATTTTATTATAGAATCTAAACCATAAAAACCATTCACACGAAATCAACACATACTGTGATGGATAAGTTTTTAAGCAAAAAAGAAAAAAAAAAACCCATGTGTCTCATAGATACCTTCCCATATAAATTTCGTGTACAGAAGCACAAAAATATTAGGTAGATTGGCTCTCAGAACAACTACAACAGCAAGAAAGAGAAGACGTAAGTAGTATAAGTTAATACTACATCGGTTTCAAATTCAATTTAGACACGAATTTTAAAACTACAACATGTAAATAATGATAATAATCTGTAAAAGGTATGGTTGAGTCATGAATTAGTAAAATATGTAGAGATAGTGAATAAAGTAGTATAAATATTTTCCACCCAAGTTATAAAAGTTGTAATTGAAACAACTAAAGAAATGAGAGTGAAAACTTAATGGAGTGTTCACTATTCGGGATGCAATTCTAGGAAAAATTTTAGTCAAAAACCTTTTAACACCAAGTATTATAAAAAAGATCCGACCTGAGTTAATACAATAGTGTAACTCATAGAGTCCTGTGTTAATATAAAGTTGTAACTCAACAAGTCGTGTATTGATATAGAGCTGCAACTCTGATGGTCTCTATTTGAATTAAAATTCAGAGAGGGTCCCTGTATGTGATGAACGCTCAATTCTAACTCAATTTTAATCGAGTTAGACTTTCTATCATGTTTATCTACCGATTTTAATCGAGTCCGAACTGTACCTGTTTGTATTCCACCCACGATTTATAACTCAATAAATTTCTTTCAATACATACTAAGTTTAAACCAATCAAATAATTTTAAACTATTCTACATATATTATTTTACTTTGACACATCCTATATAACAACCTTAAAAATTTTGTAAAATTTTAATTAATATTTAATTACTCTTCAACTGTTTAAAATCTTGGGAAAAGTTGTAGAAAGTACAACTTTATGATTTTTTATTGATTGTGGACTATACAAACAAATTTTATTGATTTTAGTACAAAATCATGATTGATCTTCCATTTATACCTCTTAACCTAAATTTTAAAAATTAAACTTACCAAAACCAAGTTAATTTAAACATCTATTAATATATTCAACATTTCCTACAACTTTGTCCATAATGTGTTTATGCAAAGCTTCATACATGTTTAATATGTAAATAAACAAGTATACAAGTGCAGATCATGAACATGTTCATATATTTAACATATGTCAAGACCTATATATGTTTGAAAGACATCGATATGTGTAAAAGTCACGATTCTCAACACGTTAATGCTACGTATATATTATGTATAGGCGTTGACATATATGCGAAAGAATATTGATATATTTACGCTACATTATGCATTTACTCCAGCTCAATTAATATCTTCATAATGAATTTTATAACTGATATTGGGAAAGGTATTACTGTCTCTTCATATTTGTCAATAATCAATCCTAACTATTCATTTAATAATGTTGTATCAAGATCAACAATAAAAAATTGAATTGTCTCTCAATCAATTTTTTCCCAAACCTCGTACTACTTTCTAATTTCACCTAAAATCTTTTAAAATCAGTTAAAACAAATTAAAGTTTCTGTCAAACCGCAAATAACATTCTGAGGAGGGGATTATAATCAAATCTAATCCAACAACAACCACACCTCCTACCCCCAAAAAAGCCATCACACTCAGAAGAGGCACCTACCTTTCTTTATTTGACTGTAATTTGTAATTTGAGAGACTTTTCTTGTGATTTCATTTCACCAACCAAAAAAACACTCATATATAAACCCTTCTCTAATCCCATAAATCCCTAAATCATCTCTAACCCTTTCTTTTCATTTCATTTCTCCAAAATAACCAACCAAGACAAGAAACCAACGAAGAAAATATCCCCTTTGTTATTACATCAAAACAACAATGGCAGCTCTACCTAACACAGCCGCCATTTCGAAATCCCTCCAGAAACCCATCTTCCACCCACTCACCACCCACATTCCCTCTCGCCGCCGCATCTCCGCCGTACACGCCGCCAATCCCTCATCAATCAAGACCACCGCCAAACCTTCTGTTGCTGCCCCACCTACTCCTGCCAGGTGGACACCTGAAACATGGAAGACCAAAAAGGCTCTTCAGCTACCGGAGTACCCGGATCAAGCGGAGCTAGAGTCGGTTCTGAGTACAATGGAGGCGTATCCGCCCTTGGTTTTCGCCGGAGAGGTGAGGAATTTGGAGGAGCGGTTGGCTGATTGTGCATTGGGGAAGGCCTTCTTGTTGCAGGGTGGTGATTGTGCTGAGAGTTTCAAGGAGTTCAGTGCCAATAATATTAGGGATACTTTCAGGATTCTTCTCCAGATGAGTGTTGTCCTTTCTTTCGGTGGTCAATTGCCTGTCATTAAGGTATGATATGTTCTCGGCTAATGAAAAAATTCGATCTTTTTTTATGCCAAGATGCAATTTTTCTTTTAATTCCATATATCGTATAGTATTTGATGTTATGTGTAAACTTGCTATGCACTTTTATGATTAGCTATGTACTGTAGAGTGTAGATGATATTATTTATGCACTTGTTGTGGGGGTTAGACAGATTACTACTTTGAATTAATAAGGATTTGGAGAACATTTCAGCAAATGCTTATATAGGCTACATAGCATACTTGTATTGTAGCAGAATCACTGGTTGCAACTTGCAAACAGCATATAGTCATCTGAAAAGATATTAATTTCTTCAAGTCATTATAATGTCAAGTTCTCTGTCACTTCTTGCAAAGACGCAGTGGATTCATTTCAAAACCACTTTTGTTATGGTCTTTTGTCGCTAAAAAACGATAATATGAAGTTTTTTGAAACCGGTACTAAGACGGATTTATTTTGTAATATGTTGTTTAGGTTGGGAGAATGGCTGGTCAGTTTGCCAAGCCAAGATCCGACCCCATGGAGGAGAAAGATGGAGTGAAGCTGCCTAGTTACAAGGGAGATAACATTAACGGTGATGCTTTCAATGAGAAATCAAGGATCCCTGATCCTCATAGGATGATTAGAGCCTACTGCCAGGCTGCTTCAACTCTCAACCTTCTCAGGGCCTTTGCCACAGGAGGTTACGCTGCAATGCAGAGAGTGACCCAATGGAATCTTGATTTTGTCGAGCACAGCGAGCAGGGAGACAGGTGTCTATTGATTATATCTCTTACTTCAGTTAATTGAATTATGTATTGATATATCGAATGAACTGATTCTTTGTTTTATTTGTTAAGACGGACTTCTGAATGTTTGCAACTTTTGGTGTCTTGAACAGGTATCAAGAACTGGCTCATAGAGTTGATGAAGCTCTCGGTTTCATGGAAGCTGCTGGACTAACGATCGATCACCCTGTTATGTCCACTACTGACTTCTGGACTTCCCATGAATGCTTGTTGTTACCTTATGAACAAGCACTGACTAGGAAGGATTCTACTTCTGGTCTCTACTATGGTTGCTCTGCTCACATGCTGTGGGTTGGTGAACGTACTAGGCAGCTCGAGGGCTCGCACGTAGAGTTCTTGAGAGGAGTTGCCAATCCTCTCGGTATCAAGGTAATGTCCACGCTCATTTTGATGATTCAGTAATTAAATTGTGTGAAAGTCAAGCTTGATTTCGTTTCCTTTACAAGTGAGTGTTAACTGAAAATTTAACTGTCTTGCAGGTTAGCCAAAAGATGGATCCTAATGAACTCGTAAAACTGATTGAGATCTTGAATGCCAGTAACAAGCCAGGAAGAATCACGGTCATTGTTAGAATGGGTGCTGAAAACATGAGAGTCAAGCTTCCACATTTGATTAGGGCCGTTAGAGGTGCTGGGCAAATTGTTACATGGGTGTGTGACCCGATGCACGGAAACACAATCAAGGCGCCTTGCGGGTTAAAAACACGTGCTTTTGATGCTATTTTGGTATGTTGCTTTACTCATTCTCTTGTGGTGTCTTGGTTGTTAAGTTTTGTTAACCCCTTGTGAATAAAATCTAAGGAAAAGGTTACTGATTGAACCTTTAATAGTCAAATCAGGGAAAAAGCAAGAAAATCAGGGAAAATTATTTTTGATAGTGATAGCAGCTGAAGTTTCATTTTCAAGAAGAGTAGGTTGATAACTCTCCATTAGTGGGATGCGCTTTTTTTCCTTCTAAAACAGTATATATCACACATGATTTATCAGGAACTATCTCCATTTTTATGCAAATAAATGACCTCAATGTATACAAATCTTACCATTGTTTGGTACCTAATTAACTAGCAAGTTGATTTTCTTCAGGAACAATAGCAAAAAAGCCAAGGAATATCATTTGGTGGGCATTGGGACTAATAACTGATACCATTATTCGTTCTTCGTTAGTATCCCCCCAAACCAAAATCCACACCTTAATTTTTCTGTTCTTTTATCACCTTTTACTTGTGCTCAAGAGTATAATACTTTATCAACGAATATTAATCTGGATTAAAAAATACACATCAGGATGAAATGATACCATCTTAGAGCAAGTAGTCATGGTAGGTGAAAGATTGAAGTAGGTGCATATTTTGTTTCGGACATTTGTTCCCTTTCTCACGTGATCTTCACATGGTGCAAGAACTAAACTTTAACTGAATGTAATTATAAATGTCCTTTTCAGGTCTGGGTTATTATAAATTTCTAATATCTACTATGGGGACCCAAAAGTTTAACAAATCGTGTCTTATATGTGTTCACTCATATATAAGATGCACATTAATTGTTGTTCTAACTTGCCCTCTGGGATACGTATTGGGTCGGTTAAGAATGATTTGATTTTTGTGTTGCATACTTTCCTTTCCTTTGCTTTACCACACTAAAAATATGTGCATTTCTCAACACGTGTGGGTCATTTCATAATCGGAGACGTGTGTATTATGTAGGCTGAGGTTAGAGCTTTCTTCGACGTGCACGAGCAAGAAGGCAGCAACCCTGGAGGAATCCATTTGGAGATGACGGGACAGAACGTAACCGAATGCATTGGAGGATCAAGAACTGTCACTTTTGACGATCTGAGCTCTCGCTACCACACACACTGTGACCCAAGATTAAATGCTTCTCAGTCACTTGAACTCTCCTTCATTGTTGCAGAGCGATTAAGGAAGAAGAGGATGAGTTCTCAGCGCAGCCTGAACGCCTAAGTAAAGGTGTCATAATGTACGATTAATCAGCTGAATTGTCTTCAGCTATTCTTAGAACTCAACTCCATTGCCTTGCCAAAGAACTGTAGATGGTCAGGTGGGGATGGGAATGCAGAAGGCTGTTGTAGCAAGATTTTATTTAATGTTTGAAACCTATTTTTTCTTTTTTCTTTCCATTCCCCAACTCTCATCTCATGTGGCAAGGGGAAAATGATTGGACTTTATTGTGTAGAATAATGTTATATTAGGCTACTACTTTTTGTGTATTTATGTCTAGTACTACCAAGAGTGTGACAAAGGTTTCTATTACGGAATAAAATTATGTGTTTCATGACAATTTGTTTCTATTTGATCCTCAGAAGTCACATTTGTTTGATAATATTGCCCTTGAGTCAAATACTTCGAGAATCCATTGAAAAAAATGTTAACTCAAGTAGTGCACATGTAAATTGAAGTCTACGTCAATCGTATTTTCTTACTTGCATAGTATTAGAAAATTTACTGTATAAAAAAAGGAAAAAGAACGGAGCTTTGAACAGCGATAGAAAGCTTGGCTTTGTGAGCATGAGAAGTTGGCTATAGGAACTCTTGAAGAGCAAGAATGAAATGTAAAACTTCAATTTCATCCTTTTCCTCTGTAGATTTTGGGAAACTCTTGAAGAGAAGTCTTCTCCATTTCTAACAACCACCCTCCCATCTCTTCATCATACATGCAAAGGTGATAAATGGACTCTACTCCCATCTAGCTTCCTAGTGATGGAGATGAATCAAGACTTTCAATCCAACAAAGGTGGGTTAAAATTATTCTTCAAAAGCTAGTTTTTAATCTTGATGCATGCATATTTTCTTGATAAATTCTTCATCATTTTCCCCTTATAAACTAAAGTAAATGAGTAATATAGTCTTACATTCAAATGAGCAAGTCATTTAATGGATTGCATGTTGATTTTGGAGCAGTATAAGCTCAAATCTTGAAGATTCCCAAATTCCGTAAGCAATCTGCCTTGATTATGTAAAATGCAAAATAAATACTTTCCTTCGTTTGTTGATGATGCGAAATTAACTGGACATATACAAAATATCATTCATCTTTGGAATTTAGAATGAGGTTAAAAAACTATTTAATGAATTAGTTAAAATTCGCGAAAGATCCCGCATTTGCAATGTAGACAGAACATGAGATATAAATCTTTCCAAACAGGAATCATTATATTTGGAGTTGTATGAAATATTTGGTGAATACAGTCTAGGTAGAAAATTTCTAGGTGTCAGACTATAAAGGTGTTGTAGACTCAAAAGTAAGTTTTGAATAGACAATTCAGTAAGATATCAGACAAAAATGAGACCAGATTTAAGAATGTTTGACTACCGAAATGTATTTTACAATGAAGGACTAGTAAGTTGCCAGAATTGGGATTTTTAAACTGAACTTAATTTCGAAGTTCATCGTACGAATAACTTCAAGGACTTAATTAAACATATATAGCTTACTTAAGACGGATAAATAAAGTATTTTTGGAAGGTTTTAACCCTAGGGGTTAACCTTTTGTAAATGGTAAATGAAATCCTACAAGGTGGCGATTTGGATTGTCAACATCTAATAACACATTTCCACTAAATTTAAGTGTTGTTAGTAAAAGTAAACGTTATGAAGGAAAAAAAAAAAAATGATTATGACAATACTTCATCCTCCCCGCTAAAAATGTACATATGCCTTTTTGGGACATCCCATTAATATAGCCACTTTCCTAAAATAGCAAAAGGTAAACCCCACTATATCTCATACTCCCTCCGTCCCGGAGAACTTGAAACATTAGGGTTGGCGCGCAGTTTTATACGAAAAGTTAAAGTAATTATAAAGTATGAAAAAGGTAGACAAAAGTGTACTTAATTTGAATGGCAAATTGTGTAATTTGTGTGTAAAGTTGAGATTGTTTATTATTTGTTGGGTGTGGGGTAGCTTCTTTTTTTAGTAATGTATGAAGTTCTGTGAGACGGTTAAAAATGACAAATGTATAAAGTTTTGCGGGGCGGAGGGAGTACTTTTTTTTATTCTTTATCATTTATCTCTCTCATTTCTTATGCTTTCTTCATTTTTTATCATTTCTCTCTCCAACAATAAACAATAAACTATTGGCTTTCTGAAAAACAACGCCGAAAAGAAGGTGGCTTATCGAACCGGGATGGAGGGAGTAGTAAACAAGGTGGCAACCTCGTTAAAAAGAGTACAAACGAGGTTGGCAACATCGCGTAAAACGAGAATCAAACAAGGGTGGCGATTGAATGATGAACGTTATTGACGAACTAATGTTATATGTGAATCTCTTTACTCATTCTATAATCAACTTCACGTTGACAAAATACAAATGTATGTTCACCACATTGAACTAAGTGAAGTTTGAGATAAATTATGAATACTTGTGAAGACTAATATTGGTTACACCAATGTTAATTTAACTTGAAATTTGAGCATGTGAAGGAATATTTACAAAGATTACTATTACTTATATACCTCCTGAAGAAGGTAGGAGTTTTACTTGTAAAGTAAAATGAGATAGCAGTCAAGCAACAATGACTCCTTTGTGCAATCCATGGGCAATAAGTTACACTTTTTTTTTTCTAGGTTTTTTTTTATCCCATTGGATTTTTCCTAGTAAGGTGTTTAACAAGACAACATTATAAGCGCATATAATTATCTCCACATCTCTATATCTTTGATACATGTGGCGAAGATAAGGTTATAAGACTTATTTGTCTATCCTTAAAATATAATGGAGTGATGTTATAAAATTTTGAAACTATAAGATGTTTTAAGTATTTGAAAGTTCCTTCCACATCGAAGTACAACGAATTCGAAGATTTGCTCAACAAATCACATCTGACATTATCATTTGAAAAGTTGGTCTATAAGATTGGAATTGCAGCAGTCCGAAGAAGTACAATGATGCATCAATCAGGGGAGTTGGACACACGCTACACTCTTTTTTCCCTTGACTAAGTTTTCATCCCACGAGATTTTTCTTAACAAGTTTTTTAATTAGGCAGTATTCTCACAGTGTACCAACAATAATTAATTAGGCAATATTCTCATAACATATCAACAATAATCAACTCATTTTCATTTAAGATGAGTGTTAGAGATAAATGCACAGGAGTTTGTATCTATTTGGACTTATTATTAGATGAAGTATTATATGTTGTAACACTCTTCTATACATAGTCAAATCCATATATATTATAAAGATAGGTTGTTATTCTCATTCTTACGTATGCTAGAGCCTCCAAAATCCTATGTGGAATTTCCCATCTAATTTTTTATTTTTTAAATACACAAAAAATGAAACCCTCAATTAATGATTTGAGATTGTGTACCACAATTACAATAAAAACGTCAGTTACTTATAGTCTAAGAAAAGAATGTTAATTAATAGTGTATAATTGCAGCTTTGATTTGACATTGTACCACATCAAATCTTGATTGAATACTAATTCGGTTTCTATTAATTGTAGTAAAATGGTGGCAAAGTTCAAACCCAAGTATATTCCTATTTTCAAATCATATTTCTATTCCAAACCTCACACATATAACATTTGAAAGCAAAGGAGGAATTTATTCATATTTTATTTGTATTTTCAGATCCTATTTAATTATGTTGTGATATATGGTCAAAGACAATATTGATGTACGTATTAGCGCACAAAGAAACGTCATTCACTTCAAGAATCCCCCAAAAATCAGCCAATTAGTAATTAGTTCCAACAATTCAGGACCATGATCTTTTCAAATTCAGAGAAATCCACCCACTATCTCTATAAATAGGCTTGCACGCAAAATGTTTTGCAGCATCAACAATATCAATCCCACCGTGCCCATTGAACGGTTTTGTTGACAGCAGTGCCTTGAGACTTTTGAAATTACGTCGATTCTACAAGATTGTCGAACTCCCAATGGCGTTTAAGATTCCTGGCCATAGTTGTCATGGAAAGATCTGGACCAGTTCTGTTTTAGTTTGTTTTCGTTAGATATGTATTTGAATCTTATGTTATATTTTACAATACCAACTTAGAGACATTCCAGAAGCTAGCTGCCCTATGAATTTTCATTCAACGTTATCATTAAAAGTCTAACCACAACACACAACATACTGCTGACCAATGCTGAGGTTTTTTATCAGTGCATGGCCCATGGTACGTATTTATATTTTAACAAGCTAGCAGCTATAGTCCTATACCATACATCCAGTTTTGTTCTATAATTTTTGTAACATGGAAAATATGTCTTTGTGTAACCACAGGTTAATGTGCTAGCTAATCGAAACTATACGAAGTTAAACAAAGGGACCTCTAGGTTGTTTATATATGTTAGGCCACACTGCGGCCGCATGCACATGAATGCTATTCAATATTGACAAACATTTTAGAATTCAAGGACAAAAAATGTCAGTTGATGAGTTATATATATATATATATGGTAGACTAGGTGGTTTACAAAAAGTAGAGAATTGAAGGTTACGCTATGCTCGAAGCACAAGTCCGCCCATGCGGCATGGAATCCAAAAGATAATACCAAGCAAATGAAAATATTTTGCCCGTCCATCATCTCCCTTATCCTTATGCGAGTTATATTGAATGTAACGGACATTGCTTGGTTGATTTCGAGACCCTATGTTATGTTAACGTATTGTTGTATCATTGAATGAATATATAGATTGATAATGATGATATGATGATGATCGTTCTTAATTTACGAGATTACATTTTCTAGATTAGATTATAATTAAATGCCCGCACATCGACACTTTCAAGTTCGGAAAAGAATTTCCGAAAATAAACTCATATTGACTTTAATATTCAGCATAATAATGGATACTTTAGTAGATTAAGGGTTGAAAAAAATCAAACTTAATACCATAATACTCATGAATACGTATGATGTTAACCCAATAGTACTTATCATTTTTCTTTAAACAACAATTTTTTTATTAATAACGTTGATTTATGATACAGCGAGCATAAAGAATGCTTTTCAAACGACCACCATTACAAGAAATAGAACAACACTCGGAGTGTGATCTCCATACAAATTTCTAACTCAAGGGATTTAGATTCTAGATTATTTAGATGTGTAGATGTAAAGTAACACAATTCAGCACAAAAAAAAAAATAGAAAATGAATTGTTTGAAGTAGCTACGTGATAGATTCACAATGAATCACTTGATACCCTGCTAAATATTCTAATTATGTGTGTGTAACCACAATTTGAACAATTACATGTAAGTTCAAATAAATTATACTTCCTGTGTCCCACTAAACATGTCTCACTTATTTTCAGTATTGTTTTTAAGAAAGTCAATAGTTTATAGTTTGTTGTATGAGAGAAAATTGATAAGGAATAGAGAAGGTATGAGAGATAGAAGAGATAATAAAGTAAAGATGATAGTGATTAGTGGATTTATTTTTTGCTATTTTAAAAATGAGATTATATTAACGGGACAACCATAAAAGGAGAGTGAGACATGTTTAACGTGATGGAGGGAGTATTTTTCGAAAACAATATATCAAACGTGTGTGGGGGGCCGCTCATATCGAAGTAATTGATAAAATCACATAGACTCATATGAGAAATATGCATTTAAGGGAACAATTCTAATATAGGAATTAGATTCGGATGTCAATCTCAACTTTAAGAATGTGATAATTCTAACTTGGAAACTCTGCTCGAATGGCAAACCAACTCTACGGATGATATAACCCCCACTTGAAAACTCAATTTTAATGTCAAACCAACTCTAATAAGAATGATATTATTTCAAATTGAAAATTCTGTCCGAACGATAAACTCAATTCTGGGTATGGAACAATTCCAACTTGGGAACTCAATTTGAAGGCAAACCGACTCTAAGAATGGTATAATTGCAACTCGAAAACTCAATTTGAATGTCAAACCAACTTTAAAAATAGGATGGAGCCAACTTAAAGAACTTTAAATTAAGTGTTAAAGTTGGTCGAAAATGGAAAAGGCTTTGGTTAGATATATACTAGCAACAACATAACACACTACATTTATCAAAGAAAAAAATTATATAATAAAATTTTGTAATTGGAGAAAGGGAAAAAAATCAAACATGACAAATAAAAGAGAGAAAATTGCGTTAGCGGGATCCATACCTTGCATCTTTTACTTAAAGATTGACACATGTAAGCTCCATATTGAAATTGGATAAGTAATTAAGATTGACGAATGAGATTTAAATTGAATTTAAAATTTAATGACAACCTGTGGCTTATTATACTAAAAATAATATATATTATGCGTTAATGCTACTACCTCTGTCCGTCCCAACTTTCCATTAATTAGGATAACAAAATTAGGAAAATTGAGGTATTAATTTTTTTTTAATGGAAAATAAATTTAAAAAATGAACAAAAAATTGATAGTAGGTTGATGTGGAAAGTTGAGTATTATTTAAAAGAATAATGAATAAAAAAAGATAATGAGTTGGTAAAAGTTGTAAATATGAGTATGTTGTGAGGGTATTAGTAAAGTGAGGTATAG